>CM054178.1:121675557-122283057 GCA_028829895.1 Sinotaia quadrata
TAAAGCTGGATCAAAGAAAACTAGATTAATATTCAAGTAAAAAAGAACTCATATAAAAGAAACTATGTTAGTACCACTTCACATAAAGCTGGATCAAACAAAATTAGGTTAATACCACCTCAAATAAAGCTGGATAAAACAAAACTAGTTTAGTACCACCTCCAATAATAAAGCTGGATCAAACAGAAACTAGGTTAGAACCACCGCAGGCAACTGGTGTGTCAAGTGAAACAAGTACGGCTTCGTTTACATAGACAGGATTATTCCACCTTCAGGAACAACTGAATCAATTCAAAATCAAAAGCAGATATTTTGTTTTAATTTTAATTATCCTTTTTTTTTATACTTTGTTTACTTCAAACACCAACTAGGCCAACCCAGTTCCAGAGAGAGTCGCCTGCAGCAGAAAGAGCATGCTTTCCTACCACCGCCACACTTGATAATCGCAAGCGAATTAAGAGCACTGACCGCACAAGGCTCTTTAATCATTGGGATCCAATCGAGCAACAGTAACGCGCTACTGCTGGCCTCCTCAATTATGAGTTTACAATCCAGAAAGAGCCAGGGAACAGAAGGGGAAATAACCCTACAGGGACGTGGTAGAGAACACGTACCTAAATAACGTCTCGAACCATGTGGACGACGGCATTAGTGGTGTACAGTTTGCGTGACCTTGAAATCTGTCGCCAGAAGCACGGTTCATCTTCGGAGTGAATGGCGACTGCGGTTGATCAGCCTGATCCAACCTGTCTTTTGTTTAAGAGATACGTATAAGAAAGACCAAAATATTGCATGCGCTCAGTTTTGATCAATTATGGCGAGTGTTATAAGAGTAGTACCTTGTCTATGATTATAAACATTTCACATTAACATATATTAACAGTTTTCTTGGCTTATAAAGTACAGAATTAAGTTCTTTGACAGTATTTCGAATATTTATATCTCTGAATATTAGAGTTGTTCAATATACTAAATTTATATACATAAGAGATGGACAGCCATTAGATAATCATAAGTATCTGTTTCAGAATAAAAGGGCCAAGAGTTCAGGAACAAATTTGAAATGTATTTAATATGTGAGCAATAAAATAATATCACCTGTGAAATATTTGCAAGCAAGTTTTAGAACTAATCCATAATTAACACGTCTTTTTTACAAAGTATTATTTACTACACGGCACTATGGAAGCAACACACTCAGAACCTAATGAAGTACAAAGTATTATTTACTACATTGCACTATGGAAGCAACACTCAGAACCTAATGAAGTACAAAGTATTATTTACTACACGGCACTATGGAAGCAACACTCAGAACCTAATGAAGTACAAAGTATTATTTACTACACGGCACTATGGAAGCAACACTCAGAACCTAATGAAGTACAAAGTATTATTTACTACACGGCACTATGGAAGCAACACTCAGAACCTAATGAAGTACAAAGTAGGTAACCTATAGGGAACGGATCCCTACAGTGTGATAAGATAATTCGAGGGTGAAGTCGTCCTCCGCCAAATGAAAAATGGCTGCAAGATTATATTACGAAAATCGTTGAATGCATCAGGATTACAAGCAATTTCTATTTTTAGGACGGCATCATATCTCTGGAGGCCTTAGCTTATGAAATCGTTATTTTGCTTTTACTCCTTCTGTCTTTAGATCTGAGAAATCGTCAATCTTATCTTATCACTTAGTCGGTCTTCATGTGTCATATATCACTTAGGAAAAAATGTGTCATGAAATCACTCTTAATGTATCACTTTGTTAGTCTTAATGTGTCACGTAAACTATTAACGTATTACTTAGTCTTAATGTGTCATGTAAACAATATTAACATATCTTTTAATCAATCTGAATGTGTCATGTAAACAATATTAACGTATCATTTAATCAGTCTTAATGTGTCATGTAAACAATATTAACGTATCACTTAGTTAGTCTTTATGTGCCATGTGACCAATCTTTACGTGCCACTTTGTCAGTCTTAGTGTGTCACGTAGGTCTTTATATTATACGTCACCATTATCGGAAAATTATTAGAAGACTAATTCATACATTCTAGCAATACATGTGAATGTGTAGTCGAGGTTAACCAGATATAATTTTTTACTAGAGAGCTGTTCTCTCTTACACATAATGGGTCTGTGTTCCTCTAAAAATTATGCTAAAATCTACATACCACCCCCCAATCCACATAAATAGCCTATAAATCACAATGACTATATCTATATCTATAGCCATCTCAGATTTCTAGGGTTGAAATATCCTTGACAGTCATCCTCAAAACGCAGGATTTATCTTCAACATAAGAAAGAAGATATCCCTGTCCCCAAAACGCAGGCTTTATCTTCGACAATAGAAAGAAGATATCCCTGTCCCCAAAACTCAATATTTGTACTGGCAGTAATGATCACATGTTATATGTTTTGTCCACTGGGCAGCAAGGAGTCAGAAACAAGTAGGAAAAGAACCATAACTTTAAAAATACTACCAGGAGAGTCATTCTTACTCTAAAGGAATCACCAAAGAATTTCTCACCACTCTAAGGAATCACCAAAGAATTAATCACCACTCTAAAGGAATCAGCAGAAAACCAACTATCATCAAAGGAACCATTAGTAGTTTTAAGACGTTAGAAGATGACCCACCACTTTAACGATATTATCAGAGGCCAGTCTAAAGACATTACGAAAGGACCCATTATTCCATTATTCAATGATAACATCAAAGACCCCATGACCTGTCTAAAAATATTACAAGAGAAAACGTCACTGGGCAAAGGACAACTTATCACTAGTCTCAAAATATCAGAAGAACGTTCACCTGTTTCAAGATATCGCCAGACAACCAATGTTCCTATAAGCATTTAAAAAACAGTCTAAAGATATCCCCCAAAGTTTATCAGACATCTACCGAAACCTATTCCCTTCAATGAAATATCTCTCCAAAGACATGCTTACAGAAACCATGTCTATAAAACCAGCTTCAGCTTACCATATACCGAAGACACCAGCAGATACCAAATTTCTCAAAACACATCCTGAAATTACCACATTCTCTAATGATATTCTTAGGTATCCCCAGAATTTCTCTAAGACATCTTCAGAAAAACACTTTTTAGATAACGAGATTGCCTTCAGGGGTCGGCAAAGTCCGGCCTTAAGGCCTAGCTAGTGTTCCAGTCTGGCCTAATGCTCACCTAGTTATTTATTATTGGATCCGGCCTAATTAAATTGTCGCAGTTTTGTTTCCCTTCATTACTGCTGGTTGCAGCTCAAGCTGTGGACCATGTTTATTTTTAGAAATGATGTTAGCTGCTTGTATGAAACAGAAGGGTCTTTGAATGAAAGGTCTTTTCATACCCTTTCGACTGAGGTATGGGGTTATCTAAATATAGTTATTTTATAAAAGTAAGAAAGCCAAAATTATTTTAATTGTAAAGCACTGGCTTAGTTAAAGTTCAACATTAATGTATCTTCTGGCCTAGTGTGTCTTCTTGACCTCCTGAAATGGCCCAGTAGTCCAAAAAGTTTGCCGACCTCTGCCTTAGAGGATCAAATTTGCTAGAGACAGCCGCAGAGGATCAAAGTATCTAGAGAGACTCAGGGGATCACATTTTCTTGAGCAATGTGGTCCAACGAATCAACCTCAAGGTTCACATAAACCAAAAATGTAATGTTCTCGGGGGATTCATGATAAACATTTTATTATACTATAAAGATGTTTTTTTTAAACGAAGTCCGCCTATGACTGCAGTTGGACCACGCTGGATACATCAACTTTTAAAGAAAATGACGGATGAATTTTTTTTAAAAATCGAGATACAATAACTGATACCTAGTTTCTCTAACGACAAGTTCCGTACACTAGTCTGTTTCTTCAACAACTCAGATAACCAGTTTCTAAAAGATATCAGACAACCAGTTATTATCAAGAGAGCAATGAAATAGCTAATTCCTCCAAAGACAGCCTTGGACAACCTACTGCTTTAAAAACGATGTCAGATAACAAAATTAAATCTAAAGACAGCCTTGAACCTACTGCTATAAACAATGTCATCAGATTACTGATTTTTGCAAACACAGTCTCGAACAACAATGTCATCAGATAAATAAATTATCCAAACAGAGTCTCGGACAACAATGTCATCAGATAACTAACTTCTCCGACGACAGCCATGAAAAATACCATCACATAACTAATTTCTCCAAAAGGAAAACATCTTCAGACCACCTACCGTCTGCAAAACAACACATTTTGCAAGAATGAATGTATTAGCACCCACCTACGTCTCACGCCCTCGTTTCTCATCCACTCGAATGATCGAAGTTTTCTATTCCTCGCGTGTCGGTTTAAATCGAGTTTTATAACGGTCCGCCGCGTGCGTACGAGAAAAGATAAAAGCAAGGAAACGCCAGTGGATTGCTTACGGATCGAAAAGTCCTCTGGCGGCGCTTTATTTGGGGACTCTGCTGCCTGAAATGGGAAGAAGGACGAACGAATTCAGATTTACGAGAGTCTACCTTGTGTGGAGTGTACAATCATGCCACCCAACGGACCGAAATCGATGACATCACGACTTTAAAGACCCATTCTTCTCGATCGATTGTTCAGACCCTACAGCTGGCTGGAACCCTTTGCCATGAGCTACCACCCGTCAGCTTCTGTCTGGAAGCGTCTTGCAAGGAGCAGGAGGAGCAGGAGAAGTCGTGCCCTGCAAGAATTTCCGGTCTCAAAATAAACTTGTGCTTGAAGACGCTTAAAACTGTCAGTAAAACGAAGTACAAAATTGGTAACTACGATAGGGTAGATCAGTGGTGTAACGAAGTGCAAAATTGGTAACTACGATAGGGTAGATCAGTGGTGTAACGAAGTGCAAAATAGGTAACTACGATAGGGTAGATCAGTACACATTGTCAGTATAACGAAGTACAAAATAGGTAACTACGATAGGGTAGATCAGTACACATTGTCAGTCTAACGAAGTACAAAATAGGTAACTACAATAGAGTAGATCAATACACAGTCGGTAAAACGAAGTACATAATAGGTAACTACGATAGGGTAGATCAGCTTCGCAAATACATGAGTTGCAGGCCGTGCGCTTATTGGGTGAACTTGGTTGGTGGCAGTAAAATTGGTGTGAGACATTTCTTTAATTTCAAAATAAAGCGTAAGGATTTGGGGTGGGGGGGAATGAACAATGGTAGTATGATAAAAACTGAAACAAACCAATCGACGTTCTAGAAAATTTATTTATAAATTTATAAATTTGCTTAGTGTTGGTAACTCACCATAGCTACACATTAATGGGCATCACATTTTATAAATGTGCTTAGTGTTGATAACTCATCATAGTACATATTAATGGGCCCCAAAGCCTAATGTTACATTTTAAAAAATGTTTAACCATTGTAGTAAATCATATACCGTACCCCCTATGTCCATGCCCTGCGGGATTTTTCTACTTGTCGACAAACGTTTTGCATTACATTTCTTGTACCGAATTATTTTTTTCATTTCCACACACATGCATGACGTCGTTGATCTTGAAATAATTTGTTGAAATTGAAATAAAAATCTCCCGTGTTAACGAGAACTGATGTCACCAATGACGATTTCTCTCATCGTCTGTTGAGATGCCATTCATAAAGAACTTCTGGAAGTGACCTAAAAAAAAAGTGTCAACTTGCAATCCCACTGATGTACTTACTCGCTTCATCACTCGATAATTTCTGACACCACTCCAACCCTAGGCCTCCAGAACAGCACAACACCCACAACAGCAGCTGTATTTTACACGCAACTGCATAAGAGAAAATAAGCTTATCGGAGGCCCAAATTGATGAGCAGATCATATCGTAAATAACAAGTAGCGAAAAAAAAAGGGGTGTAACTCATTCTTGCAAGCAGGTGCTGATCTGTCATTTTATTGTTGCATGATTCATAAATATTTATGTTTCGTTCTTTCAGTTTTTCACATACGTAATCATGACACGAAATTTTATTGGATAACGCATTTTGCATAATTAATCACGCTAATATGCATATTATCACGTGTGGGCCGATATTTTGTATGATTAAATGGAGATCTCATTTGAATTCCACCTTGTCTGGGATACCAACATTTTGTATGATTAAACAGAGAATTCATTTCAATTAAAAATTTATTCATCAGAAAATAATGCTAATAAATTTAAATGTGTAATATGTTTTTAAGTGTATTTACTTACGTAATATTTGTCAGTCTAATTTCATAATTCAAGTTAATCTAATTATTTATCTAAAGTTCTTGCAATCTAATTTTGCAATATATGTCAATATAATTGTAGAATACTCAATAATCATATAAGGTAATACTCGTTAATCTCAATAAATAATTTTTGAGTTATGAGTATACATGTATTTATATTTTCTTTGTAAACGCATTTCATCATACGTTAATCTGCGCGTATAATGCACTTTAGTCTTAAGAGATAATATTCGTTTTCCTAATACCGGGTGTATAAATACTTCTTAATCTAATTATATAATGATGTTTACCTAACTATATACATTATTCGACAATCTAATCACATAATGACCATTAATCCTATTCAATAATAGCCCACTAATCTAGATACAGAGTACTCGTACAATTTAATTTACCTGCAATGGAATTGAATGTTGCCTATTATTTTAAAGAAAGGATTAAAAAAAAATTAAAATTAAAAAAAAAACTAGACACCAGGACATGACCTTTCTTTAAACAGCGCCAATTTCATTCTGTTGCCTAAGGTTTACATCAGGGATCTCTGACGAATAATTTCCTTTGGTAAACTCTCCAGACAGTGAAGACTGCTGAAGGAAATCGACGAAATCTCTTTCTGTCACTCTTGAAGGACAAAAAGTGAGGTCCTGGGTAGTGTCGCGTCATACAACTTTGAGTGTGGGATCCATTAACTCCATATTTTGTTCCATTTCCTCAGTCCTAGTCACACAATCTTGGACGCTGCACTGTCCGGTAATGTTCAAATATGATAAGAAAGAGGTTGAGGGTATTACTTTAGGTGACAATATCTTCCAGTTAATTCATGTGTAATTAAAAACTCGTGAATTAATATGTGCTACGTTGAGTTGAGTTGTTTCCCTTATCGATTGTGGAGGTCTACATTTATCCGTCTAAATTATAAACCATACGGCACACCAGTTGTCTACATGCAGGCTAGACACGACTAGACAAACATTCTAATACTTTACTGCACTCCCCCGCACTCTACTCCACTACACACTCTATTCAAGTGCAATCCACACTACCTTTACCTGCTCTACTCGCTATATTTTAGTTTACGCTTCGTTGCAGCATTCTTGAGTGGGTCCCATCTATCTGAATCCGCTACAAATCATACTCGACATGCTCCACTCAGTGCTGCATTCCAAAACAACCACTCAAGCTTCCCTCCTTTCCATTTCACTCCAGCACAATCCACTCCAATTCATCATTCTCCTCTCATTTGCAAGAGTCTCATTTCTATTCTATTTCCCGCCACCACCTTCCATTTACATAGGTAAATACGTTCTCCCTGTGGATTTGTGCTCCACTTTAGCCTGTTGAACATACTAATTTTGCATTGCGTCGCAAATCCATTTACTCCATTCCGTTTCATTACATGTCACTACTTCATACTCTACTCCCTTTTCGACAGCTCCATGATCCATTCTACTGTAGCCCTCGATATGTCTCGTCTGGCACTTGTATCGACCCTACACTTAGGGTCTATCGCATACCGAGTTTGGATTGTTACTGCTAGTATGAACATTATCCACACACACACACACACACACACACACACACACACACTCTCTCTCTCTCTCTCACACCACACACACACACACACCACACACACTCATACACACACTCACATCATACATACACATACACACATGCATACACACATACATAAATATATTTGCACGTTCTTGCAGGCATGAATTCGCACTTCTCAACATCCATGCACAATCACACACGCACATACAAATATACACTTATGCACAATATACACACATACATAAGCTCAAACATAAACACATATATGCACGTAACACAATATACACGTGACACGTTTACACATAACAAACATTTAGATACACACTCGTATACATAAGTGCACACAAACACAGAGTATGGGCTCACACATAAACACAACAATACACGTGCACACAACAGACACACAAACACATGTGCTCAAACATATGCGTACATACAGCACACATGCAAGCACTCACAACACACAGACATAAACACACACAGAAAAATCACCTCATTTCAGTTCCGGCTAAAGCCATCTTGTTGGGATTATAGCAATGCCCTAAGACCTGACGCCTTGTAAGAGGTCGGATTCGGAAATTCAATTTGCTTTTCTTTTTTCCTCATCTTTTTTTTCCTCTTTTTTAAATGACTGTTCCCATGGAAGGGGAAGGGGGAGACTTGATGGAAGTCTTTGCCACACTTAACCTAGTCATCCTAACTTACCATCTCCCAGTTGCTGCGCACATTTACCTCTCGAACCTCCTTGGTACTGAGATGATTTGGTTGACGATTTTTGGAAGTTGTTTCAAAGTCACAGATGTGTAGACCATTCCTTCTTGTCAAGCATGGCACCCGATGTTCAGGGATTTTATCTCCAGTCAAGGCCGCTCACTCTACTGGCAAAATGTGCAAAGTATGACGTTGTCGCACGCACTCCATTTCTGATTACGTCATTTTGCAGCAGTTTTGTTCAGTGTCTGTATACGTAGTACCTGTATACGTACTCGCTTAGGAATTTCTGATTACGTCATTTCGCAGCAGTTTAGTTCAGTGTCTGTATACGTACTCGCTGTGGAATTTCTGCTTACGTCATTTCGCAGCAGTTTAATTCAGTGTCTGTATACGTACTCGCTGTGGAATTTCTGCTGTCATTGCTGCGGTTCGGTATCGGCCTAACGTCCGTTTCCAGTGGTTGTGGATTGAACAAATTGTCTTCAAGACTAATGGTTTAAAAGCACATTTCTCATTTCGGCACATGCTGACAGGCTTTAATAGATGTTCCATTTCTTGTGCCAAAATTGGCTGTGTGTACCTAATGTCTGTGTGTGTACATATGCGTACACTGAGTCCGTGTGTATGTGTGATATAGGAATATGTGTGAGTTTGATAGTGCTGAGTATGTGTGTATATGTTGAATGTATGGTTTATTTGTGGTTGTGCATGGTTATTGTGTTTGTGTGTGTGGCAGAGTAATTTTGCATATCCCTATTTCTGGACTTAATTGTTATATAAACTGTTAAATTGTTGAAGTGACCCAGCCTTGGGTACTCCTTATGATGATATTTTTTGTAAGTGTCAGAGTTGAAAGTAAACAACCCGAGTTGAGAATATGCTAGAAATTGCTGATCTGGTGCAAACAGGTTCAACAGGATGAGTAGTTTTTATTATCAAATAGTTAAGATTTATGATATCGCGACCAGCCAATGGGTTGAGATAAAAACTTTACATCTGTAGAGAATTATATTGTCTAATCACTTGAACTTGAATTTGGTGTGGCAAGAAGTCTGGTCATGAAAGGCAGCCATTAGGTTAATGGTGAGTTAACTGACTGAGAGAGAAAGGACTTAGAAATTTTTAATGCATTTTGCTATTGATATGTTATACTTGTGTTTTAAGTAGAGAAGTATTATGTGAGTAGACCATTATTTCTACAAATATCTTTACTAAGCTGCTAGTATATAGTAAGCTAAACACTTGACATAGTTCTAGTGAAATGGCTCATTAAACTATAACGCTGTATTTATTATGCTGTGTGCATGTATGAGGCTATTAAATACTGTTGCAGGAAACTGTACGTTGAGACTGGAATGTAGGAAAGAATGGAGTTATAAAGTGATAAACTGGAAACTTAGCATTTGTTCCCAAATAATATTTTTACAGGGTCAAGCAGCCTTTCTTCATTGTGTGATACACATCTTTTGGTTCACTGATTGTGTGACTGTGGTAGATATGAGAAGCATTTACTGCAGTGTAAAAGTGTAAAGGGTACCTACACATCATTGATGTCTGGTGGCAATGTATGCTGCTCACATTGAGAAATTCTAGTGCAAGGAAGTTACTAGAAATTGCAATGTTTGTTATTCTGCTTGAGGAAGCTGGTATAGCAGAAAAAGAACCCAGGTTGGCTTTCATGGAATAACAGTGGATCTGTGTTTTCAGCATGAGGAGAAAAAACACATGGACATTGATGTAGACAGTGGACTTTGATATGAAGAAGCACACAAAAGATAATTGCAGCTTCATCTTTTTAAGTATGTAGTATTCAGTATTATGTAGTAGCTTTATTATCTCGAATAACTCCATTTCTGTTCTCTGATAAGCACTATCATGTGATTTGTATTAACACTATCATCAAATTTTATTTTAGATATTGACTGTGTAGACACAATTATTTGAATGATTTCATGGAGATAACTGATGTCTATTTATAGTAATCTATTTCCTTGTATTTCTTATATGTATATGTGATTGTTGATTTAATAAATGTATTGTTAAATTTATTGACCTTCTTTACACATATTGATAACCTTATGTTTTGGAGAAGAAGGTGTGTGGATGGGGGCTCGCTAATTATAGATTAAAGGCGGATTTGTCTTCTCCTTTAGTAAGACGTTTTTCACCTACGGAAATATTGTGTGACGATAAATATTGTCTTTAATGTGGTGGAAGAGAGAAAATGCTTACAGCGCCCGCATATCCACCAAGTGAGAGAGACGAGTGATGTCTGCTGGAGAGTTATTAATAACATAAATTAAGATTCTCATCACTTGTAATTAGTTATGAAAGATTAATTAATAGTAATAACCACAATCATTAATTACGTGGCGTTGGCGTCACATTATGATTTTGTATATAGGTTGTGTTTGTACGTGAGTTTGTATATATCTGTATTTGTGGGTGTTTGTGAGTTTGTATATATCTATCTAAGTCTGTATATGTCTATATGTGAGTGAGATATGTGTGAGCAAGCCCTATGCATATTTGCGTATGCATGTGATTTTGTGCAAGTGTCTCTGTATGAGAGTTTGTAAAGTGAATGGGCGTGTGCATTTTTCGTGTGTGTGTTTGTGTGTATCACTTCATGTCTGAGTGAGAAAACGGATCTGTAATTGGTGCGTGTGTGAGTTTGTGTGTATCAATTCATGTCTGAGTGAGAAAACGGATCTGTAATTGGTGCATGTGTGAGTTGCGGTAAGTAAATGTAGTTAAGCCCGGAGTTCGAGTTTGTGACAGGGTGTGTGTTTGCATGCGTGTAAGTTTAATGAATGCGTTTGCGTTAATCCGCAGACCTGCATTTGCATCTATAATTATGTAAATGTGTGTGTGTGTGTGTGTGTGTGTGTGTGTGTGTGTGTGTGTGTGTGTGTGTGTGTGTGTGTGTGTGTGTGTGTGGTGTGCGTGCGTGCAGGCGAGGGAGACAATCTGTGACATTTCAGTTTACTCTCATCCCGTCCGTTAATTTATTAACCACATTCAGCGTGGCTAGTACAGAACATGGGGACGGCGATGCGGTAGAAAATGTCTGTCTTTAGGATGGTAACGGCGCACTTCGTTACTATACCGTCTTGCTGATATTTAAATTGATGGCCACAATGTTCGTGATTTCCTTTCTCTCTGGAAGTGAAAAACAACTCTTTCGATAATTGAAAATTCTTAACCTTCAACATGAGGTAATTTACCATGGAGATAAACTGTCACAATCGATGCCTTTCTGATTGTATTAACGATCTCATATATAATTATAATTGATCTCATATATAATTATAATTGATCTCATATATAATTATAATTGATCTCATATATAATTATGGAAGGAAGTGGAAAGAAAAATGTCTAGCTGACCATTGTTTAAGATTTAAAATGTCTGTCCAGCTGACCATTATTTAAGATTTAAAAAGTCTTATCAGGAGGCCATTATTTAAGATTTTAAAAGTCTGAACAGCTGACCATTATTTAAGATTTAAAATGTCTAATCAGCAGACTATTATTTAAGATTTATAGTGTCTGACCAGCAGATCATTATTTAAGATTTAAAACGTCTGACCAGTATACTATTATTTAAGATTTGAAAAGTCTGACCAGAAGTGATTTCTGTTGAAGCACTAGAAAAGAGAAAATTGTTTCACCATGGTGAAATAAGCTGTCAGTTGTGTTAGCTTCTAATTAATAATGTAGTAAAATATTACTCGTAATTATAATTGGACACCAGTTAAGAAAGTAGATTAATAGACATGATTCTGCGATTTGACCAGTGGAAACAGTCACATATATCCATAGGTATTTACAAGTGAAGAGAATCTAAATTTATGATATTAATAATTCTCCAGAAGTCACCACTCATATCTCTCACTTGGCGGATATGCGGGCGCAGTAAAAGTTTTTTCTCTTCCACCACATTAAACACAACATTTACTGTCGCACTGTATTTCTATAGGTGGAAATCTACTTACCAAAGGAGAAGATAAATCCGTCTTTAATCTATATTTAGCGAACCCCGCATCCACCCACTATCTCTCCAACAGATGGTTATCAATATGTGTAAGGGGGTTAATAAATTTAACAATAAATGTATTAAATCAACAATCAAATACATATAACAAATACAATGAAAAAATTGTTTGACATCAATATTCTATGAACCACAAGTCACAAGTTATAGTCCCTAATTCATTAGCGTTAGGCATTCTGATTGCATGTAGCCCATTGCCAAGCACACTCTTTAATTGACTCAGTTATGTTGATTACATATAGCCAATTGCCAAGTCATAATCCCTAATTTATAAATTCAAGTAATTGAAAACGTTTTTTTGCATGATTTTCGATATTTGTAAATGTACAAAAGTGAGTTTGATCACAAAAGACCGTAACGTAACTCTTGTATTTTGAAGGCATAACTCTGGAAACAAGGGCAGTATCCTCTGCCCTTGTGTCTCTTGATATCGCATACCGTATCTCGCATAACTAATCTCGCTTACAGTAAATCGCAGGCCTTTTCTCGCATACATTTTCTCACATATCTAATCTCACATACCTTATCTCGCATACCGTATCTCGCATAACGAATCTCGCATACCTTTTCTCACATATCTGATCTCACATACCTTATTTCGCAAACCTTATCTCGCATACCTTATGTCGAATACCTTGCTTACCTTATCTCGCATACCATATGTCGAATACCTTGCTTATACCTTATCTCGCATACCATATGTCGAATACCTTGCTTACCTTATATCGCACGCCTTATCTCGTACACTTTATCTAAAAGCGAAACAAGTCTTGAGTGAGTTTTGGCCCTTAACTCGTAGTCACGTTGTTCCACCATACTTCAACCTCTTCAATCAACGAACAATTTGATTTGCTATTTGTACTTTTGAATACAAAATAATCAACCGTTATAAAGGGATGTTTGGTAACTATTTATCAGCTCTCGTAGAACATTTAGAAAATCTGCAGTTGCTGAAAATCGCAGCTTTAGTATTTGCATGATGTGAAGTCGTTTTTACTTGGAGGGAAACGGCAGGAAGCCTAGCTTGTGAAAATAACCATTCCGTCAGGTGTCTGTTGGCATAGCTGTTTCTAAAGTGGCGATCTCGTGAATCGGCGAGAACTTTTATTTTGCTCGCTTGATTGTTCGAGTTAAAACAAAAAATATAATTTCTACAAGATGTTGACATTATAATGAACCCAAGCACAATGGTATGAAGATTCCATACTGCATGTAATTTAGCATTTCATAGTTGTAATATAGAGTGGTCATTTCCTGGGTTCCTCTTACAACTCTGACTTTTGTTTACACATATAATATAATTCTTAACTTTTATTCTTTAAAAAAAAATTGGGGGGGAAGGGGCTGGGGTTGGGTAGAGAAATTGGAACATAATGAGAGAGCATCAATATGTTACGCTTGTTTCAGTTTCGGCACCAGTGGTGCTTTAAGTAATAATTATTTACTTCTGCTGGCAAAAAGATATTCTGTGCGTGTGCCAATTACCTGCTCCACCACTTCTGTCTGTGCTATTGTGACGTTTATGTGCCAATTACCTGCTCCACCACTTCCGTCTGTGTTATTGTGACGTTTATGTGCCAATTACCTGCTCCACCACTTCTGTCTGTGTTATTGTGACGTTTATGTGCCAATTACCTGCTCCACCACTTCTGTCTGTGTTATTGTGACGTTTATGTGCCACTTATCTGCTCCACCACTTCTGTCTGTGTTATTGTGACGTTTATGTGCCAATTACCTGCTCCACCACTTCTGTCTGTGTTATTGTGACGTTTATGTGCTATTGACCTAATTCTCCACTTCTGTGTGTGTTATTATGCCGTTTGTGTACAACACTTTGTGCATATATAACTGAACTATATGTAGTTAGTGTGTGTATGGTATACACCATATTAATACATATGCGACGATTACAAATGACTCATGTGTTTATTTCTTCACAAACACTGGTATCTTGAAAACTTAATGATCTGTACTGAATACTTAGGAGACTTGTATTGCAAGTGTTTAATGCAACTTTAAGTGACTATGTTTGCTATTTACTGCATTTATTTTCATACTCTATCTTCGACACAGATGTTCGTTTGCTCTTGAATACAACGTGACAAGACGTCTCATGTCACCGGTACAACCGCATCTTCTCTCGCTTCCATGCGCATTGTGCGAGTTGCCTGCCCTTTAATGGAAGTTGCACACTTTTACCCGACATTATTCCCAACTTACACTACAAGATATCAAGAAGCACAGTCCGCAACAAAACTGTGGAATAAATTGGCCAGTGTGAAGTCGCCCATCACGCCCATCACCCTGAACCGGTCAAACAATTTTATGATCCGTCCAGCCGGAATGGTCTTAAAACTGATTTTTGTTCGTCATTGATTAGCTCCAAATGGATTGTTGCAAAGTATACGGTGCGCCTCAGACTGTTGCCGCCAACAATGTAATCAATCAGTTGTGTACAACCGAGTGTCCAGATGCAAAAGAGATGTGCCCACAAGTGAAGACGGATGTCCTAATTTGCCTCACTGCACGCATTTTTTTGCTTCGGAGCTCCAGGCGGGTGGAGACGAAAGCGTTGTCATTACAAAGTCTGATTAAAAGAAAATATTGTCAAAGCTCGGGCAAACAAAACCCGAGGAAAAATATCATGAATCTGGCACATTGTTGCGAAACCACATGTTTTCCGTTCCATTAAGGAAACATGAATGCATATGTCTTGGGGTAGGTGTGGGTGGATGGGTGCGAATAACTTGGAATTGACTGTAAACATTTTCTGACGTTAGATGCTGTATTTGTGTGGACCGTGAACCCCTGATGTGATATCATTCGTATTTGTGTGGACCGTGAACCCCTGATGTGATATCATTCGTATTTGTGTGGACCGTGAACCCCTGATGTGATATCATTCGTATTTGTGTGGACCGTGAACCCCTGATGTGATATAATTCGTATTTGTGTGGACCGTGAACCCCTGATGTGATATCATTCGTATTTGTGTAGACCTTGAACAGCTGATGATATAATTCATAATTGAGTGGACCGTGAACAGTTCTTAGTTCAGAGTGATATTGTACACATATGTTTATAGTTCAGAGTGATATTGCACACAATGTTTATAGTTCAGAGTGATATTGCATATTGTACACATATTGTTATAGTTTAGAGTGATTTTATACGCAAATGTATATAGTTCAGAGTGATATCGCACACATATTTATAATTCAGAGTGATATTGTACGCAAATGTATATAGTTCAGAGTGATATTGTACGCAAATGTATATAGTTCAGGAGTGATATTGCATACATATTTATAACAGGGATTGATATGGTATATATATATTTATAACAGGGAGTGATATTGCACACATGAGCTTATAGTTCAGAGTGATATTACACTCATATTTATAGAATACAGTGGTATTACACTCATGTTATAGAATACAGTGATATTACACTCATGTTATAGAATAATGTTGTATTGCGATAAAATTGCATTCGTGATGAACATACTCTAAATCTGTTTCTACATTAATCACAACTACACATAATATAAATTGATAGTGCTACATTAATTACAACTATACAGAACATAAATTGATAGTGCTACATTAATTACAACTATAAATAATATAAATTGAGAGTGCTACATTAATTACAACTATAAATAACATAAATTGATAGTACTACATTAATTACAACTATAAATAACATAAATTGATAGTGCTACATTAATTACAACTATAGGGAACATATATTGATAGTACTACATTAATTACAACTATAAATAACATAAATTGATAATGCTACATTAATCACAACTATAAATAACATAAATTGATAGTGCTATATTAATTACAACTATACAGAATATAAACTGATAGTGATATTTTATGTAAATTATAGCGTGAAGGACAAACATGTACACAGATTCTGACATTGCTTAAGTCCTATTTGTAATGAGCAAAACTGATTATATTATTGAAAATACTTTAATATCAAGAGCTTAAACTGCCTAACTGCCATTGATGTTAACCATAAACAGATGGTGATATTGCATACATCACAGGTTTCTGACGATAATAATATTTAAATTAACTCACACAAATTTCTAAAACCGAATTGAATACTTCTCAAAATCTGAACTGACATACCAATGCAAACCATACAATACTTAAACACATAATACATATTTAGAACCTTTGATCAGTCCATACATCGTTACCATACCAATGCAAACCATACAATACTTAAACACATAATACATATTTACAACCTTTGTCCATACATCGTTACAACTCTTCTCAATTCAGACCAATCCTTTACTCCGTTACAACTGCTCTCTAGTCTAAATCTATCGTTTGCATTGTTACAACTGTTCACCTGTTTCAACCAATCCTTTATCTGTCATGATTGCTAATTCAAGCATTTCCTTTTACCTCTTTTCAATTGTTTAATAGTCCAAACCTTTCCTTTTAACCGTTATAACTGTTAATTAGTCCAAACCATCCCTTTTACACCGTCATAAATGTTAATTAGTCTAAATCTATATGAGTGGTTTAAATCTACCAATTGTTGTAACAATGCTAAGGATAGATTTAGACTAGCCAGCAGTTGTAACGGTGTTAAGATTGGTTTTGACTAGCAATCATTTGTAACGGTGTTAAGATTGGTTTTGACTAGCAAGCAGTTGTAACGGTGTTAAGATTGGTTTTGACTAGCAAGCAGTTGTAACGGTGTTAAGATTGGTTTTGACTAGCAAGCATTTGTGACAGTGTAAAGAATTTAGTTTAAACTAACAAACAGTCGTAACGATGCAAGGATTGGTGTAGAGTTATAGAGAGTTGGAACTATTTTATCAAATACCACCAATCCTTGACCTATTTATTATATTAAAGTTTACACAAAGCTTTTCACAAACACACTACATCAGCAGAAATCACTTATAGTTACTTTCTTTAAAGTATAAAACGGAAAAATTCCCTCACTGAATGTATTTAAAGGAAATAAAACAAATCTCCCAATAGCCTAATTAAAGAAGACAAAAATCCAAATCTTTCTCACTTAGCTTCTCTACTGAAGACTCAAAGTTAAATCCCCATACGTAGACTCTTTATAAAAAAAGAAAAGACAACTCTTTAAATACCTACCATCATCAAAGACGATAGAGGTTAATCAGCTGACTATACCTAAATTTTAAAAAAAATGGAAAAAAGTTTTATTGATCTCTTTGAATGCAAATGCCCAATAGTTTCTTTCAATAAAGCAAAATAACAAATAATAAATTAAACAAAAATCAGCTAAATGAAAACGAATTATTTTCAAAATGTCAGCGCAATTTGGTAATGTGTCATTAACATTGCTGGGATAATAAAAACGCAATCAGATCTTTATTTAAAATTTGAAACGAAACAAAATATTACATTGTATAAGGAAGTCGAAACGTCAGATTAATTTGAAAATCTTGAAAAGCACTATTTTAAAAATTAATTTTAAAAAATGTTTTATTAAAGTTTGTTGGAGCAAAAATAATCTGATAATTATGGCAGACAAAAGGTTTATAGAATGTTTTGCAAATTAGGCAAAAATGCTATCGAACCAACACCAAATATACAGACACCGAGCAAACATGCAATCGAACTAACAACAAACATACAGACAACGAGCAAACATACAATCGAACTAACAACAAACATACAGACAACGAGCAAACATACAATCGAACTAACAACAAACATACAGACAACGAGCAAACATACAATCGAACTAACAACAAACATACAGACAACGAGCAAACATACAATCGAACTAACAACAAACATACAGACAACGAGCAAACATACAATCGAACAACAAACATACAGACAACGAGCAAACATACAATCGAACTAACAACAAACATACAGACAACGAGCAAACATACAATCGAACTAACAACAAACAACAAATAGCACGCAAACAAAGCAAATGAAAGTCAGTTCGTGAATTACTAAATAGGTTATATGCATTATTGTGAACGACAATTTTTTAATGAATTAAAACGCAATAAGAAAAAATATAAACGAAACTATTTAAAAGAAGAATAAAGCCCTTGAAATTTCATTTTTGATGAAAAAGAAATGAAAGAAGATGGTAAAAATGATGATACATAAAGGAAAGCTAGAAGTAGGAAGGAAGGACGGAAGGCATATTCAGACAAACATAATAATAAACAACTTGCAGAATAAAAGGAAACAATAAATGTATGCTTTAAAAATTTTAGCAGCAATCGGAGAGAGAGAAACAGAAAAAATAATAAAAAATAATAAATAACCGGAAAATAACATAAAGAAATAATTAAGGCAAACACCTCAAATTTAGAAGCAAAATCATAAATAATTTATTTCTTTAAAAGAATTTCTGTAAATTTTCGTCCGGAAGCTATCTTCGAATCTAGGTCGTGTTTGACAGGACAACGTATAATACTCTCTCACTCACACACACACACACACACACACACACACACACACACACACACACACACACACACACACACACACACACACACACACACACACACACACACACACACACATATATATATATATAATCATAGTAATGCATTTAGTGATTCAGACGCTGAAGTATAATAGCACTTTTACACAGTGTTCAATTTTATCAAATGTCATCTTAGGGGAGCAGACGGCACCTTGCCAGTGCTGATTTGTGAAGTCCATTCCATTTAAAAGACTACCCTGCAGACTGAAAGAACCGACGACTGATGAAAGCGAAAAACAACGGACTCCTGGGAAATCAAGACAAACGACGAAGCCTGCCAACTACAATGTCTAGAATTGCCGATGTAATGACGATAATGGACCCTCGAAAACTAATGACGGCTTCCTGTGTTTGCCCTTCCCCTGGCAAACAATATATTTTTTCTCCGAGAAGCTCGGGCTTGTAGTCTCGCAGCTTGCTCTGCAGTTAATTCCCCTGAAGAAAGAACCTTAACTCTGGTGTTAAAAGTGTTCAGGTAGTGACAGGTGTTTGAGGAATATTTGTGTAATGTGCGATCGAACAGAGCTCTTCGTAAGCCTCGGTTTTTCAAAGGTATGTCATCCTGCGATGTCGGGTAGTGACAGGTGTTTCACAAACATCTGTGCGAGATTTCTGAATTTATATAATTTAGGGTGCAAACAAAATATCAAAGGGCTGAGTTAGGAGTAAGAAGTGACAGATTTATGGAGAAAAGTAGCAGATATCTAAGCAGACTTATCACAAAGCACTTTTTTTTTCAGGATTGAATTCATGCAAATTGCTGAGTAGTGTAATGTATCCCTATTAAAAATATTTAACAAAATATAAATTAGTAAATGTTTAAGCGAATACAACCCTATGATGTGTTATACAAGTGGATTGCTAGTGACAGACGTGTGTACAATAATTTCAATCAGATCCATTTCAACATAGCATGACATAATATTTACATAGGGATATACATTTTTGTATAAGTTGGGATGAAGGCAGTCGGTCTTTGGCTGAAAGTTAAGACACTAACGGCGAATTAGTGAGAGTCCAGAAAAGACAGTCAGTCTTTGACTGACAGCTGACACTCAGGATCAATCGTTGATTGCGAGTTACACTAATAAAGGGATGAGAGTTAACTAACGACCAATTTTTGATCGTGAGTTACAAGAAAGGGTAATAGGTCTTTGGATGATATTTAACTGACCATGAAGCTTTGATATTTTAAATGAGAATGGTTTAGAGTTATAACACAGTATGACGTTGATTTGAGAATGGTTTAGAGTTATAACACAGTATGACGTTGATTTGAGAATGGTTTAGTTATAGCAAAGTATGACGTTGATTTGAGAATGGTTTAGAGTTAACAAAGTGTAACGTGATTTGAGAATGGTTTAACACATTTATGATGCATACATACAACCTAGTGACTCTCGAGGTGAGTTATGACGCCTGCAGTCTAGTCTTTCACTGACTGTAAGATAAATAAACTCCTGAATTAAAACACCTGCAATCCAGTCTTTGATTAAAATTAATAAACGGAAGTCCAGGTCTTTGAAAGTTATCGTACATACAGTCCAGTTTTATACGTTAAAACAATGAAGTCCAGTCTTTGTTTTGAGCCAAGATGCGTACAGTCCAGTATTTTGTGGTTACGAGTTAAAACACAGGAAGTCCAGTCTTTTATACATGATAAAATACTTTGGCAGAAAGGACAGAGACTCGATGTCCAATCAATGCCTTCCATTTTAAGACAATCAGTGAGTTAAGATCAATACACAGTTTAAAATAGAGTTAAGGCGCCTTGTCATTTCAGTTTAAGAATAGAATTATGGTATAGTACACAGTTTAAGAATAGAGTTAAGGCACACTAGAATAGAGTTAAGGCATAGTACACAGTTTAAGAATAGAGTTAAGGAATAGTTTTAGAATAAATTTAAGGCACAGTACAGAGTTTTATAATAGAGTTAAGGCAGAGTACACAGTTTTAGAATAGATTTAAGGCACATTACACAGTTTTAGAATAAAGGCAGAGTACACAGTTTTAGAATAAAGGCACAGTACACAGTTTTAGAATAGATTTAAGGCACAGTACACAGTTTTAGAATAAAGGCAGAGTACACAGTTTTAGATTAGAGTTAAGAGACTAGAAGTCCGGTCTTGGACTTAATCCATTTTTTCGCGATGACGAAAATGATTATCAAATAGATTAAGACGGAAATTGGATGCATAAACTTTAAAATAATATTTTGGAAATATATTACTAACGAATAATGTAATTGTGGGAAGAACACCAAGGACTGACATGCATTGTACGAAATCATATTCAAATAAAAGAATATATAATATTTTAACTTCGAGTTTACTATAAATCATTTGATAAGGAAGCTACAAATCTATGTTCATCAAAGCAACAAAAAGTACCTAACATCACGCGTCGCCATAATGACGCATGATATATGACGCTGATGTAATTTTGCTGAAAGAAAATCGCGGTTCTAATCAGAGAAAATAATAGCATTTAAACTGCAACAATTTTCTTTTGTGGTCAACCTATTGGACGGGCATTCCGATGTATCGACACGGTGTAATTTATACATGTAGCTAATGAAGGCCTATTTATTTATGTTGCTGCAGTAACAGTTAATAGCTCACTGAAACGAAACGATGTCTGTCAGTCTGTCTCCAGTGATTACTTGGGCACATTTGCGAATAGGGCATTCAGTTTAATACTTTGGACAGCGACAGATTGGCGTTGGATTAATAAAATAAGTAAAGCCAGTAGGCAGTAATTACTACAGGACATTACTTTTTCACGTTCATCTGCTAGTTGAGCATATTAATTTATCAGTTAGTGTCTTTACGGTTTTGAACCATTCTCTCGTAATATCATCGTATTTCCAAAAGGATTATGATTGGCGAGTTTCATACATGTATCTAACTATTCTTTGGACAACGGCAGATTGATGTACGACTACTGCAATGGAAACTTAAGCAGGGGGAAGTAATTCTATCACAAGAAAATACTCTTCAAATGCATCTGGTAGTTTGACTATAATTTTGCGTTTCAGATGTTAACAGGATAATCTCAAATTAATAAAATTAAATCCTGTCAAATATTACTGTACACTGAATAAACTTATGTCATTATTCAAAATTCAAGGTGAAGAATAAATTAAGGTCAAAATAGAAAAACATTATTAACAAAAAACAGAAAAACGCAATAGTTAATAATAAATTTCATGGGAAAGTGTTGATCAGTCAATGTATTGAAGAACTAATGGTTTTACAAGTCAAGCACAGCATTCTAACAACAAATCTCGTGTTGCACGAGAACTCTACCTGACTATGAACATCTCGTGTTGCACGAGAACTCTACTGACTATGAACATCTCGTGTTGCACGAGATCTCTACCTGACTATGAACATCTCGTGTTGCACGAGATTTCTACCTGACTATGAACATCTCGTGTTGCACGAGAACTCTACCTGACTATGAACATCTCGTGTTCGGCGAATGACTTCACTGAATTTCAAAATGCACTGAATGAAAACACTAGAAATAAATGTAATTGATTGTTAGGAGGATTTTTTATATTGTTTTGATTTTATAATATTTTTGTGACGGCGTAAGTCTCGAAAAAAAAACCCCAAGAAACAGCACTGCATACAATGTTTGGTTTTCATCAAGTGTCATGACCTTTCACATTAAATAATGCCTCTAAACTGTTCCGTGACGTCATCACTTTCTCCAAACGCAATGGTTTAAGAGATTAAGTACATTGGGTATGTATTAACAAGTTAACCGCGGAAGAATATCATTCAGTCGGCTGGTATTTCGTTTTACTTTGAAATAATGCCTTAAAGTTTACTGTTCAGTAGCTAATCAGAATACCAACCTGACTGAAGGACTTTGTCAATGTTCAGTAGTTATCACAGCACCTGCTGTTAGGCCTTACTGAATTATCTTGTTTCCGAGTTTGGCGTCACTTGTCACAAGCAATATTAGGACGAAATTTCATCTTTTAACTTTTTTCCACAAAGCCATACAATCAGTTGTGCATGCCACAGTATTGAGTACAAGCAAACACTTGTTAGTTCTGTGTAATCGTACGTAAACGAAAATACGTGTATTATCGGAGCCAAACTTAAGAAAGTGTGATGTTAGTTCTGTGTAATCGTACGTAAAAGAAAATACGTGTATTATCTGAGCCAAACTTAAGAAAGTGTGATGTTAGTTCTGTGTAATCGTACGTAAAAGAAAATACGTGTATTATCTGAGCCAAACTTAAGAAAGTGTGATGTTAGTTCTGTGTAATCGTACGTAAAAGAAAATACGTGTATTATCTGAGCTAAACTTAAGAAAGTGTGATGTTAGTTCTGTGTAATCGTACGTAAAAGAAAATACGTGTATTATCTGAGCCAAACTTAAGAAAGTGTGATGTTAGTTTAGCGGCATAACAGGGGCTTACGTATTATTTTCTGATTTTCTTAACTTTATAGCTAATTCTAAGCAAACACACTCCTTATTCATTTGCAGTTAGAGGTGTTTAAGACAAGAGGCGAGTCAACAATTGATGGATATTGACCTCTAATTCTTGGAGGTCACGTCAACGTTTCATTGTTGACATGGTAAGCAAGAATCGTTCGCTTTTGTGTATTTAATGCACAGGTTCTCTGCGTTCACACAGCATCTGAGCTAGATGAAGTTGTTTTTAAGGGGAACCGGAAGCAGATTTCCAACTGACTGAGAGAAGCGGAAATTAGCTTCGACCTGCGGACATAAGGCTGCACTGCTCACAAACTGCCCGAGTCGTTTGAAATACACGCCAAACTCACTGGACGTCAATCGGGTCCAGAAAATGAAAAATGTGAAAATACTTTCGATTAAATTGAGAAAGAAGGGGAGGGGGGCATGGCGCAGAGAAAATCAAAGAGATAGAAAGAACAGAGAGAAAGACAAAATTAAAGACAAATGGCGAAAGGAGAAATAAGGAGAAGGGAAGAGAGAGTAGGAGAGACAAAAGATAGAGAAATATGTAGAAAGAAAGAAAGAAAGAAAGAAAGGAAAGAAAGAAAGAAGGAAGGAAGGAAGGAAAAAAAGAAAGAAAGAGAAAATGTGAAAAGAGAATGGATTTTTGAGAGAAGAGAGTAAAATTAAGAAAGTAATGAAAGAGAAAGGGAAAAGATAAGCAGATAAAGAAAGAAAGAGAAGGAGACGGACAGAGAAAAACATAAAGAGAGAAAGAAAAAGAGTGAAAGAGTGAGAATTACAGAGATAGGATAAGAGAAGACAGGAAAAAGGAGAGATAGAACAATAGAAGGGAAAGAGAAAAAAGAAAAAGAAGACAAGAAGAAGAGCACGAAAGAGAACAACAACAAGAAAATCACCACATAAACAAAAAAATCTTTTCCACGAAAATAAAAGAATACATAAATATAGCAGAAGCCTCTGCCAGGCAAAAAGTCAAATGCCAGATGAGCGCAATGAAAACCAGTATAATAAATATTATTAGTGCATTCGTCTTTAGCGCACTTCTGAGTGTAGGAGGGAGAAAGAAATCTTCAGGTGAGAGAGATATGAAACTAACTATTTGTGAACACGTTTCCCTCGTATTAATCTCATAAAATATTTCGTAAAATAACGAGGAAGCAATATTATTCAAAGCTTTCTCAGCTGTTTGTTTCGTGCCCAACCCCTCCACCCCCTTTCCCAATTTAAAAGTACATTAAGGCGATCGAAGATAATATTCAAAATAAAGGTGGGGGGATAACTCTTGTGCATTAAATACGATAAATATAAAAAATCAAGTTGAATCAAAAGACAAATAAAAGAATTGTTGTTATATATTTAATTTTTAAATGCATCACAGCAAAATACGAACTGATGGAGATTTATTGATCGGCCTTTATGAATCAATATTAGGATCTCGGCAAGATGTGAAGGGAGATGGAAAGATGCATAGCTCTGACAGCATGGGAGATAACTCTCTTTTGTTGTAATAGTGAAGCAGATGCGTGAACCTGACTGTAGGACTTGAGACTGAAGGCGAACAGGTTCTTGTCTGTGCGGGATTTCTCGAGATCTATCATGTTTTGTCTAGCTGCCTTGAGTATGAAACTATCTTCATCTATTCAGATCAATACCAAATCCGGGACCAGACATCCCATTAGCGATTTCCGAAATCCGGACTTCAGAGGCTTATTGGCATTTTTTTTCTTCTTCTCCTTCATCTTTTTTCCCCGTTTTTTTCTCTTAAAAAATCCCCAGTAGCTGCAAGAGAAGACTTCAGTGTGATAGCTAAATTTCCTTGTTACACGAAATAAATGAGAATATACGTTGTAGCTGTTTTGATCTTTGGCTAACTGAAATAACATAAACGACATAACGCGTGAATCTTTTAAAAGCAGATGAAATAAGTGGAGTTCAAGGTTGTACCTTTCTGGGCCCCCGTGGTTGTAAAGAATGAAACTAACAATTAGATCTCGTTCAGTTATAGAATAAATATGTGAAAGGCTTGAGTCTGTCGACACAATGCTCGCTCATATATAACACAACAAAACAATTTAAGTGGAAATAATCTTTTCAGCATATTGAATACTAAAACTCAAATATTTGAACTTTGTATCTGTAATGATCTATGGTTACGAACTCGCAAGGCGGAAGTAGTTGTCGCTAAAATGACTCAGAACGGTTCACTGTGTTTATCGGAGTTGAGGACAAACAAGATAGAATCTATTAATAGTAACCGTGTGGCGTAAGGGAAATATGAAAGCAAAGTCTATTCTTTTCATTACATCTGCTATATTCACATGTTCTTTTCTTGACAGCGAAATTTGATGCTTATTCTATTATTAGGTGTTGATGAAGAAGTGTACTTTACACTAAGAAGTTGTGTGGGCATTGTGCTAAATAGTTTTATGTGTATGCGTGTGTGTGTGCGCACGCTTGTGTTGCACTAAGAATTTGTGTTTGCTCGGTGTTAAGTTCTATGTGTTCTTTATATAAAAAAAAAAATTATATGTTTTCGTTATGGTGAGAAGTTCTGCTTTACGTGATGACACTTTGTATTTATGGTATTTTAAGAAGTTCTCTGTGTACTTTGTATTTATGGTATTTTAAGAAGTTCTCTGTGTACTTTGTATTTATGGTATTTTAAGAAGTCCTCTGTGTACTTTGTATTTATGGTATTTTAAGAAGTTCTCTGTGTACTTTGTATCTATGGTATTTTATGAAGTCCTCTGTGTACTTTAAACTAAAAACAGGATTGTTGTGTGCATCCAGCGCTTTAGTACTTCTATGCGTACTTTAAGTTAAGGTTCTTCTAAGTTTATGTATTGACTTAAAAAAACAACTGAAACGAACTATAAACTAAAAAAAACAAATTTGCAGTCACCACCTGCAATATAAGGAACTAACCACCTCCACATAAATTATAAGAAGTAAACGCCCTCTTTAGAATACGTTTGAGAAGAGGAAATTACTCACAGGAACAACCCAAGACAGAGAACATAAAAAGATGAAAAGTCTGTTGCAGTTCCTATGAGGAAGGAAGTTATAAAAAAAAATTCAAAGCAGTGATTGTCACAGGAAATGAGGGACAGAAATTATATTTTATTTCATTTTTAAAAAACCGCTAACAAAACTAATTGAAGTAACCCGAGTTTTGTTATTTTTCGTATGTAGCATGTAACTTCCAGTAACGGTCACCTAAGATCTCTTTAGTAGACAGACGTTCGTGACGCAGTGTGTGTTAATTATCATATTGAATATATATATTAGTTTGTGAAAGATATGTATATTAAATGATTGGGACAACTGCGCACTTCGAGTCACGTGTTGTTGACAAGAGAAGTGGCCAGTGCGCAATTAGAATTCGCTACAGAAAAGCGTGCATCGCAATTACCACTATATTATCCAAGGCAAAAATCATGTCACGGGACATAGCTTCTGGAAGTTTTGGAAACCTTCAGTGAAGGCTATATAAGAGGCGAAATGAAGACTTTACTCTCAATGTTGAAAACGTCGATTCGTCTGAAGCCAGTCTAACTTCACGTATGAATTATCTCACGTACAGAGATTTCATAAAGGAAAGCTGCAAAGATCTCTTTCCTTCCGTTTTCCATCCGTCTGATGCCATATATTGAGTAACGAGGCAAAATTACTCAGTATAATTGTTGGCAAAGTGGAAAGTTCGCTGTCAAAGAAAACCCAATGCACGCGACGCTGGTTGTATGCAGTTAACGACACGAGGGACCAACTTGTTCTTCCCCCTGTCTGAGTTCGTTTTGGCAGTCTATCCCGCAAATTGAGGGGCTAGCGCCGGAGATACATATCCGGATTTCTACACTCAATGTAATGCGACGACACATCCCACTGGACGACTCCACCCGATAATGCTAAACGTCGTTGGGGTGTCCGTATCCACGACAACCAGAAACAGCGACAATTATCGAGACTGACAACAGTCAGTTAAATTTCAGATTTCTCCCCAGTGATAATCTGAAAGTGGTGCCTAGATTCTGCAGAATCTTCACCTGTAATGCACGCCTCAATTGCGTGTGATCTTCACTTTGAAGTGCCGCTTATAAGTGACGTGTGAGCTTACGTCGTCTCCTTGGAACTCTGACATTAATAGTGAGTAAATCAATTAGCACGGCTAACGCGCACATACTTAACTCAGGACTCTTAAGAAAATGAACACTATTATATCGTTTGCAAAATAAGAACTCTAATGTTAAAAGTAATGCTTATTTTACATGTAAACTATTGTTAAAGCGGCCACATTTGCCGCATAAGAATTGTGTAATTAATCTTTATTTTATATTTTGAATTTCATCATTTTCATCTCCCCTTATTTCCCACAGAGTGCATGATATTGGAAAGTTGAATGAATGATTAATCACTGTGCGAAAGAGTAGTGCCCCTTTTAAATCGGGAAATAAATAACCTGATTTAAACATCTTTCAACTCTCTTGTTATTCATAGTTTTTGAGAGGGACGAAAGAATTTGTACTATTGTTTTGCACCGTTCGTCTGTTCGTCCATTTATTCACATTTATGATACACACTCACAACACACACCGCCAATAAAACGTTCCTTGGCATGACATTAATAAAGTGGGCCCCACCCAAACATCAATGGAGTATGTCATGTGTGTCTATGTAACAACTTGACGCGACGTAGTACTGGCATACGTCACCGGGCTTTTCTTGGAGGTGCACCGGAGCAGGCCAAAATTAGACTTCACCCCTTGCATCTCTAACTTCAGCTCGAGGTCGGCTTGTAACGAGCCTCCCGTTTTGTGACATCTGGTGACCACTGACCGTGATCTGACAAGGTAAATTGTGTTGTTGTAAGAAAGTGTCATCTCTTTCCTGCTTTTCTATCTCATCACCATTATGCATTGTTTATTGCATGTTAGGGCTTTGCTATTGAGACTTAGGTGAACTGGATTTTGATAAGACTTATTATTGTGTTGAAATAAGTTTTATAATCTTTACGCTATTATCGTTAACGCGTACCGACTCGTGTTTAGACGTACATAGATCGATATTTTGTACGCTACATTAGCAACTGTTGTTTTGCTAATTTTGCTAACTTTGCAAATTTGCGATTAGGATTTCTTTTATTCGTGTTTGTCATAATCCTAATCACGTGGTGGCTGGTGTTCATACACACACCATTGCACCACTTGTGACCGACAGAGGTCAAAATCCCGCGAATATTCTAAGTCACTTTATCCATACTCGTGATAACTAGCAATTTTAAAAATGGCCGAGCTAGTAAACATAAAGAAAGAACTCATGGCTATGGGAAGAGAATTCGGGTACGAGAAAGCCGACCTAAAGAAATACGTGGATGAGGAGATAACTAAATGGTATGTTGCGAAAGAAAATGAGGCGAAAGAGGTGAGAGAGCTAGAAGATAAGAGACAGTTAGCTAAACAGCTAGAGATGCAAACTCTGAGAGAACTAGAGGATAAGAAAAATAAGCTAGAGGAAAAAAGATCGAAAGAGGCGAGAGAGTTAGAGGAGAAAAGAGCGAAAGAGGCTAGAGAACTAGAGGATAAGAAAAATAAGCTAGAGGAAAAAAGAGCGAAAGAGGCGAGAGAGTTGGAGGAGAAAAGAGCGAAAGAGGCTAGAGAACTAGAGGATAAGAAAAATAAGCTAGAGGAAAAAAGAGCTAAAGAGGCAAGAGAAATAGAGTTATTAAAGATTCAGTCTGCTAGGGATTTAGAAGATAAAAGGCAGGAAGCAGAAGAGAAAAAGCTTAGATTAAAAGCTAAAGCACATCAGGAACAGCTTGAATTAGCTAAGCAAGAGTTAACAGCTAGAGAGAAGTTGTTAGAGGGGACTGCTAAGCAACAGGCCGAATTAAATAAACCCCGGACACGGCTAGCTTTCTTCAACCATGAAGTCGAGACGATTGACGAGTTTTTGACACGCTTTGACAGCTTCATTGCCAACTTTAATTACACTGACATTGAAAAGAAACAACAACTCGGTCAAATACTTCAAGGTGAAAGCTCGCGCGCATTTACTGATCTAACGCGCGATCCCGCTATTACTTATGCAGATCTCAAAACGGGTTTGATGCGTACTTTTCAATGTACAGCAGAAGGCTTTCGAAAAATGTTTAGGAGAGCCATACCTAAAGCAAATGACACCATGCAAGCCTTCGGTACCCGGTTACGCCATTATCTTGATAGATGGATTGATTTGACAGACATCCAGAAGACATATGAGGGCCTATTTGATTTGATATTAAGAGATCAATTTCTCCATATTGCTCCGCCTGCAATGACGACATATTTGCAGCGAAATCCCCCGACTAACTTCTGTGATATGTTGAAGTTAGCAGACACGTATAATGATTACCCTGATCCGGTAATTACGAGGAGTGCACCACGCCCTCCTCTTACAAATCGGCAGAAGTATACACCGAAATTCAACCGACCGATGACGAAATCGGAAAAACCCGAACCGATACAACGGACATACACTAAGTCACAAGACGTACGACGTCACACACGTGACTCCCCGCCTATGACATGTTACACTTGCAAAGGGAAGGGGCATAGTTCTCAGAACTGTCCCAGTCCACGTGATGTAAAGGTATGCACTGAAACAGGTGCAACTCTAAAGACCCAACAGGCTACAGTAAACGGAAAAAGAGTCAAAATACTGGTCGATACAGGCGCGTCCATAAGCTGCATAAATGCTAAACTTGTACGCCCTGAACAGTATCTAAGAGGTAGTGTCCGCATTCGATGTGTTATGGGACACCTTAGTACATGTCCAAGAGCCACTGTACATGTTACGTCACCCGTATTTTCCGGTACAGTCACCGCCGCAGTGATAAGAGACATGCAGTTCGGATTCATACTATCGCCCGGGCAGTGTGACACACACACTGATGGCATCTATCCTGTTCTCCCCGTAACCACTAGAGCACAACGGGAACGTAGTAAACAAGGACCCCCAGCTCTAAAGATAGTCGAGAATACATTCCCGCAGTTGACCCCAAGTCAACTCAGTCACCTGCAGCAGGAGGACAAAAGCTTGTCCTCAATGCTAAAGCTGGCACGGAAAAACACTATTACGTCCAGCAAGTACGCGACGATTACGTATTTCCTGAAGGACGGACTAGCGTTTCGGCGCACCGACTATAAGGAAAATGATACTAGAAGCACCACGTGTTTATTTACCCCTACACCACTCAGACCGCTGATTCTAAGCTTTGCACACGACTCAATCATGTCTGGACATCAGGGCGCGCGGCGCACTGAGCAGCGAATTCGCGAGGACTTCTTTTGGCCAGGCCTGAGTCGGGATGTTCGCTCGTACGTTCGTACATGTACGCAGTGTCAACAACATATTGACCGAGGGCGTGTCAGTCGAGTTCCCCTCGAGATAGTACCAACAGTAGAGGAACCATTCCTAAAAGTCGCAGTAGACATTATTGGCCCAATCATTCCCGCGGCCGAAGGAGGATATCGCTATATCCTAACAATCGTGGATTTTGCAACACGATATCCAGAAGCAGTCGCATTAAAGGGCATCACAGCGATCGAAGTCGCAGACGCTTTAATAGACGTATTTTCTCGCACGGGCGTTCCCCGAGAAATATTGAGTGACCAGGGCACTCAATTCACCTCAGCAATGATGGCTGAAACAATGCGTCTACTGGCGTGTAAACAGTTGTTCTCATCACCATATCACGCTCAGTCTAATGGTGCCGTTGAACGTTTCAACGGTACAATAAAGAAAATGTTAATTAAAATGGCCTCGGAACAACCCGACCAGTGGCCACGTTTTCTAGCACCATTACTCTTCGCGTATCGCGAACTCCCACAAGAGAGTACGGGCTACTCACCGTTCCAACTACTATACGGCAGGCAACCTCGTGGTCCCCTTAAGCTAATAAAAGAAACATGGGTCAAGGGAGACACTGTGACTGATGGTAAAGATGTTCACACATACGTAGCCGAACTACGTCAACGTCTGACCGAGACATGTCACTTAGCACAGGAAAACATTCGCGAAAAACAACCCCGATACAAGCGAAATTTTGACCGTACGGCTGTGGAACGTGACCTCGAACCAGGTCAGCTCGTGTTACTCTTGCGGCCCACACATAACAACCGCATGCAAATGCACTGGCGTGGACCCTACCGTGTTATTAAGCGTGTGAAGCAGAACGACTACAGCATACAGATAGGAAATAAGCAGAAAACCTATCACATAAATATGCTCAAGCGTTACTACGAACGCAACGACGAACAGATACAAAGCGTGAATGTCGCACTGATACAATTGGAAGACTCCAATTTCAGGACAGACATGATGTCCGCCGAAACCACGCCTAACCCTGCAGTTACAGTCGATCAAGTCGAGATTGACTCGAACTTAACTGTCGAACAGCGCGACGCAATGTCAAAACTCTTACACAGACACGCGCGCATATTCACCGACCAACCGGGCCACTCAGATTTGGTTGAACACCGCATAAAACTTTTAAGTGACAAACCGATACGCTTAAAACAGTACCCACAGAAATATGAGAGCACAAAGTACATAGCAGAACAGGTGCGTGAAATGCAAAAACAGGGCGTGATTGAACATTCAATCTCCCCATATTCATCACCGGTCGTCTTAGTTAAAAAGAAAGACGGTACGCTTCGTTTTTGTGTGGACTACAGACAGTTAAATGAGATAACTGAATTCGATGCGGAACCTATCCCAAATCAGGACGAATTATTCGCAAAACTAACCAAGGCACATTACTTTTCGAAGTTTGACATGTGCAAAGGGTACTGGCAACTGTCAGTTGCTATTGACGACAGACCAAAAACAGCATTTCCAACCCCGCTAGGCTTATTTCAGTTTTGCCGACTACCGTTCGGACTAGCGAACGCACCCGCAACATTTGCGCGCTTCATGCGAAAATTACCGTTAGAGAGCGTTAACGCATTGAATTTCTTTGATGACATACTGGTAGCAACAGGAACATGGGACCAACATTTATCCTCAGTGAGTGGTCTACTTGACATTCTCGAGCGCCATAAATTGACCGTGAAACCCTCCAAAGTACGCGCGGGCTTTCGAGAGATTGAGTTTCTTGGCCATATCATAAGTGACGGACATATAGGCCCAAATCTAGACTTAACTGCAGCCATTCGTGACATGACCTTACCGACTACAAAGAAACAGGTCAGGGCAGTTTTGGGGCTAGTGGGGTACTACCGAAAATTTGTCCCAAACTTCAGTACGCTTCTTAAACCACTGACGGACTTAACTGGGAACAAACAACCTACGAAAATACGATGGACGGCCGAGTGTAGCACCGCCCTCGAAAAGGTGAAGGACATCTTGACCAGTAAACCCGTCCTACAGTTACCAGACTTTGGCAAAAGATTTATTGTCAGGACCGACGCATCAGACGAAGGCCTCGGTGCCATACTTCTCCAAGAGACAGATGACGAATACCTACCGGTAGCATACGCGTCTAAGAAACTGTTAGATCGTGAGACACGGTATTCTACGATTGAAAAAGAGTGCTTAGCAATCGTATGGGCACTCAAGAAATTTAGTGCTTATCTGTACTCTAAACCATTCATCCTGCAGTGCGATCATAAGCCGCTGACATATCTGCGCACTAGCATGTATGATAACGCTAGGCTAACTAGATGGACACTCCTGCTACAGGAGTATAGCTTCGTTGTCGAACACATCGCGGGCCGAGAGAATTCGGGTGCCGATGCATTATCCCGGCATGCCATAACCGCGATATAAACAAGAGAGGATAGTCTCTCCACAGATGCGCATAAAATTCCTGTGGGGACTATCGTATGAAATAAAATTTTTTTGTTCCTATTTGATTTCCACTCTGTGAGCTCCAATCAATTTTAAGAAGGGGGTTGTCACAGGAAATGAGGGACAGAAATTATATTTTATTTCATTTTTAAAAAACCGCTAACAAAACTAATTGAAGTAACCCGAGTTTTGTTATTTTTCGTATGTAGCATGTAACTTCCAGTAACGGTCACCTAAGATCTCTTTAGTAGACAGACGTTCGTGACGCAGTGTGTGTTAATTATCATATTGAATATATATATTAGTTTGTGAAAGATATGTATATTAAATGATTGGGACAACTGCGCACTTCGAGTCACGTGTTGTTGACAAGAGAAGTGGCCAGTGCGCAATTAGAATTCGCTACAGAAAAGCGTGCATCGCAATTACCACTATATTATCCAAGGCAAAAATCATGTCACGGGACATAGCTTCTGGAAGTTTTGGAAACCTTCAGTGAAGGCTATATAAGAGGCGAAATGAAGACTTTACTCTCAATGTTGAAAACGTCGATTCGTCTGAAGCCAGTCTAACTTCACGTATGAATTATCTCACGTACAGAGATTTCATAAAGGAAAGCTGCAAAGATCTCTTTCCTTCCGTTTTCCATCCGTCTGATGCCATATATTGAGTAACGAGGCAAAATTACTCAGTATAATTGTTGGCAAAGTGGAAAGTTCGCTGTCAAAGAAAACCCAATGCACGCGACGCTGGTTGTATGCAGTTAACGACACGAGGGACCAACTTGTTCTTCCCCCTGTCTGAGTTCGTTTTGGCAGTCTATCCCGCAAATTGAGGGGCTAGCGCCGGAGATACATATCCGGATTTCTACACTCAATGTAATGCGACGACACATCCCACTGGACGACTCCACCCGATAATGCTAAACGTCGTTGGGGTGTCCGTATCCACGACAACCAGAAACAGCGACAATTATCGAGACTGACAACAGTCAGTTAAATTTCAGATTTCTCCCCAGTGATAATCTGAAAGTGGTGCCTAGATTCTGCAGAATCTTCACCTGTAATGCACGCCTCAATTGCGTGTGATCTTCACTTTGAAGTGCCGCTTATAAGTGACGTGTGAGCTTACGTCGTCTCCTTGGAACTCTGACATTAATAGTGAGTAAATCAATTAGCACGGCTAACGCGCACATACTTAACTCAGGACTCTTAAGAAAATGAACACTATTATATCGTTTGCAAAATAAGAACTCTAATGTTAAAAGTAATGCTTATTTTACATGTAAACTATTGTTAAAGCGGCCACATTTGCCGCATAAGAATTGTGTAATTAATCTTTATTTTATATTTTGAATTTCATCATTTTCATCTCCCCTTATTTCCCACAGAGTGCATGACATTGGAAAGTTGAATGAATGATTAATCACTGTGCGAAAGAGTAGTGCCCCTTTTAAATCGGGAAATAAATAACCTGATTTAAACATCTTTCAACTCTCTTGTTATTCATAGTTTTTGAGAGGGACGAAAGAATTTGTACTATTGTTTTGCACCGTTCGTCTGTTCGTCCATTTATTCACATTTATGATACACACTCACAACACACACCGCCAATAAAACGTTCCTTGGCATGACATTAATAAAGTGGGCCCCACCCAAACATCAATGGAGTATGTCATGTGTGTCTATGTAACAACTTGACGCGACGTAGTACTGGCATACGTCACCGGGCTTTTCTTGGAGGTGCACCGGAGCAGGCCAAAATTAGACTTCACCCCTTGCATCTCTAACTTCAGCTCGAGGTCGGCTTGTAACGAGCCTCCCGTTTTGTGACAGTGATTTTTTTCTCTCATTTCTGCTATTGTATACTTTAAGTGAAAATGTTTGCCACTTTGAAACTCTTTGATTTGGTTTTAGAATTATTGGATTTTTGTAAAAGTAGAAAGAACTCAGCAACTTAGTTATGAAATATGTTTACTGAATGTATTATTTGTATTTATTTCAAATGTTTAAAATTTCGTTGTTAGAAAGAATAGATCAGTTAAAATAAAGTGCACTTGGGGTAATTTACCTGTCTGAGGTCTAGTGAGGTAGTGTATCACGTGAACAGCACCTGTGAATGGTACCTGGCACGACAGAGACAACCCTCCAGGTTATCAAAGCAGCTTAATTTAGTTTCATGAAAACAATGATTAGCATCAAGGACAGGTTATCAAAGCAGCTTAATGTTTAGTTTCATGAAAACAATGATTAGCATCAAGGACAGGTTATCAAAGCAGCTTAATGTTTAGTTTCATGAAAACAATGATTAGCATCAAGGACAGGTTATCAAAGCAGCTTAATGTTTAGTTTCATGAAAACAATGATTAGCATCAAGGACAGGTTATCAAAGCAGCTTAATGTTTAGTTTCATGAAAACAATGATTAGCATCAAGGACAGGTTATATCAAAGCAGCTTAATGTTTAGTTTCATGAAAACAATGATTAGCATCAAGGACAGGTTATATCAAAGCAGCTTAATGTTTAGTTTCATGAAAACAATGATTAGCATCAAGGACAGGTTATATCAAAGCAGCTTAATGTTTAGTTTCATGAAAACAATGATTAGCATCAAGGACAGGTTATATCAAAGCAGCTTAATTTAGTTTCATGAAAACAATGATTAGCATCAAGGACAGGTTGAAATAACAAACATTTAATGTTTTCTTTCACATGACCAGCACATGCAAACGTCAAGAACAATTCATTAATAGACTTATGTTTTAGCTGATACACACTTCTCCTACCCAATGGAATAGCATTGTATTTAACCATTAGAGGGTGCTATATTGAAGTGAATTAGAGGTCAGACTTATTTTTCAGTGGTGTTACATGAGTAACGTCACTTTCTTTCATGATGCCATTTTAATTGTGATGTTAAAGCAACTGGATATCTATATTGCTTTGAAGTTAACTGAAGGAGAGAAGTCCCACTAACTTGCAAAAGTCATTAACCATTTAATGAGCCATTGTGATGAATCAGCAAGACAGTCAAAACAGGCATTTTGACCTGGGACAGCCAAGTGCCTCGATTTTAGACACTATTCCAAGTGGATCCTTTTCTTATCTTTTCATTATGCTTTAAAAGGCTCTGTAGCCTTTGAGAAATGTATTAATGGGAGATTGGACATCCAGCAAATCATTAGGTGTGCAGAGTTCTGGACAAACTCTGGAATTTATTCTTCATCTGTCTTCTGGCGCCAGTCTCCACGGCCACATATTCTTCAAGGTCATTAACTAAATGCAGTGCGCGAAATAGTAGAAGCAACATAAAATCGAGAAAAAAATAGACAAGGATTTTCGAAATAGATGTTGTTATTCACGAAGTGAAAGGAGACGAAAAACTGCGGAATATTCCTCTAAATGTCCTCCATATAAGTAGTGATATAGTGATACAGAACTCATGTAATATAATGATACAGATAGCATTTAATATATTGATACAGAACGCTTGTAATATAGTGATACAGAACGCTTGTAATATAGTGATACAGAACGCTTGTAATATATTGATACAGAACGCTTGTAATATAGTGATACAGAACGCTTGTAATATATTGATACAGAACGCTTGTAATATAGTGATACAGAACGCTTGCAATATAGTGATACAGAACGCTTGCAATATAGTGATACAGAACGCTTGTAATATAATGATACAGAACTAATGTAATATAATGATACAGATCGCATTTAATATATTGATACAGAACACATATAATATAATGATACAGAATGCAGGTATGCATGTAATATATTGCTACGGAACGCATGTAATATATTGCTACAGAATGCATGTAATGTACTGATACAGAAGGCATGGGGAATTTTAAATTTAACATAACTACCCAGAAAGGGAAATAAAATAATTGTGAATAGTAAAAAATACAAAAAAACTTTTGTTTTTGGCTAAACCACAGGAATAAATTTAATATTCTTTGATGTGCACTATGTGTGCCTCCAAATTAAATTATTAATATTTTCTGCGAGCGTAACTATATAGGGCAAATTAATCACTATATTGATATCAACAGTAAAATAAAAAAATGATGTTGAGAGTAACAAGAAATGAAAAATTCTTAGAGTAATGCAATAATTGGGGAAATTGGGTTAAATATAAGGAACAAGCAATAAATAGGCTAAAATTACTTAAATTGTGAAAATTCAAGGTCGAATTGTTTACGATGAGGAAAACACAATGACCTAAAAGACTTACAAATGGCAACAAATTTATTTTTGAAAAATAAATGCTATATGATTTATGATAAACAATGGCCAAATTAAAAAAAAATAAATTCCAATTAATTTATTGAAAACAACAACAACATTTTAAAATACGAGAAATAAATTATGAGGAGCAAACATCACTACAAATTCGAGGAACAAAGACATAATGATTTAAGATACAGAGAAGAAATGTAAAATCAGTTCTAATTTAGTTAGTAAATGTGCAGATTAATTGACGAGATGGAGAAGATACAGAGAAGAAATGTAAAATTAGTTCTAATTTAGTTAGTAAATGTGCAGATTAATTGACGAGATGGAGAAGATACAGAGAAGAAATGTAAAATTAGTTCTAATTTAGTTAGTAAATGTGCAGATTAATTGACGAGATGGAGAACAATGATAAAATTACTTTCCTGGTATGTTCGAATCGTGCCGATAGAAAATAGAGAAAAACTGGGAGGTTGAGGCAGGGAGGAAAAGAGAGCAAAATAAGAACAAGTCAGTGAGACAGAGATAGAAAGACAGGCCATGATATATCCAACGACACACCTGCAGAGAGAGAGAGAGAGAGAGAGAGAGAGAGAGAGAGAGAGACAGTGAAAGAGAAACACTAAAGAGAGAGGGGTTATTATAGGACAGGAAAAGGGGAGAGTGTTTAAAAAAAATAAAGATGGGAGAGAACGAGAGAGAATTTTTCAGGTGAGTGGAGATAAAAAGTCACAATAAAAACAATAAAAAAACAATAAAACAATAGCCACCTGAAAAAGAAGACAGCGAGTCGAAATAAGAGGATCAGCCACCAACCCGCACATACACATATCACGAAGCCAAAATAATAAAACTGTGTGCAGCCGGAAAAAATAACACCCAATATTATTTGCAAAGCCAAAACAGGACTTCAGTTGCGAGCACCGGATGTCGTCATAAAAATGAAACCGGATACAAAGGTAACAGGTCATATCACCGCCAACTTAAAAAATCGAAATCTATTCCCATGGTACAGAAATGTTCTCTTATATTATTTTTCATTATTTTTTCTTTTTCTGCAGAAACTATAGATAGTAAAGTAAGAAAAATTTTATATTTGATGCAAAAAAAAAAAAATGATATTGTATAAACAAAATTAGTAGACATAAAACTATCGCTTTCAATGCATAGTTTCGAGGTGTGTTAACTTTCATATATTTTTGGTTGTTTATGTTATTTTTTTTAAATCTTACTATATCTAGAAGTTAAATCATTGTATTTTGGTTCAAATATTCAAGTTTTGACTCTTGATACCAGCTAATGTTGGCGAACTTGCAGAAAAAAAAAGGGGAGGTAAAATGGCGTCCTAATTTATACAGCTGTCCTACTGTCCGGTTCCAGATCTGATATGAAAACAAATTTAGATGAATAATTAATTTAATATTTTTTAATTATATAATTTCATGCATATTCTTTCTCCTTCTTTTATTTAAACTTATTTCAATCAATGGACACACCCTCAGCCTTAGATCGCACGCAATCACAGTTCATTTGTCAAAATAACTGTTAGCCAGTGCCATGCTATTGGGAGTTGTAGACCTCTCCTGGCATTCTGGCATTGAGCCTTTAAGTAACAAACGAACAGAATGTCAGGAGTCCTGACCTCTGACCAGGGTCATGCCTAGCACCAACACCTTCGACGGCAGCATGTGAGACCAACCGATCAGTTGGATTGCCAGTAATTAGAACAAGAAATATTGATCCCTATACTACCCTATTGGTTAACAGTAATCGGATAGTGCTCAGCCATTGGTCAGTTATGATGTGCCTCTCCATCTGTCTGCTAACTATGGCCACTCAGTGTCACTCACTGCATTAATTAATGCAGTTAATGATAACAATACACCGCGGGTAGACAGCTATTTTTGGAAGGTGCTGACCATACACTTTGTAAATGTGGCTAAAACCCTTTTACTTAGTGTGGAACGTCACCCTAGGGAATATTTTAATTATAATCTCGAAATATATTTGCATTATTTATTTAATTATAATCTCGAAATATATTTGCATTATTTATTTAATTATAATCTCGAAATATATTTGCATTATTTATTTAATTATAATCTCGAAATATATTTGCATTATTTCACTACATATTGCATGCAGAGCACATCTACTTTAAACTTCACTAAATTTGTGTGAATAACAGGAATAAAAAAAGCACTACATTTTGGCATATAATATATATATAAACACATCACAAATAGAGGAAAATGCAAAAATATTTGTCATAGTTATATTAATATTGTCTAATGCTTTATATATATGGCACTAAAATGTCTTGAAGCTATATCATGCTTTGTGAGCCATGATATTTAGTAGGACCAATGTTATTCGTCAGTGGTTTTAGTACTGTGCAATGTTATTTATAAAGCAATATCATGTATTGTGACTTTAGCTTCGAAAATGCAGTTCGACAGAAAGTTCTTTCACCCTGCTGTGATTGTCTGAAGAGAAATGCATTGTCTGAAGCTATAATTCAGCAAAAGAGGTGATTTTGCTGACGTCATAATTAGGCCTGCATAGCAATAGGTTTTCATATTTTGTAAAAACGTGAAAAGAGACAAAAGACGGAAACGAAAATGACTGTATACAAACAAGAGAATAACTTCAGAAAAAAATATTTAGGAAAATATTATAAAGACTAAAAAGAGAAAGATTTTTAAAAAGCTTAACGAGAGAGAGAGAGAGAGAGAGAGAGAGAGAGAGAGAGAGAGAGAGAGAGAGAGAGAGAGAGAAACACAACAATACAAGAAACAAACTATGATGTGCTGTAACCTAGAACAAGTCAATACAAGAAACAAACTATGATGTGCTGTAACCTAGAACAAGTCAATACAAGAAACAAACTATGATGTGCTGTAACCTAGAACAAGTCAATACAAGAAACAAACTACGATGTGCTGTAACCTAGAACAAGTCAATACAAGAAACAAACTATGATGTGCTGTAACCTAGAACAAGTCCTCAACTCGTGAGTTCTGAGATCCGGGTCTCAGTGTTTCACGGGTAAATCCGAAAGCAAGCCGAACATAGAAACCAATGCAGCTGCAATTTTTGTACCAAAGCTTCGGAGATTTTGCTTCATTCACAAGATAAAGGGCACGGATTTAACAGTGAGAAACAGTAGAGTGGAGAACATGTTTACTGGATGGAAAGGAAGTGAACAAAAGCACGAATTGAAATGAACAGAGTGGAGAACTAGAGTAGCACGAGACCTGAAGAAAGCTAAGAAAAGAACAGCTCTTACAAGCCCAAACCTGCACGACGGAGAACACTGGGGAACTGCGGGATTGAAAGCCTATCAACAAAAGCACAATAATGCGCGCGCAGCAGAAATAACGAAATGAACCTGCATGCGCGGATGTGAACTCGATTGGGACACATTTTGCAGAGAATTAGCAGAAAGTCTGCAAATCAATCGCCAAATGAAAAAAAAAAGGAGATAAAATCTTTCATAATGTTTTGATATAACCCTAGATATATCTAAGATAACACCTAGACAACGATGAGATTTAAAGAATACCTCCTGAACCCTTACAACCTCATGCCCATGGCTCGTTTTCTATTAAATGGCACAAATGTACACTCAAGGGAGATTAGCATGGCAATATTTGTCATGCCGTCATCTTACGTTAGTGAAAACCTAGTTACCATGGAAAATGGGGGTAGGTGGGTGGGAGGGAGGGAACAACAGCCCACTAAGGGTGCTATTCTAAATCGGGCATTAAATAAAACTTAATTTAAAATTCACCACCACTATCTTCAATCAATATAATTTTAACCACCACTATCTTGACTAATATCACTAGAATCAATATAATTTTAACACCACTGTCTTAATTAATATCACTAGAATCAATATAATTTTAACACCACTATCTTAACGAATAGCACTAGAATCAATATAATTTTAACACCACTATCTTAACGAATAGCACTAGAATCAATATAATTTTAACACCACTGTCCCCCCCCTAATAGCACTAAAAATCAATATAATTTTAACACCACTGTCTTAATTAATAGCACTAGAATCAATATAATTTTAACACCACTGTCTTAATTAATAGCACTAAAAATCAATATAATTTTAACACCACTGTCTTAATTAATAGCACTAGAATCAATATAATTTTAACACCACTGTCCCCCCCCCCCAATAGCACTAAAAATCAATATAATTTTAACACCACTGTCTTAATTAATAGCACTAGAATCAATATAATTTTAACACCACTGTCTTATAGCACTAGAATCAATATAATTTAACACCTATTTATCTTCATCACTAAATAATGGTAATGTGATGATTATTCTGTTTTTTCTATTTAAATTTGTGTTGAAATGTGTATTTTGGTTGGCCATTAAACAACAACAACAAAAAGAATTAATCTGTTTACTAATTATCTTTTACTCATTATTAGTAAATTACTCAGCCTGCCTGTCGATCGGTCCAACTGTGCATTCATCCTTTGTTCATTTCGTCCGATAAATTAAAATAAAATCTTGTTTTAGTTAAACAATATTTTGCGCTTGAGATTTGCAAACATTGATTTGAAGCAAAAGACTTTAAATACATAAATGACGCACTGAAAATCTTTACTGTAAAAATTTCTCTTGCTTGGCGTATATCCTGCTTCAAGCGCAACACGTGACGTCATGAATATGGTGCTAAGATACAATTACGCACACAAGATGCGCACGTGCATAATTTGTTTCCTTTGTAAATTATGAGGGGAGAAAATCCAATTAAGACCGATTTAAAATATCGAGAGGGTTTTATTTCTGATTTTGAGGATTTAACTGATTGAACGATATTTCGACTGGACACGACAGCAATAAATCTGTGCTGTGGAAATTAAACGGACTACTAAAAAGCTCGATCTTTGAATGGTTAACGTTTCAATACAGCTGAATGGAGAGAGACAAAAAAAAAAACAAAAAAACCCCGGAAAGAGTGGGAGAGACAGACAGAAAACCAGAAGAGATAAACAACCGAGAGCGAGGGAGACACACAGATATACAGAAGTCAGAAAGAGGGAATGACAAAGAGACAAACAGAAATAGAGCGTGAGAGAAACAAAAAAAGAAAGAGAGAAGCGGAGAGCAGGAGACAACCAATCAGAGAGATAAATGGATGGATGGATGGATGGATGGATGGATGGATGGATGGATGGATAGATAGACTGAGTAAAGATATATAGGGAACAGAGAAAAAAAAAGAGGCAGAGAAACAGAGAGACAGAGAAAATGCATATTGAGAGAAATGGTGACATAAACCCCATCTTCACCCCACCCCACCCCTCACCCCACCCCACCTGCACACACAGAGTAAAAGATAGATTATATATAGGCAGAATGGAGACAGACAGAAAATCAAGGGCACAAAGGTATAAAATCTTACACTTTACAGGTTTCTCAAGCAACATTCACTGCTGAAGGAATGCTGTGTATTGCCTGCGATTTGGCAATTTGTCTCGGTTCTTTTCTTTCGTTTTTTCAGTCCGTGTTCTGGCTTTTTGTGGTCCATTGTTTCAAACATCATTATCGCCATTTTCAGTGTACTATAATCAGAGCTAGTTCTTTCTTAAATAAAACGTCATTTTCGCAATTATCATTAAACTCCCTGTTTTCTTATATAAATATAATTCTTTCTTTTTTCTTTTTCTTTCTTTTTTCTTTCTTTATTCGTTTCTTTCTTTTTTCTTTTTTCCTTTCTTTCTTTCTTTCTTCCTTTCTTTCTTTTTTCCTTTCTTTTTCTTTCTTTCTTTTTTCCTTTCTTTCTTTTTTCCTTCCTTTCTTTCTTTCTTTTGCTTTCTTTCTTTCAAACATTCTTTTTTTCTTTCTTTCTTTCGAACTTTCTTTTTGTACATTTTCTGTCTTTCAAACTTTTTTTTCCTTTTTTTCCCTTTCTTCTTTTCTTTCGAATTTTCTTTTGAATATTAAGAGAATGACTCGCTTCCTACTTTTTCTTTCATGTTTAGCTGATCCAGTGGGGAAAATGTTTATTATTAAAACACATGACAATAGCTTGTAACATAAATATAAATGATTTTGTAATTCCAGTTAAATTATTATTTTATAAAATAAATAAATAAATCCTTGTTATCCAATTCATATTAGTGAATAATGCAGTTACATAAAATCAAAATTAACAAACTGTCCGGGATCGCGTACACGTGTTTTCATTTCTGCAGTGAAGGTACAGTACAGATAAGTATAAAGCTAGCAGCTATACTCAGTCGCACTAGTGAAAGTACAGTACAGATAAGTATAAAGCCAGCAGCTATACTCAGTCGCACTAGTGGAAAGTACAGTACAGGTAATTATAAAGCCAGCAGCTATACTCAGTCGCACTAGTGAAAGTACAGTACAGATAAATATAAAGCCAGCAGCTATACTCAGTCGCACTAGTGAAGGTACAGTACAGGTAAATATAAAGCCAGCAGTTATATTCGGTCGCACTAGTGACGACATAGCGTAAGGTAAGTATATAGCCGGTAATTATACTCAATCGCATTAGTGGAAAAAAATAGTATTAAAATCAAAATATTGTTTTATATTTACGATTAATTTTATTTAAAATTAAGTTCAAAATAATATATATGGCAAAAAGACATTTCATGGAAGAAATAAAACAATCAGAATGAAGATAATCTATGTTAAGTCATTCTCGATTTCCACACCTACTTGTATATTAAGAAATACTTTTAAACGGTAATTCAAAAATTTAAATTTCCATTTTAAATTTCATACTGATGCAGGAAAGATTTTCAACTAAGTTTGTAATAGTAGTCAAGCGTTTCATATGAATTTATAAATAATATAGATAAACCTCTTTAATGGAGGGGGAAAGTCCATAATCCAGCAATACAGATGGTGTAACAATGAGAGGAGAAAAGTCCACAGTGCTATGTGTTGCTAGTTTAACGAGTGACAGGACAAAAGTCCACAGTGCTATGTGTTGCTAGTTTAACGAATGGGAGGAGAAAAGTCCACAGTGCTATGTGTTGCTAGTTTAACGAGTGGGAGGAGAAAAGTCCTTAATGTAACAAATTCTGGCAGTACACAGCTTTGATCTTCATGTGTCTCTTTATAGCCAGCTATATTCACTGTGTGCGAGAATAACACCTTATTAATCAACGGTTAGGGCTTCAGAGACAAGAGTGTACTTTTTAAAAAAATAGCTTTTGTTCGCGTATTCCTTGTATGGCCGTCCAGTTAGTACGGACCGAGCTGGCGTTGTTTCGTTGTGACCATTGCAAAATTCTATACCTCTGACCAGTACAACAAGACGAAATCGAACAAGAAAAAGAAAGTAGCTTCAATTTGTCCGTACGTGTATGACTTAGGTGCTAATGAAGATGGTCTTCCTGTAACAATAAATGCACAGAAAGTGACCCCTATGAAACAATGAAAGGTACAAAGAATGTTTTTGTAGTGGTGAATATACAGAAATTTGCTAAAGACTTTGGAGCTACGCTAAAGCGTCCTTGACCTTCGAGCACGTGGGTGGTGGGTGGGTCTTTTTACGCATGCCACGTTCACAAAAGAGCGACAACATCAAAGTACTCATTAAAAGAAAGTGCGGTAAAGGTAATTTGCTAAAGGATGCTCCAGCATGTGGGAGGTTTTTGAGCGATGCTAAAGCCACCTTGACCTTCGAGAATGTGGGAGTTTTTTTGAGCGATGCTAAAGCCACCTTGACCTTCGAGCATGTGGGAGGTTTTCCTCACACGACCAGCTTTATGCTACATTGACGCATTTATGAAACAGAGATAACATCAAAGTAATTCACCAAGAAACCCAACGGTCATGGCCATTTGTTAAATGCTGCTCTAACTTATGTAAAAATAATAACTGAGCAGGTAAGGAACAAAAGTTATAAAAAAAACTGTCAGCGAGCGTTCAGAAAGGGAATAATAGAACGAATGATACAGTTTTAACTCCTGAAATGTTTCGGCAAACTCATTGCATATCATGTGATCAAGTACACTACGATGTGGGCACTGAGTTTCATTTCATTCCACTGAATGACCCAGCGACACACATTTTTGGGGCTGTGTGCCCTGTCTGGAATACGTAATGCTGAGTGGTGCGATGGGCACCCAGCTCGAACGGCAGCTTAGGTACGGTCAAGGTCATTTGCTAAAATGATGCTCGAATTTTCACTCAGTGTGACTTATAGTCAAGCCTTCTCATAAACAAATTCATTTATGCTCCTAGCAATGCATTCATTTTAATTTTCCAACCGTCATATAACAGGCATAATAATTTGCCCATCATACTCTAGTGTAGAAAAAAAATGCAGAAAGCGACCTTGGTGTGAACGTTCACAGCTGGTATCCTGTCTCTCTCTCTCTCTCTCTCTCTCTCTCACACACACACACACACACACACACATATATATATATATATATACACACACACACTCAACATACACACACGTACAGGAGAGAGTTGCTAGAAAAATTACATCACCACGCTTACTTCGTGCAGACGGACACACAATGAAGTGCACGCACATGACTTTGTCTCTGTGTCATACATACACATACACACACACACACACACACACACACACACACACACACACACACACACACACACACACACATATATATATATAATCAAAACTAACATTATCAGTAATCAATTAAGCTGAAATAAGTTAACAAAAAGAAAAACGGGCCGGGGGATTAAAATATAAAAAGAGGAAGAAACAGCAAAAGGTTATCTTTTTGTCAAACAAAGTAGAATGTGTTTGCGGTGTCAATCCATAATTAAACTCTAATCATAGTAGAGTGATGAGGTGTTAAAAGTTTCATCCCCACTTAAAGTTCTAATCGATGTGACGTGACAAGGCGCGTCAGAGTTCTGTCCCCCTGAAATCTGTAATCGAAGTCACAGTAAGAACGTGTCTGGTCAGACAATCCTTCTTTAATTAAATAATGGGTTTCTCACTTTCATGACGTCCTATTGAAATAGCGAATTAGAGCCGTTTCGCCATCAATCTCTTGAAGTTCGTACCTAGAGACCCAGTGTTTACGAATATTAATGACAGTTATCCAAAGAAGGCAGAGCTTTATAGCAAATGAAACGTATAAACACAATACATACATCACACACACACACACGCACGCACGCACGCACGCATACACACGCACGCACACACACAATTTTACGCTTCAGAAAACACGCAGAGAGATTCTAATCCTGCAGTAAATAAATACTTCTGAGAAATAAGGTGCATATTTATTACATTCTATTTTAAATTAGAACAAAATTGTTTATTCTACTTTTTTGCTACATCAAACATATCATAGGATTTATTAAGAAAATTAAAGCAACAAAAACAAAATTGATCTGGTGACAGAGAAGTCCACCAAGTTCAAAGAAAACTAAACTTTAAAAAAAAATAGTTAGCGACTCAGAGATCAAAGATGCCAGAGCCAGTCGTGTCATCAGAAATGTCAAAGTCCAGGTTTTTTTGTAAACGCTCTTGACATACAGCTAAGATGAAAAATTAAACTCATGAACGTCGTGAACAAGAAAAACAAGATAACTTGTGTCTCTCCTCATTCTCGGAATCTGTCAGTTTAAAGAAGATAATTTATAATTATTTTCAAATATCCAAACCGACAAATTACTATTACTACCTTTTACAAAAATAAAGAAACGCCTTAAACTTATATTGCGCTTCGACCTTCTCGCGTCAAACGCCCTGCGACAGCTCTGACCCCGCCAACGCCAAGACTGTACTGTAACTTCCGGTTGTATTTGCTTCAGCGTGGAGTTTAACTTAATGTACAGTAGTTATTATTTTTTTTAAAAGAGATAAATCCTCTGTTCTGCATTAATCTTAATTTCGTTATTAAAAGCTTAATATTAGGGAATGTCTTATTCTGAAATGTTTAATATGTAATGGACTGACGTGTGTGTGTGTGTGTGTGTGTGTGTGTGTGTGTGTGTGTGTGTGTGTGTGCATGTGTGTTTGTGTGTGTGTGTGTGTGCATGTGTGTGTGTGTGTGTGTGTGTGTGTGTGTGTGTGTGTGTGTGTGTTTGTGGACTATAAAACTATCAGTGGTCGTCGCACAGTCCGACAGCTTTGTAGCTTGATCTGTAGAGTCTGAGATAATGATGATGAAGAAGAAGAAGAAGATGATGATGATGATGACGACATCGATGATGATGATATAAACCCTAAGTATTTACACATAAAAACCAGCAAAACTCTGCAAACAAATTACACAAGACACAAATAATAGACATGGTAAACAAATGACACACCTACTTGTCAAATGACAACACGAGGCAAATTAATGTGTTTGCAAATGATTCATTTAAATTAGGGCTATTAAATATTAATGATTTCTTTGACGATTAATCTTACAACAATTAACGATTAATTAATAGATAAAACAACTAAAACTGCACACCTTCTCACCATTAAAACTTTGTTGTTATCGTCTACTTTAAAACCAAAATGGTCACGCAATTTACCTTTAACCCGTTTATAATAATCTTTCATCTTAGAATCGGCCATTTTGGCAGTAAAAAAGAATAACAAATAAAACTTCCGGTGCAACTAAATATCGGCATTGCTTCAGTAAGTAAGGAAGAACATTAGTTGAAATTTAATCGTCATGAAATAAATTAATCGCTAAAATTAATCGGAAGATTAATCGCTAAGAAATTTGTTTCAATAAACAATGGCACAGAAGGCAGATTGCCATTCTTGCTGATGGCAAAAAAAGTGTCTTCAGAGAGTCGGACTAAATTTTTTTAAAAATTCAACTGGTTCCCAAATGGATTAATGTACGGCAACATGTTCTCTATGTATTATAAATGATTTACCCAGTTAATCACAAAACGCAGCAGTCGACATTTCAGAATAACAGTTTTCGAAGACAAAACCCGTGTACAAGTAAATTCTCCGCTCTTGATGCATTAGCAAGGGAGTTAACTCTCTCATCATACTGGATCTACAAAACAATCCCATTCATTTTGGAAGCTCGGTGTCCGCGACATCTTTCATGCAGGGGTTAGGAAAGGATTACGCTCCCATCCTGACTTTGTGATCGCAGAACCGAGGTCTGGTGGCCGGCGCCTCAGAGAGTGAAGTGCCAAGAGATCACAACTGAAATGGGGCGGCGATAAATCTTGGTGTATTTTGACACACTGGTGGATGGTGTTATAACTGGAGGCCTTTACCAACGCGGAGACAAAGTCAGCCAACCTAAGGCGTTCCTCTAGTCTGTGATTGTATCATAATCTGATGCAAAATCAGGTTCCTGCAAACCTGCACGCACGCACGCTCACATTTTTGCGCTTAATTAAGAATATTGAAGAGTGTGCAACTTGTCAACAAGTCTCTCAGTGCAGCGGTGGCACTACCCTCCTATGGTAAATCCATCCATCTCCATCCCTATTACCATCTGCGGGCATCTTTTCAAGTCTGGTTTAACTGTCAGCTCTTTAGAAGAAAAGCTTTCTTTCCTTCCTGGCTGTAAGTTGGGTTATTTTTAGGTCCAACACTTGGGCCTTCCATTCTCTGGATTGTTCTATAAATGTGTGTGTGTGTGTGTGTGTGTGTGGTCCTGCATACAAACATGATTTTGTGTGTGTGTGGTGAGTACTAATTCTGTAAAAGAGTAGCTAATTACCACTAAACCACCTTGTTTTAAGAGGAGATAGACTATTTACAAGCTAGCAGTTAAGTTTAGGGACAATGAACACGTGATACGTGTGTGCGAGCGTTCATGAAGGACAGTCAAAAGCAACTCAAAATGTCAGACATACCGACTGTTGCAAAGAATGAAACACAAGTGTGAGAGACATCAGAGCGTGAACGCCCCACGACGGGGGTGGGTGGGTAGGGGTGGGGATTGATCTACTGAGAATGTCGACGCATTATTAGTTTATGAAAGGCAACACGTACAATATTAGATTAAACGAGCCTCTTGTTCCGACAGCTGTTCACATAGATGTGAACACAGAAAAACACGCTAATTTTATCGATTCCTCTCCTGTTGCCTTAGACAGATAAGGAAACGCATACCGATGTAATCCACACAGGTCAGTATGACCTATGGTTGACTAAAAGACCAGAGAACATCTTTTGTTTCACGGATGATATTATTGTCAAGTCTGTTTTGAGTTTATTTCCCGAGTCTGTTTTGAGTTTATTTGTCAAGTCTGTTTTGAGTTTATTTATCGAGTCTGTTTTGAGTTTATTCGTCGAGTCTGTTTGAGTTTATTTGTCAAGTCTGTTTTGAGGTTCTTTGTCAAGTCTGTTTTCTGTTGTTTCTTTTTGTCAAGTCTGTTTTCTGTTTTTTTTGTCAAGTCTGATTTGAGGGTTTTGTCAAGTCTGTTTTGAGTTTATTTTCAATTCTGTTTTGATGGTGTTTTTGTCAAATCTGTTTTAAGGTTTTTTGTCAAGTCTGTATTGGGTTTATTTGATCGTGAAAGTTTGCTGGTTTTATCTTTCATTTCTCTAATTAAAGGGTATGTATGCATGTTGTTGAAAGTGAAGTGTATTTAATAACTCTTCTGTTCATTAATCTCTTTGTTCTTAAGTTCATTGCTTGATCATTACCTACTGGAACGGGTCTGGAGCCAAGTTAATTCAAAGTCGGATCATTACTGCTGTGCAGCAGAGGAATCTTCATTAACTCATAGCCTAGCGCCGCATCTTAGGTTCCTATTAGTATTCATTATAAAGATGTAATCGAGTCTAAGGGCAATAACTTTTCTAAGGAAACGATGATTTCTCTTAGTTCAGCATTGATCTGAGCTGACTTATCTAATATTTAATTATACAGGGTGGCCCAAAAGTAGGTTTACAGTTATCACGTAGACTATTTATTTGAAAATTCGACACTAGAACAGCGATGCAATGATCTTCTTGGTATGGATATAAAGCTGTTTATGTAAGTTAGATTTATACTCTGAGGAATGTTTTATAGTGGTATTACTAAGCAAGTAACTTCAACCATATAAAAGGTAGTTTAATAACTGTAAACCTACTTTTGGGGCCACCCTGAATATACATATATGAGCAAGAACTACAGAAAGACAGACAGACAGACAGACAGATAGACAGATAGATAGATAGATAGATAGATAGATAGATAGATAATGGATGGATGGATAGATAGATAGATAGATAATGGATAGATAGATAGATAAATAGATAGATAGATAGATAGATATTGGATAGATAGATAGATAGATAGATAGATAGATAGATAGATAGATAGAAAGATAGATAGATAGATAGATAGATAGATAGATAGATAGATAGATAGATAGATAGATAGATGGTTGCATTTCAAAGCTGCAACCGTTAACTACAGTGTAATTATTTTAAAGACTGCTGTCAGCAATAATCAGCTTGTTACACGTTTCTGCTGCTAGATCCCTTCATTACATTTATAGCGTGTTGCATTTCTACATCTGAGACCTTTCTTTGCACTGCGTTACTGAGAGAGTTGTAACCACGATTTCAGCATGTCACATTTCTACACCTTTCTTTGCACTGCGTTACTGGTGGCAATGCTTCCAGTGAATACATATAGCTGTTACAGTTTCACAGCTGCTGCTGCATTGATTGACCAGGGAAACTGCCAACAGTTCTCACAGGGACCAAAGTCCAAAACAAGCAGTGTCGTGGTGCGCTCGCCTTGGCGTGGAAAGAACACATCAAGACAATTACCCTTCTCAGTGCGCAGTGGCAGCTATTCAACCGGCCAGACGCTGGCATCTAATGCATCCACAACCTCTCGAGCACGCTCAAACGCAGAGTCACTCACGAAGGCAAGTATCATTCCTGACGTGCATTCATAGCGGTTTGGTTCTTCGACCTGGAAACAAATTCTTACTACGGTTTGTGTATGTATGTGTGTGTGTGTGTGTGCGTGCGCATGTGTAGAAGTGTGAGTTTATATATGTGCGTAAATGTGTGTATGTATGCGCGTATGCGTATGTGAGTGTGTTGTGTGTGCACGCATGAGAGAGTGTATGCGTGTTTATTAGTGGGGTGGTGGTGTCAATATATTCCGATTATCTTGTGTATAACATATTACTGCTACTGAGGAATCATTTTGTAAAATATACTTGAGTCTAAAGGACCAAGACCGTAGATGACCAAGACCCTAGAGGACCAAGAACGTAGAGGACCAAGAGCGCAGATGACCAAGAATGTATTTTGGATCAATAATATCCGGGATTATGACTGATAGGCAAAATGATTATTATTTTTTTGATAGACGAAAAGTTTAGTCTCTTCCCGCGCCACTCCAGTTTCTGTTTGCCAGTGTTAAAGTTTCTCCCTCACTAAAGTCGTACTGCATCAAAGCCGAAAAGGGAAGTCACTGAAAATTCGTGTTAAATATTTATCACTTAATGAGCAATAGTTCCTATCTATCGGGTTGTAAGTAGTTAAGGCGATTTTGTATTGTGTTGCGATCGAGTGAGACTGGTATAAATAAGCTATAAATCTCTTGCATCTAGTTTTAGATTTAACATGTCGTGTTTGTTTCATGGCATGTGTCTGTATTTGCACCAGCTATAGTTCTCTCATTTCAAATAAGCAAAAGTCCAATATGAAATACGCATACAGAGGAAGCACCGCGGCGGACTGTTTCGCCCCAATCCGTTGACACCGAATAAACATATTGAGCAAAAATCGAAACGTTTACTTTTTCAGAAAGGACACATAAATAAATACTTCCAATATCATCATTTCCTCCCGAAACACTTACAAAACCGCAAGAATTATTTCATACATATTATACGATGTAATAATGTACTACCCCACCAACCCAATGGATATGCATTTATGAATACTGTTGATTGTAATTAATTTTCAGTTGCATGTAGGGACAAGTAACAGTATTGACAATCACTAGCGGTCGTGCATCCAGGACGACACTGAGCACATCCAGTGAAGACACTGAGCGCATCCAGTGACGACAGTGAACACATCCAGTGACGACAGTGAGCTAATAAGAAAGACATCCATCGCATCTTGTCCTGTTTGCACACGTTAGAATCTGCGGAACGTTACTCCAGCAACGATGCTGGACTCTTGAGAAAACGGTAACGAAGAAAAGGGAGGACACGTGTCCTAATTTTGGCAAATCTATCACAGACAAACCGACACCGAAATGAGAATTGAAAAATCGTGACGCCGTCAAGAAAGTGAGAGTGGGTTCCCGCAGGCAAAGAATCGAATGTCGAGCAGACCACAAGAAATCGCCCATTGACGGATCGCAATGAATATTAATAGTTAGTTTTATTAATAAAATCTTATTGCGATAGAGTATATTTCGGGTTAGACTCCTGGCAGAGCATTTTACGACGTTTGCAAGAATTTTAGCTGTCTGGAACCATTCTCTTGATGAATTTATTTGTGCCTGAGTACTTTTATCCAGTTATTCAGTCTGTATGAGTATTTACCAATGAATTCAGTTTATGTCTGAGTACTCACCAATCAATTTAGTTTATATCTGAGTATTCACCAATGAATTTAGTTTATGTCGGAGTACTCACCAATGTATTTATGTCTGCGTACTCACCATTGCGTTTAGTTTATGTCTGAATATTCACCCATGCATTTAGTTTATGGCTGAGTTTTCGCTAATATATTTATATTTATATTACTGATTTTTCACTCATGTATTTAATTTATATCTGAGTATTCATCCACGTATTTACCTTATGTCTGCATATTCACCCATGTATTTTGGTTTATGTCTGAGTATACATCAATGTATTAGGTTCACGGATGAATATTCATACACGTATTTAACTTGTGATTGCGCATTCATCCATGTATTTAGCTTATATCTGAGTATTCACCCATGTATTTATATTATGTCTGAATATTCATCCATGAATTTAGTTTTTGTCTAAGCAAATATTTACCCCATGTATTTGGCTTATGTTTGAGTAAAGTTCAGGCTGTCACACGTGTTCATTATGCCCGTGTTAATCTCCAGTAAGAAAGTTCTTGATACTATTCACAAATTCACTTGTTCTTTTCACAGACCATATATCATGCGACCACACGCACGTTTTCATTTAATGTTAAAGGTAGGCTGGTAGGGCATTCTCACGAAATATTTATTCAACTTTTATAACATGTAAACGATATAATTTTCAAAAGAAGTGTTTATGTTTATCTCTTTCTTATATATATATATATGTGTGTGTGTGTGTGTGTGTGTGTGTGTGTGTGTGTGTGTGTGTGTGTGTGTGTGTGTGTGTGTGTGTGTGTGTGTCTCGCTCTCACACAAACATATGAAAACATTCTATATTGACTTCTTTATGATAATATAGATGATAACACAGGGTAAAGTTCCACAACAGAGAACATAACACAGCAAACAAGAACCTATGAGGGTACGAGGGGTGGCCGCCCAACACTTAATTCATCTTTAAATTCTCATGGCTTCAAAACACTGTTAGACTCATCAGAACGGACCCAAATTCAGATCTCGCGTTTCGAATCTACTATCTTTTGCCATCTACCTGTAGTTGATATAATTATAAATTATCGAATAATAAAATTAATATTAATAATCTGTAACTTCACCACACTCAAGAGTGCATTATTTACCATAGGTATTAAATGTTTTAGTTTTATTATATTATTTTCACGATTTTCATAGCAAAATCGTTTCTCCAAGGTATTTTCTCCAAGGTATTTAAATTTCTCCTAAGACCTAAGGTATTTAAAAAATCTAAATGCATGCCCCAATTCCACATATACCTGAAAATTGCAGTATTAAATGTTATAACTATAAATGTTTTATAGTGACGATTAAATTTTATAATTATAAATATTTTATAATAACAGTTTAATTTTATAAATATAAATATCTTAGAGGAGCGATGTAATTTATAAACGCCTTGTTAAGGCGATTTAATTATGTAATTATTTTACATAGACAATTATTTTTATAATTATAAATACTTTATAGTGACGTTTTCATTTTTATAATTATAAACACTTTATAGCGACGTTTTCATTTTTATAATTATAAACACTCTATAGTGACGTTTTCATTTTTATAATTATAAACACTTTATAGTGACGTTTTCATTTTTATAATTATAAACACTTTATAGCGACGCTTTATTTTACAATATAAATACTTTATATATCGTGACAATTGAATTTTCTAATTGAATACTTTATAGTGATGATTTAATTGTGTAACTACATATAATGACGATAATATTTTTAACTGCTACTGAAGAAAGAGTTAAACAGATAGAAAACAACGTTCGTCTGACGTTTTATAATGCAATTGTAATTGTAAGAAATAGCCTGCATGAAATGCTGCTAACTTTTTAAGTGTATCCACTTCTTCAAATACATTATGCAACGAAACAATGTTGTTGTTGCTGTTTTAATCACTTCAACGAGGCAACTGCAACACACTTCGCCCCCATCCACCACCCACCCACCCCACCCCCCAAAAAAAAGGTTTGGCTTCGGTCCAGAGCCGAACGCAAGACAAACATCGCGCCCCTCTCAGTCTGTCAGTTTCAGAGTCCTGCCAGCCGACACCCACCCGGAACTCCGTTCGGTGGCATTGCGCTTAAGAACGAAGAATAGCACCATTCTATGCAATCGTTCGAGTTCCTTTGACTATTCTCCAGCATTCACCGCCTCCCTTCTGGCACTTGGAACCAAATCCTCTTCAAGTCTCAAAGGTTTGGACCAGATTTCTTGTAATGGCGGCCTTAAGCGCACCCAGAGCAAATAATTCAAAGCGGATTGGCGGAGGGCACTGAGACCAGAGCGAACACAAAGGGCGACTACTCAAATAAAAGTCTATTGAAATACAAAATGGACTAATCACTTGATACCTAAGAAGAAAAAAGACTGGAGAGAGAGGGGTGGTGGTGGATGATAGATTCAGGCAACGAGAGGGGGAGTTAATACTAAGAGAATAAAAAAAAAATAGTGTGTGTGTGTGTGTGCGTGTGTGTGTGTGTGTGTGTGCGTGTGTGTGTGTGCGTGTGTGTGTGCGTGTGTGTGTGCGTGTGTGTGTGCGTGTGTGTGCGTGCGTGCGTGCGTGTGTGTGTGTACGTGTGCCTGTGCGTGTGTGTGTGTGTGTGTGCGTGCGTGTGTGCGTGAGTGCGTGCGTATGTGTGTGTGTTCACGCGGACGGAAACGGGGAGGAGCAGGCAAATAATGGAAACGAAGTAATGATTAGAACAGGGGAAATAATCTAATCTTCCGATACGTAGGTCCGTACGCTCGAGTGTGTTTTAGCTTAGACTTTTGTCAGTAAGGGAGTTAATTCTATCAGTACGGACTCTTTGCTAGATGCTGAGTTTCCTAGATTAGAGGAATGGATAAATAAAGACATTACTAGGGAAAATTAGATTAGATAAAACATGAGAAATAATTGAAAAGTTCAATCATCATGAAAAGATAGATAACTAGATAGCTAGCTAGCTAGGGAGAGAGTTTCTCTCAGTAAAGTGACAGTCATCAACCGACGTTGGTACGTTTAGCTTTGTTTCTCTGTTTGTACATTAATTCACTTCCATCTTCAATACATTTATTTATTTCCGAAGAAACATACATGTCACTAGCCTGATTGCTATCTTCTATTCGGCAAACAATTACATCAGACATACATATACTAGACTGATCCACTTCACATCCCACAAACAATTACATCAGACATACATGTACTAGACTGATCCACTTCACATCCCACAAACAATTACATCAGACATACATGTACTAGACTGATCCACTTCACATCCCACAAACAATTACATCAGACATACATGTACTAGACGGATCCACTTTACATCCCACAAACAATTACATCAGACATACATGTACTAGACTGACCCACTTCACATCCCACAAACAATTACATCAGACATACATGTACTAGACTGATCCACTTCACATCCCACAAACAATACCCCACCCTCTTCTCTGAAAGCGAAAGCAGGATGACAAACACATCTATCTACGAAACAAGGAAACATAATTTAACAACATTTCAATACACCATTATTTAAACAAAGCATGACAAGATAAAACCAAAGCATGGCACTTAATTTTAACAACATTTCAATACACCATTATTTAAACAAAGCATGACAACATAAAACCAAAGCCTGGCACTTAATTTTAACAACATTTCAATACACCATTATTTAAACAAAGCATGACAACATAAAACCAAAGCCTGGCACTTAATTTTAACAACATTTCAATACACCATTATTTAAACAAAGCATGACAACATAAAACCAAAGCCTGGCACTTAATTTTAACAACATTTCAATACACCATTATTTAAACAAAGCATGACAACATAAAACCAAAGCCTGGCACTTAATTTTAACAACATTTCAATACACCATTATTTAAACAAAGCATGACAACATAAAACCAAAGCCTGGCACTTAATTTTAACAACATTTCAATACACCATCATTTAAACAAAGTATGACAACATAAAACCAAAGACAGGCAACTTAATTTTAACAACATTGCAGGATTGCATAATTTAGCAACAAATATGAGCCTTGCGTACAACGCGATTTTTGTTCAGAAATTAAAAGTGATAGAATACTCCATGCCAGTCACTCGAGGAACTTGGCACAACACAAAACTAATTTTTACACTGCACTTTAGCCAAGCGTATTCAGACTACAGAAATGCAGGACACGCCCTGGCTTGCGAAAGTCCATTGTCAGATGACGACAAGATTGGCAAGATGCTGAGTACATTTGGAGGCAATCACTCTTCACTGTTAATTAGGGGATGAGAACATTGTTGTCTTTCTTCATCACTCTCACAAATAATTACGTGCTTCATCATACAAGAAACATTTCTTTGTGCATAGATAGATAGATAAATAGATATATATATATAGATAGATAGGTAGGTAGGTATGTAGATAGTAATTATGTAGGTAGATAGTTATGTAGGTAGAAAGGTAGGTATGAGATAAGTAGTTATGAAGTAGATAGCTAGGTATGTAGATAGATAGGTAGTTATGTAGGTAGATTGGTAAGTAGTTATGTAGATAGATAGGTAGTTATGTATGCAGATAGGTATATAGGTAGGTAGTTATGTAGGTAGATTGGTAAATAGGTAGATAGGTAGGTAGTGTTGTAGGTAGATAGGTAGTTAGGTAGGTAGATAGGTAGTTATGTAGGTAAATAGGTAATTATGTAGGTAGATAGGTAGTTAAGTAGGTAGGTAGTTATTTAGGTAGATAGGTAGTTATGTAGGTAGATAGGTATTTAGATAGGTGGGTATGTATGTAGATAGATAGATAGGTAGGTACGTAGGTACGTAGATAGGTAGTTATGTAGGTAGATAGGTATTTAGATAGATAGGTTGGTATGTAGGTAGATAGGTAGTTATTTAGGTAGATAGGTATGTAGGTAGGTGGGTAGATAGGTAAGAAGAAAGTGGGAAAGGGGAAGCCAGAGATAACAGGATGAAACAAATGTCGGAGTCGAAAGTTCGTGATGGCAAGAAAAGAAAAAATAATTTCAGATAAATTACTCAAAGAAAAATGTAAAAAAATCTATGCTGTACACTTTTTAAAACGGTTCTTCTCCTAATCACGAGACATCTTATTTAAAGATAACAACTTTCTAAATACATTTGCTGTCTGATTGAGGGATTGCTATGTCAACCCGTTAAATTTATTGATTTACTCTCGAAATAACTTACTGAAATGTTCATTATTTATTAGGTATTAATTAAGAAAAATTCTAAAACACTTGCACAATAGTTCAATATTAAATAAATTTAAACATTAATGGAAAATGATTGCTCTCTGCATAATCTTACAGTAATATTGTACATCCACCAAACGACAATCAACATGAGACGGAAATATCAATTCAGTTTTGAATTACGTCACCTCAACACAGTAACTAAAGTACCGTAAATAAAGCACTGTAAATAAAGTACCGTAAATAAAATAATGTAAGACATAATGTCATCTTTCCATTAGGTTCATTAGTGCTGCAAGTGTATTACATTCTGTCCACCCCTTAAAAATAAAAAAAGAAAGAAAGAAAAGAAAAAAAAAAAGAAAAAAGGTAATTTTCGCAAGTGAGATTTCCGGGTAACAAGTTGATTTGTCAAGGGCATTGAGGCTGCGTGTGGCCGTTACGCACCTTTCAATGGCGAGTGTTATCGCTGGCTGGGGATGCTGAGATATGGAATGGATTTGATAAGTATAGCAAGCGATAAAATATTTTTTTTAAATACAACCCTTCTATCCCCATTCACCTCCCAGTACGACACTCTGGTATTTGGGTAGGTCAGGTTTCGTGTATGCAAGCGTGTACATCGAAGTGCATTCTTGTGTGCGTTTGTAGATTTAAACTTATGTGCTTTGTATTAACCATGTGTATGTGTGTGTGTGTGTGTGTCATATGCGTGTGTTATATGTACGATCGCGTTTATGTCCGAGTGCCAACGCGTGTGTATATGAGTGAGTGAGTATATATATGTTTATGTTTGAGATAAATACATGAGTGTGTGTTTGTGTAAGAGAATAGTTGTGTGTGTGTGTGTGTGTGTGTGTGTGTGTGTGTGTGTGTGTGTGTGTGTGTGTGTGTCTTTATGCCTGAGGTGTTCATCTATGAGTGGTGAGAGAGAGAGAGAGCATTTGAGGTATACAGCCGTTAAAGAGTGTAACACCCGAAACGCAAACGACATAAGTAATAATTAATTATTATATTTATTATTATTTCTAACCTTCTGAATCTAATTAAGTGTCTGCCACTCCCGATTTTTAGATTTTGTTTAAACCATTGTTAAGTTAGGATACAAAATAACTGTTAAAGTGCTGATTAAGAGTTGGACAGTCCAGTCTAGCAATATCTATATGATTCTGTAATTGGCACTATGAAGCAGAGCCAAGAATCGGACAGTCCAGTCTAGCAATATCTATATGATTCTGTAATTGGCACTATGAAGCAGAGCCAAGAATTGGACAGTCCAGTCTAGCAATATCTATATGACTGTGTAATTGGCACTATGAAGCAGAGCCACCAGATGTGCATCTATAGGCCCTCAGTCATGCATGAAGTCTGCAGCCATTTCTCTCAGCCATTACTTCCCCTGCGTAAATGGAAATCACTTCTCTTGAGTACTAAAAGACGGGCCGAGAGTTGTCCACGAGAAATTCCTAGTGCTGTCACTCTGAGCACATATCTTTTTGAAGGAACAGGTTTTCCACTTGAGCAATGAAAATAATAGGAACGTGTTTCAAGGCCCTTACATGGGCCAGTCAAGTAAAGTGATCTTTTCTCCCAGTTATAACCAGAGAAAGTAAAGACATGTACATATATAAGCTGGCCCAAATTTGAAAACACGCACTGTATAAAACACGTCCTGGTTTTGATTTTGAGGTTTGAGTCAGTAAATAGTACAATTTTAAATAGTTAATACATTTGTGTACTTAGAAAATTATAGAACTAAAATTCATCATACTCTGAAATTCTTAGTTGAATTTTATCTCTATATTGTAGAGTTGAATTGTGATGCTTTAAGAATCTTGTACTTAATATTGCTAAAGTTGTATAATTGTATTCTCCATTTTCAGGAAATCCTCCAAATGGTAAATTTGGAATGAGAAACTTCTCTTGATGAAACTTATCATATATAGACATTTTTGTTTCAGCTCCTTGTGGAAGATTCTAACTGTATTTGTCTTCATCATTTAGAGAAATCCATTGATTATATTTCTGTATATTTTTTGTGGCTGAACAGTGCATTTGTTCAGATACAATGCTTGCATGAATATGTCTGAGAGATAAATGGGGGTGGGAGGCCTAGTTTATTTCATGTACACAATGATTGTGTGTTTGCGCGTTTGTGTTTATGTGTGAGTAATTATGTGTTTGCGTTTATGTGTGAGTGATTATTATGTGTTTGTGTTTATGTGTGAGTGATTATGTGTTTGCGTTTGTGTTTATGTGTGAGTGATTATGTGTGAGTGATAATGTGTTTGCGTTTATGTGTGAGTGATTATTATGTGTTTGCGTTTGTGTTTATGTGTGAGTGATTATGTGTTTGTGTTTATGTGTGAGTGATTATGCACCTATACCCATGCATTAGCAACAATTTTATTGCCATGAAAATTACATTTTAATTTGTGAACAATTGTTTCAACTCGTTTTTGGCAAAGGCGTTAAAAAGATAAAGAGGGGTGAATTATAACACACACGCGCGCGCGATTTTGTGTTTAATTTTTTTTCGTTTTCTCTTTTGTAATCTCGTGAAAACTTTTTTTTAAAAATGTTCATATCCAACTCTATAACCTTCTATTGGGCAAATCTATTTGCAAACAGCCTGACAGACGGACAGCACTGTAAAAGCAATGAGCCTGCTGAATATACTCATTAATGTACTCACTGAGATATAAAATTAATAAATAAGTGCACTCGTACTCACTGAATGTACTCACTGAGATCTAAAGTTAGTAAACAAGTACACTCGTACTCAGTAATGTACTCATTGCTATCTAAAGTAGATAAATAAGTGCACTCTCTGCGCTAGTTACTTGACTAGACTATTAAACTTAACGGCAATTGTATGGTCTTTCATTCCAGCATCTTCGAAATGCAGTTTTGACATTCACGCATATTATACATTAACAAACGTTCTCTGTTAACGGCCTTCATTTCCAGGCAAACTGGAATGCATTAGTGCATGTACATGTAAATGTTTACTTGGATGGCTGAAATGTGTTAGCAAACAATTTTTGTGCGCGTGTGCGAATGAACTATCTACATTGGCTTGAAGATACGCTAAACACATTAGCAGATTAACATTTCCTAAGCAAACAATGTAGCAGCAAACATTTCAGTGTGAATAAATTGTGTTCAGATCGAACTAATTGTGCAACGAAAAAGTTTTCTAGACAATCTTAATATACTAGCAAACTAGCAAACTTTGTCTAGCCCAAATAAATTACTTGCAAGCGTTGTCTAGTCGAACTAATCTACTTGCAGACCGTCTCTAGCCGAACTATTCTACTTGCAGACCGTGTCTAGCCGATCTAATCTACTTGCAGACTTTGTCTAGTCGAACTAATCTACTTGCAGACTTTCTAGTCGAACTAATCTACTTGCAGACTTTGTCTAGCCGAACTAATCTACTTGCAGATCGTGTCTAGCCGAACTAATATACATGCAGACTTTGTCTAGTCGAACTAATCTACTTGCAGACCGTGTCTAACCGAACTAATCTATTTGCAGACTGTCTAACCGAACTAAATTACTTACAAACGCTTCCTAAGCAAACTAGATGTGTTATAAATATCTGTAAAGAGTAATATATTAACAAACGGATTGTAATATTGTAATTTCGATAGCTGTACACATTTTTACATAATACATTTACTAGCTGTACACATATAATATTTACTAGATGTACACATATATTTACTAGCTATACACATATAATATTTACTAAATGTACACATATATTTACTAGATGTACACATATATATACTAGCTATACACATATTAACTTTACTAGCAGTACACATATTATATTTACTAGCTGTACACATACATTTACTAGCAGTACACATATTAACTGTACTAGCTGCACATATTCCAGTGATTAATATATAAACAAAATACACACATTAGTAATAATTTCCTAGTTTTCTAAGTATTTGAAACTACTGACGTACCTGTTAATTATTTTTATTACTGCTCTCCGGATGGAAGGTCTATTTTTATTGGGTTTTATTGTATTTTTTTTATTTTTTAGCAAGGAGCGGGGTTGCACTTGTAAACCTATAAAGTTCTCTAAGATTTAATGATGCTGACGTTTCCTCTAAAACGCTAAACAGTCGCGCTGTTTATATTGCATCTGTGAAATGTAATGTTGGCTACTTCTTTATTATGCTTAGCATTTATTTCCGCAAAAACATGTATCTTCGTATTATGACGCACATCCGGCGTGTGCTAATGTCATACTAATACAAAGAAGCACGGTTTTATCAGACTAGATCTATACTTATGTTCGGGTTTCTTTACTAAGAACATACAAATACAAAGAAGCAGGGTTTTATCAGACTAGATCTATACTTATGTTCGGGTTTCTTTACTTTTTGTGGGTTTTCTTTTATATCATCGATTATATTAAAATTCTTAAAAGTAACAACCTTTTGAGATTAAAGTTCCTATTTTTCTTCGCCTGAAAGTCCTATTAATAAGATATAACATATTTGTTCAACTTTATTTTATTCCCTTAATAAAATGTTGTTTCCAATTATTTCCTATCGATCTAATTATGACAATAAGGATTTGAAAAAATCATACTAATGGCGACACTTGAATGTTTGGCAAAGTTTGTTCACTCCTACATTATTTTGGCACTCCATATGTAGGTCTTTAAACATATTATTTAAAACTCCAACAACCGTCAGCACTCACATTGAGGAATATTTTAGCACTCCATCAAGTGGTCAGCAATCAAATAGATGAATATTTTAGAAGTACTACATCTGGTTAGCAAGCACATAGACGAATATTTTAGCACTCTGACAACTGGACAGCACTCATATAGAAGAATATTTTTGCACACGTACAACTGGTCAGCACTCACAATAGAGGAATATTTTAGCATTCCAACAACTGGTCAGCACTCACATAGTCTAATATTTTAGCACTTCAACAACAGGTCAGCTCACAGATTGTCGAATATTTTAGTAATCCAACAACTATTCAGTACTCATAGAGGAATATTTTAGCATTCCAACAATGGTCAGTACTCACATAAATAAATACTTTAGAGCTCAAACAACTGGTCAGCACTCATATTGAGGAATATTTTAGCACTACAACATTCTCTTAGGGTATTATTGAAGAACTTAATAACGTAAGCTATCAAGAACCAGCCAACCTTTCTTTAGAGAAATATTTAAGTTACTAAGTACTGCAGTAGCCAGCCGACCATTCTTTAGAATAATTAAGTTAGTACTTCAATAGCGAGCTTTGTTGTTTTTTTGGAGAGAGAACTGTTTAAGTTAGTATCCAACAGCCAGCTAACTTTTTTTTTTTTTTTTTTTTTGAGAGAGAGAATTGTTTAAATACTTCAACAGCCAGATAACTTTTTTTTGAGGGAGAATTATTTAAGTTAGTACTTCAACAGCCAGCAAACTTTGTTTCTTGAGAGAACTGTTTAAGTTAGTACTCAACAACCAAATGCCTTTGTTTCTTGAGAGAACTGTTTAAGTTAGTACTCAACAGCCAGATGCCTTTGATTCTTGAGAGAACTGTTTAAGTTAGTACTCAACAGCCAGATGCCTTTGATTCTTGAGAGAACTGTTTAAGTTAGTACTCAACAGCCAGATGCCTTTGTTTCTTAAGTTAGTACTACAACAGCCAACTAATGTTCCTGTATAGCAATATTTCCCAAAGTGTGCGTGCGCTAACTCAAACGGATTATTGTAAATTTTAACCTAACCGCATCTACACAAACGCAATGGAAAGATGTTTTCTGACTGGGCGCCGTGGGAAAAGTCCTGACACTCTAAGGGTGCCGTAAACAGAGAAAGTTTGGGAGCCACTGCTGTATGGGATTATTTATGTTAGTATTTACGTTAGTATTTGTGTTAATATTTGTGTTAGTATTTATGTTAATATTTGTGTTAGTATTTTTGTTAATATTTGTTAGTATTTAAACAATCTGTCAGCGTTTGATTTAGAGGGCCTTGTACTTCAACAGCCAACCCTCGTTTCATTATAATACTATTAAGATTTGGACTTATAGCCAGGTAACGTTCCCATAGCGGGCTATTAAATTTAGTACTTAAAACAACCATTTAATGTTCTGTTGGATGACTATTAAATTTAGTACTTAAAACAACCACTTAATGTTCTGTTGGATGACTATTAAATTTAGTACTTAAAACAACCACTTAATGTTCTGTTGGATGACTATTAAATTTAGTACTTAACCGCTTAATGTTCTGTTGGATGACTATTAAAACTAATACTCAAACAGCTAGTTAACTTTCCTTTAGAAGACTATTAAATTTAGTACTTTACACACACACACACACACACACACACACACACACACACACACACACACACACACACACACACACACACACACACACACACGTTCCGCATACAAATGCGCGCACACACACAAACACATATATATATAGTCTCTCAAAACACTCTCTCTCTCCCACACACACACACGCACTCACTTGCTCATTCATAATATACTCTCACGTACACCCTCAGTTATTCTCTCACACACGTACTTTTACATTCGCACACTCACACACTCTCTCTCACACACGGTTTCTCACACTCATTCACTCACACGTACACACACGCGCGCCGCGTTCGCGCACTAAGCTCACTAACACAATTCGCCATCAAGTATTTTCGCATGTCCTTATCCTGAGTATAGCACAATCAGCAAGCAAACAATTCCTTATTCATCAAATACCGACCTACCCACTCCTCACTCAATCTCCTTTTCTTCCATAATTGATCCGTAACACTGACCTAATTATAAACAGGAATCGCCCATTGCAGACCTGTTTTCGGTGTCAGTGCTTATTGCACAGTACCTGACGTCATCACTGAAATGACACTCCCCGCCCACCCCACCCCCCTCACTCCCAGATCTAAGACGGTGCCGACTACGCAGGTGTTCCAACGGTATATCACAAGACTTTGCCGGGAACGGTTTGATCACGGTCGCTAAGGGAAGTAAGCGGGGTACAGAGTTGAACACAACCTTCTTATAATGACGAGCAGTATTTTACCCGGCGACACTTGCACTTAAAAGTTCCACTCATAGTAAGAACCATCCTCCTCCTTAGCAGTTTTCTCGGCGACACCGACCGCTGGTGCTTTAAAATCTACAGTCGAAGTAAGTGAACAAACGACCATACAGAGCCCCACGCGTTCACAAGGTGCTGAAAGTGGGCGCTGGCGAGGCTTTGTTGTCAAAGAATGCGGACAAAATCGATGAGTGACTGCTGAATAATTCAAAAGGCTTTAATGTAGCGAGGCCTTTATATCGGTAATATAAAGTTAACTCAATTTTGTATTCATTGCTTATAATTCCTTTGTCTGTCTCTGTGTGCTGAAAGGTTGACACATCCCTTAAGCAAGCAAACTCATCAGTAAGTTCTTATACACCGACAAAGCAAAACTGTGGTCGCATCATACTGTAGATGATTCTTGATTTATAAAATAATATAATATAGGGAAGTCACTTCAAGAATTTATGGCATAAGTATTGCAGATGGATGGATGGATAGATGGGTGGATGGGAGGATGGATGGATGGACGGAAAGACGAACGGCAGGATAGATAGATAGATAGATAGACAAACAGACACACACATAGATAGATAGATAGATAGATAGATAGATAGATAGATAGATAGATAGATAGATAGATAGATAGATAGATAGATAGATATTTTTCTTACCTTCAGACATGACTGAATATCTTTTTGTAAATGAAGAGGATTCCCAGTGAAAGTTAAATTTCCTCAGCGAGTTGCGAGTTGTCCATCCAAGACAATCACAACATCGACATTTTTTATGAACCGTCTGCTTGTTCCCTGCAATCGGCCAGTTTCTCAATACAATACTGTATCTTCTATTTCCTGTTTGGTCAACATCGTGACACAGAACGCCCGAGGGGTCAACCGATCCAGAAAGTTGAACGCTATCTTGTCACTGCCCACGAAAGCATCAAATGAAACGTTTGATCAACTTTACAGCGTTTCTTCTGTGTCCGTGTTCAGATCGTTCGTTGAATTGGGGTTTAACAGGGTGAAACGTTTTTTATTTCTTCAACTTAGTTGAAGTGGTTTGTACATCGATAAGACCCTCGTGAGAATTATTCTTTCGTTTCCTTTATAGTCCTCTAGCCGATGCCTGGGTGTGGTGTTTGTAGATAGGTAACCAATAACAACAGTAGTTCATACAGTGAACTACATCAATAACACTCATTTCTTTTCAGCAACTTGTCCATGTTGCATTTGAATTGCACGTTTTTGTTTACAGTTTGGAGTCTTGAACGTTTGTAAAGCTTTCATCACTGCGCGCGGTTTTTATTGTTCGTTATGACAAAGGAGTCAATAAATTTTAAGGCGTGTGCTTCTACGCTTGAAGTGACAAAATTATTCAGTATCAGGGATGTTTGGTGTTTTTCTAAACTGTATTTAAGTATGTATTTATTTATTAGTTTTTATTTTTATTTCATTTTATTTTAATTAGAGTGAAATCAAATCATTGTAGAGAAACATAGAGTCGAACACTTTCATTCAAGCTGCCAGGTATTTAACAGTGATGATTTTTCTTTTTGATTTGTCATTCCCACTCAAACCTGCAAATATAAAACAAATGTGAATTTACGAATTTTGAAAAGAATATTTTCAAACGATGTGATCAGTTAATTAATTTCAACAACGTAGAAGACTGAAAAACATATTTCAAATGCTGTGATCAGTTAATTAATTTCAACAACGTAGAAGTCTGAAAAATATATTTCAAATGTTGTGATCAGTTAATTAATTTCAACAACGTAGAAGTCTGAAAAATATATTTCAAATGCTGTGATCAGTTAATTAATTTCAACAACGTAGAAGACTGACAAGGAGCTGATATGGCATATGGCGCAGGTTCATGAACACATATTGTTATCCACCCGGTTGAAAGGCATTGCAAAATTTACGTCCACCAGTAAAAGGTGAAGCGAGTACGGATACCCCACCCCCAATGGAAACATATGTATAATGGTAATGTAAATACGCGTAAATACGCTAAATTAATTGTGTATAATGGTAATGTAAATACGCGTAAATACGCTAAATTAATTGTGTATAATGGTAATATAAATACGCGTAAATACGCTAAATTAATTGTGTATAATGGTAATGTAAATACGCGTAAATACGCTAAATTATGTATAATGGTAATGTAAATACGCTAAATTAATTGTGTATAATGGTAATGTAAATACGCTAAATTAATTGTGTATAATGGTAATATAAATACGCTAAATTAATTGTGTATAATGGTAATGTAAATACGCTAAATTAATTGTGTATAATGGTAATGTAAATACGCGTAAATACGCTAAATTGTGTATAATGGTAATGTAAATACGCTAAATTAATTGTGTATAATGGCAATGTAGATACGCTAAATTAATTGTGTATAATGGTAATGTAAATACGTGTAAATATGCTAAATTAATTGTGTATAATGGTAATGTAAATACGCGTAAATACGCTAAATTAATTGTGTATAATGGTAATATAAATACGCGTAAATACGCTAAATTAATTGTGTATAATGGTAATATAAATACGCGTAAATACGCTAAATTAATTGTGTATAATGGTAATGTAAATACACGTAAATACGCTAAAATTAATTGTGTATAATGGTAATATAAATACGCTAAATTAATTGTGTATAATGGTAATGTAAACACCCTAAATTAATCATGTATAGTGCTAATGTACATACACTAAATTAATAATGTATAGTGGTAATGTAAACACACTAACTTAATAATGTATTGTGGTAATGTAAAACACTAAATGAATTGTGTACAGTGGTAATGTACACACACTAACTTAATAATGTATTGTGGTAATGTAAAACACTAAATGAATTGTGTACAGTGGTAATGTACACACACTAACTTAATAATGTATTGTGGTAATGTAAAACACTAAATGAATTGTGTACAGTGGTAATGTACACACACTAACTTAATAATGTATTGTGGTAATGTAAAACACTAAATGAATTGTGTACAGTGGTAATGTACACACACTAACTTAATAATGTATTGTGGTAATGTAAAACACTAAATGAATTGTGTACAGTGGTAATGTACACACACTAACTTAATAATGTATTGTGGTAATGTAAAACACTAAATGAATTGTGTACAGTGGTAATGTACACACACTAACTTAATAATGTATTGTGGTAATGTAAAACACTAAATGAATTGTGTACAGTGGTAATGTACACACACTAAATTAATAATGTAGGCCTACTTCTTACATTCTCTGGAGGAAAGTGGGGGAAAGTAATGATTGCATTCTCTCTTTAAACACATTTCTCTTAAACAAAACATTTATGTAAGCTTGGCAAATGATCAATCAAATTAATCAATCAAAGTTATAATCAATCAAATTAAAAAGTAAAATCGTGATCGATAAATGTCAATCAGAAAACAGAAAGCTGAACACGGTTGACAAACGATCACATTTAACATCTAATTAGTCAAAAGGCTAGGTTTTTAAAAAAATTTCTCTACACAGGTGTTACGGCTATAAACTGAAACTGTTCTTGCAATACTCAAAAAACAGAATACTAATGAAAAAGTTTCCTCGTAGCGTACTCATTCAGAGCATAACCATTGCATTTACAAACTCTGCTTTGACTGCTACATTCAAACACAAAATTTTAATTGAGGGGGGCATCATTAAGACACTCAAAAATAAAATGTTAATTGACGTTTCGTTATAAGACTCTCACTTATAAACACATTTGCACAAAGCTGCAAATACAACCACTAAACTCAAATGCTGTATGCATTTTTTTTTCCAGAGCTTCAATCTAACGCATCATTTATGCAAATATTTACCACAAACTGAAAGCATATTTACAGCAGTTCTAACAAATTCATGCTCTGTGCATAACTATTTAGATTTATTAATTGAAACTGGAGCTGTTGCGCTCAAGCACAGAATTGTCAAAGAAAAAAACTATTTATAATGCACTCATTAACATAAATATCTATTACTCTTCTAACAAACGCAACTGCTACATTTCAAACTAAATTATCACTGATCACCTCAGAATATAATGCACTCATCAACCTACAAAACTGCGCACGCAATCGAAGAAAGCCGGAAACAAGAGCTCAAGAAGCGACACCACGCGGCATTAAAGTCAGGTCTGTGTGCGAAACCTCGCGTTACTGGCGTGTGCTAGCAAACGGCATACTGGATCGCTGTTTGAAAGGATATGATTTAAGCTCAGAAATAAATCGTGTTTGAGGTCGATACGTCTGCTCTCAAGCACTGAGCTTGTTCAGCACATCCACTCCATCACTGCCACTGCCTGGCATCCACAACTCCGCAAGATAACATCGCAGTGTATAGGGGTTTACTTGACGTCACAAAATGGTAACGGACTGTACTGACTACCAAACATCAACAAAATTGCCGATCAGGCCTCAAAGCCTACGTCACAGAACATATGTCGCTTAAGATTGTTAAGATTGACCTGTGGTCTATCTTGAATGACGTCGGATTGCGATTTTTACTTAATGCCTAAGCTGGACGGACTAAAACTAATACTTAGTCATGCAAAGCACTCACAGTTCTTTTTACGGTTCTTCACGTCTATCACCGAGCTTTGTACCTTAGGATAGTTATTTCATATCTGTTTATGATCTTGTAGAATAGAACCGAGAGTAAATACTATTATGCGTGAAATCAGCTAGGAAGAGCTTGGCATTTAGTAATAGCCAATACTGGTATTCATTCACTATTCAGTGGGACTACCAGCATCTTGTTCTGTATTCTATATCTATTCAGGGCCCGTTGGGACTAACAATCGTTTGTACTATATTCTATATCTATTCAGGGCCCGCTGGGACTAACAATCGTTTGTACTATATTCTATAATCTATATCTATTCAGGGCTCGCTGGGGCTAACAATCGATAGTACTCCACTCTATATCTATTCAGTATTCTCTGGAACTAACAATCAAAAGCACCGTTCTCTATTTCTATTCAGGGTGTATTGGGTGCGACAAAACCAACAGGTGTGGCCGCACAGACCTAGAGGAATTTCAGGTAGACTTGCTGGACAAGTAATCAATTCCATGCAAGCCACACCACCCACTTCCCACGTCACAAAAGAAAATACTGACCACAAGGTGGATGCCGAGGTCACTGAATGGTCAGAATCACGCTAGAGTGCACAAGAACAAGGATGGCTCCTACAGATTGTGTGGAATTTCGTAAATTGAAGGCCATAACACAAATCCAAACCGAACTGTTGTTTAATGTCGACACTCTGTTAATCTAAACAAAAGATGGGTGTTTTTCATGCGTTCTACCTCTTTAGTGAGTTCTGGCAATTAAAGGTGAAGGCAGAAGATAGACGAAAATTGGCTTCAGCATAGAAGGCGATCGTTAAAAATGGACAGTGGGGTACCCTTTGGTACTACAAATGCTCCCTGCAACATTCACCAGAACGGTGCAGAAATGACGAAACCATTAGTCATCTCTTTGCTAATTCCATCTTCTGGGACGATTTTCTGGCTGCAACTCACACACTGGAGAAACACATAGGTGTGTTAAAACATATGTGCAACATTTCTTTGACTGCACATCTGTCCAAATGCTATATTGGTTTAAGAGGGCTAAACTTTCTGGACTGCACGTTAGGGGTTGGACACGCATCTCTGGATGAAGAGAAAATTGTCAAATTGCGTAATAATTCACCTCCCAAAACAAAGAGTATAACCGTTCTTTATTTGATCTATCAGCGTTTGTCCTTAGTGTTAATACATAACCACTCCTTGAACTGTTTGACTAAGAGAAAAATACCAGATAACGCCACCTGGACTCTTGAGTGCTAGAATGCAATCCAGATCCTGCAAGACTGTCTGATGTCCAGTCCTGTGTTTAACATGTCAGACCTCACGCACACCTTCATCTTTAGGTGTGACGTATCTTTCTCTAGAAAGGCATGATTGTTTGGTTTAAGAGAGATCTAATCCAGCCAACTATCTATAGAATTCGAAAATTTACAACCATAGAATCCATTATGCCATTTAAAACCTTGAATGTTTAGCAATAGGTTTGGACAGTTGAACAGTTTTCGTTGTTCCTGTAAGATTGAGAATTTACTCTTGAAACTGACTACAAACCTATTGCTTATCTCAATCATGCAAAGAAAATGAATCATAGCTTGATGTGATAGTTTCTAATCCTGCAGATATTATTTTAAGGATCAAATACATTGTTGTTCGCTTGATGTGATAGTTGCTAATCCTGAATGTGTATGCTTCAAGGGTCAAATACATTGTTGGTTGTTTGGTGTGACAGTTGTTAATCCTGCAGATATATGTTTTAAGGATCAAATACATTGTTGATACTGAAAACAGGAAGGCTGATTTTCTACGTAGACGCCCTTACCAGCTGATTCTGATCCAGAAACAGACACAATCTTCTAATGGTAACCTCTGAATTCTAAGACCATGAGTTCTGACCTTTGACCCAAGACAAGTCACAAATGTGTTCACTTACCTTAGCCATTATTTTCTAACGCGACCTCACGATTAAAATTAATTCATTTGTGGGGCATTCACTGTCCTCAAGTTTGTTTTATACTTGTACCAGCAGTTTTGGTTGTTGTTACAATGTTATATTTATGGGATACATGAACGTATGGCAGGCAAATGTGGTGTAACCAGCAGAGGCTCCAAAATAATCCCTGTATGAGTGTATGTGGTAGATAGGTGGTGTGCAAGGCGAGCACCTTTGAGGTCAATGACCTTTTGACTTTGTAGTGATACACGGTGGTCATGGCCTTGACATTATTTTTGTTTCTTAAAAAAATATGGACGGGCGTGTACGTTGTAAAGAATGTCAACTGAGTGCGATTTAGTTGAATCACAACATGCAGACTAGTTTCTTGTATGTTTTATTACTGGTCATCGTTACGTATTTGAATTTAGAAACTATGAGAAGGTAATAGAGGATTCCAGAATCAATACCCAAGATTAAATCATATCGTGAGGCATGAACACATACTTTATTTTTCTATTATAATTTTAAACTGATTTCTAAATTGTGAGAATTCATTTCCTTCTATTTAACGCATGTGAAATTATTTTGTGAACCAATCTACTTTCCCAAACATTATTTTAATGTAAAATCTTTTATGGCGGTGAGTTAGTTTAGTTATCAACCACATTATTTTATTGTAAGATCTTTTATGGAGGTGTGTTAGTTTAGTTATCAACCACATTATTTTATTGTAAGATCTTTTATGGCGGTGTGTTAGTTTAGTTATCAACCACATTATTTTATTGTAAGATCTTTTATGGAGGTGTGTTAATTTAGTTATCAACCACATTATTTTATTGTAAGATCTTTTATGGAGGTGTGTTAGTTTAGTTATCAACCACATTATTTTATTGTAAGATCTTTTATGGAGGTGTGTTAGTTTAGTTATCAACCACATTATTTTATTGTAAGATCTTTTATGGAGGTGTGTTAGTTTAGTTATCAACCACATTATTTTATTGTAAGATCTTTTATGGAGGTGTGTTAGTTTAGTTATCAACCACATTATTTTATTGTAAGATCTTTTATGGAGGTGTGTTAGTTTAGTTATCAACCACATTATTTTATTGTAAGATCTTTTATGGAGGTGTGTTAGTTTAGTTATCAACCACATTATTTTATTGTAAGATCTTTTATGGCGGTGTGTTAATTTAGTTATCAACCACATTATTTTAATGTAAGATCTTTTATGGCGGTGTGTTAGTTTAGTTATCAACCACATTATTTTATTGTAAGATCTTTTATGGAGGTGTGTTAGTTTAGTTATCAACCACATTATTTTATTGTAAGATCTTTTATGGCGGTGTGTTAATTTAGTTATCAACCACATTATTTTAATGTAAGATCTTTTATGGCGGTGTGTTAGTTTAGTTATCAACCACATTATTTTATTGTAAGATCTTTTATGGAGGTGTGTTAGTTTAGTTATCAACCACATTATTTTATTGTAAGATCTTTTATGGCGGTGTGTTAATTTAGTTATCAACCACATTATTTTATTGTAAGATCTTTTATGGAGGTGTGTTAGTTTAGTTATCAACCACATTATTTTATTGTAAGATCTTTTATGGCGGTGTGTTAGTTTAGTTATCAACCACATTATTTTATTGTAAGATCTTTTATGGAGGTGTGTTAGTTTAGTTATCAACCACATTATTTTATTGTAAGATCTTTTATGGCGGTGTGTTAGTTTAGTTATCAACCACATTATTTTATTGTAAGATCTTTTATGGAGGTGTGTTAATTTAGTTATCAACCACAACGTTGCTCTCAAGCATTGTCTATGTGTTAACGCCTGGCAGACCAATTCGAGTTTTATTTGTGTATGTGTTAACGCCTGGCAGACCAATTCGAGTTTTATTTGTGTATGTGTTAACGCCTGGCAGACCAATTCGAGTTTTATTTGTGTATGTGTTAACGCCTGGCAGACCTATTCGAGTTTTATTTGTGTATGTGTTAACGCCTGGCAGACCTATTCGAGTTTTATTTGTGTATGTGTTAACGCCTGGCAGACCTATTCGAGTTTTATTTGTGTATGTGTTAACGCCTGGCAGACCAATTCGAGTTTTATTTGTGTATGTGTTAACGCCTGGCAGACCAATTCGAGTTTTATTTGTGTATGTGTTAACGCCTGGCAGACCAATTCGAGTTTTATTTGTGTATGTGTTAACGCCTGGCAGACCAATTCGAGTTTTATTTGTGTATGTGTTAACGCCTGGCAGACCAATTCGAGTTTTATTTGTGTATGTGTTAACGCCTGGCAGACCAATTCGAGTTTTATTTGTGTATGTGTTAACGCCTGGCAGACCAATTCGAGTTTTATTTGTGTATGTGTTAACGCCTGGCAGACCAATTCGAGTTTTATTTGTGTATGTGTTAACGCCTGGCAGACCAATTCGAGTTTTATTTGTGTATGTGTTAACGCCTGGCAGACCAATTCGAGTTTTATTTGTGTATGTGTTAACGCCTGGCAGACCAATTCGAGTTTTATTTGTGTATGTGTTAACGCCTGGCAGACCAATTCGAGTTTTATTTGTGTATGCAGTACAGTTACGAGATTGTGTCTCTTGCTATTATTAGACCTATTGTCATTAATTTTTTGTACTAAATATTAAAATGTGAGTCATCTATGCTGTTTCTTACCTTGAGTTACAAAACATTTGAATGTGGCTTGTGTCAGATAACTTGATTATGTTAGTCACTGTGTTATGTACAGGTATGACAGACAGTTCAATGTGCCAGATAACTTTATTATATTAGTCACTGTGTTATTTACAAGAATGACAGTTCAACATGCCATCTCACTTTTGTCAGTTGACGTTGCAGTTGAGTACAGCACTGCACAGCAGTTACAGGAGACTGTTAATATCTTACGGCTCATTCCTGTGCTAGAGATCTTTCTACCAAAACACTGTTACACAGGTGTTTACAGATTTGCTGCCCGCAAATATTCTATACACGAACAAAGACATGGTGACCAGTTCTAAAATGTGCTTTACCCATAATCATTTTACAGAAGGACAACATGTCTTACCAAATTGTAAAATCTGCTGCCAGCAAACAGTTTATAAATGGACATGTTTTACCAAAGTTCTGGCACGTATCAAGCAGCCCAAGGTCGCTTGTGGCCAAGTCTATGACGCGAAAATGTTGCCTCAGTCTTCGTGTCGCTTTCTGCACCCGGCAATGTCAGCGCTGTCAAGCAGCTGGGGCCCCACCACCTCGCGAAGACGGGGAGATCGAATGAAAGGAGCTATAAACATGTGTCCATCACTTAGGCAAGGGGAGTGCATTTTAACTTTATCGGTTAAATGGTTCCGCTTCGCTCTTCTAATGCGAGTTTCCTGGGTGAAAGAAAGCAGAGTTCTAGAAGCCAAGAGATTAATAATCAGTATTCTACAGTTTTGTAATGGCTTGTAGTAAAATTGACTTCATTAAGTGAGAAATCAGTAGATGTGAGGTCGATTCCATCCTTATTTCAAAACTAATAATGAAAAAAAAATGCATAATTAAACAAAGGGCAAAAACTGGCTTTTATATCACACAATTCTTTGAAGAAGAAAATAAAGTCAGTAATGGTTTGCTATCTATATTAGGAGGTCAACCCGTCTTTAATGACTCTATTCACTCGGCTTTTAAGCTCACATGCTAGCGATAACGGAGTTTGTGGTACTCGGCTTTTAAACTCACATGCTAGCGATAACGGAGTTTGTGGTACTCGGCTTTTAAACTCACATGCTAGCGATAACGGAGTTTGTGGTACTCGGCTTTTAAACTCACATGCTAGCGATAACGGAGTTTGTGGTCCTCGGCTTTTAAGCTCACATGCTAGCGATAACGGAGTTTGTGGTACTCGGCTTTTAAGTTCACCTGCTAGCGATAACAGAGATTGTGGTACTCAGCTTGCCAAATTGGAGTAATGGGCGGGGGTGGGGTGGAGAGGAAAGCAGATTTGGCTGAATGCGAGCATTAGCCGTTTCAATTTGCTTCACTCAATAGTAGGATCAGTCTTCAGCTCGTCAAACACAAATATGTTTGCGTGAGTGTGTGCTTGTGTGCGTATTTTGTTGGCATGCCTTCGTGTGTGTGTGTGTGTGTGTGTGTGTGTGTGTGTGTGTGTGTGTGTGTGTGTGTGCGCGCGCATGTAGGTGTGCATTTATGTTTGATATTGTGCTTTTCTGTGTGATATTGTGAGAGTTATGTGTGATATTGTACGGGTTTTGTGTGATATTGTGCGAGTTATGTCTGATATAGTGCGAGTTATGTGTGATATTATGCATTGTTTGATATTGTGCATTTCTGTGTGATGTTGTGCGAGTTATCTGTGATGTTATGCGTGAGAATTCTATTTTCCAATCACGAATTTGGTGTGCAAAGAAGTCCAGTCATGAAAGGTGGCCATTAATTTAATGGTGAGTTAACTGACTGACTAAGAGTGTGGACTTCGAAATATTTTGTGCATTTTTCTATTGATATGTTTAATTGTGTCGAAATGTATTATGTGAGTAGACTAGTATTTCTACAAATGTTTAAACTAATATGCTCATTTTAGTATGCCAAACACTTGACATTGTTTCTAGTGAATGCACCAAAAAATTGATATACTGTATTTATTGTGTTGTGTGCATGTATTGGGCTAATAAATACTGTTAAAGGAAACTGTAAATTGAGACCTGAATATAAGAGAGAGTGGAGTTAAAGATAAATAAACTGGAAACTTAGAATTTGCTCCTTGATTATATTTTAAAGGGAACAAGCAGCCTTTCCTTGTTTTATCTGAATCTCCAGATTACAAACTGCTATGACCATGGAAGATGCGAGGAGTATCTACTGCAGTGGGTAAGTGTAAGGAATACACTGCAGTCCATTGACGTATGGTGGCAAAGTATGCTGACTATATGGAGCAATTTCTGGTACAAGGAAGTTACTGGAAATTGCTATAATTGTTGTGCTGCTTGAAGGAGCTAATACAGTGATGGAGTACCGAGGTTAGTCTCGAGGGAATAGCAGGTAATCAGTGCTATACAACGTGAGAAAGGAAGCACGTGGAATTGACAGTAATAATATATACAGTAAACTCAGGCTTTGTTACAAAACGCCATGAAAAGTCTACAGTGAGATTGACATACAAGGTTATATAGAAATTATTATCACTTATCTCTTTAAAAACTTCATTTCAGTTTTCTGATAAGAACTATCCTCCAATTTGTACTGACACTAATCTGTTAAATGATGTTTTAGGATACAAGACTGTATAGGTAATAAAATTATTCGAATGTGGTTTCATGGAAATGTTGATGTTAAGTATTCTTTTATATTGTATTTTTATATATAAATTTGTTTGTTGATTTAAAAAAATATTTTTTTAATTTATTGACCTTCTTACACATATTGATAACCTTATGTTGGAGAAGAAAGTGGGTGGTTGGGGGCTAGTTAAATATAAATTAAAGATGGATTTGTCTTCTCCTTTAGTAAGAGGTTTTCTACGTATGGAAATATTGTGTGATGTCTTAATGTTGAGGAAGAGAGAAAACGTTTACAGCGCCTGCATATCCCCGAAGTGAGAGAGAGATGAGTGGTGTCTGCTAGAGAATTATATATAACATAAATTAAGATTCTCATTATCTCTAATTAGTTATGGATGATTAATTAATAATGCGAATCATAACCATCAACTAGGTGGCGTTGTCATTACACAGTTATTGTTCCCATCGTCATCAACATTGTTGTTGACGTTATTCTCTTTCATTATCGTTATTGTTAACATCATTATTTACCAACGTGATCTTCAGCAGCAGCAATAGTAGTAGTAGTAGTAGTAGTAGTAGTAGTAGTAGTGTAGTAGTAGTAGTAGTATGTATGTATGTATGTATGTATACAAGGCATGCTTCGTCTATTTAATCTGATGCTATGTTTTGCAATCTGTTGACTTTATTAGGAGACCATTAGTTAATTTCTTGAATAATTAAAGGTAGCACTAGCACTAGCACTATGCATTTTACGTCAGATTTCACTTGGCTTATATGACTCTGTGCGCATTTTACGTCAGATTTCACTTGGCTTATATGACTCTGTGCGCATTTTACGTTAGATTTCACTTGGCTAATATCAAGTACGCATTGTAGCACAGTTCTATCAACATTTATATTTTATTAAATCAAAAAAAGTAATTGTTATTTAAGAGAACCTTATTATTTTACGTTACTAATATTACATAATTCCCCATGATATTTCATAAAACAAAAAGTAGTTAATAACATGCTTATGTTTATTATTCAATAATTTATTTGACATGAGCAGCAATATACCAATCAAGTTTACTTCCTTTCTTGATTTTTGTTTTTAAAGTAACAAGTTATTTCATCTACAAAAGCAGATCATTTTCCATCCGGGTCAGACCCTTAGGAGAGACTCAAATAGGGTTTGACTCCAATAAGATTTGTCTCCGTTAGATTGGAATTTATTTTGTTTGGATATGTCTCCATTAGGAAATAACTCCAATAGGATCTGACTCCATAAGAAATTGTCTCCGCTAGGATTTGACTCCATTTGATGTAGTCGCAAAAAAGAAAGAAAGAAAGAAAGAAAGAAAGAAAGAAAGAAAAAACGAAAGAAAGAAAAAAGAAAGAATAAAAGAAAGAAAGAAAGAAAGAAAGAAAGAAACAAACAAACAAAGAAGCAAAGAAATAAACTGAAGAAAACGATAAATAAATAAATAGCACATATATGTTTAAAGTTTAAGAGAGACACAAATAGAGATTGGGTAAAAAAACAAACAAACAAAAAAACTATCTTTGGTGGGCAGAATCAGAACCATTCATCGCCACCGCATAATCAAGCACAACATCTGTGTATGCACCAATCTTACTTTTCACACAAATTCCTGCCTGTGTATGCATCAGTCTTACCTTTCACATAAATCCCTGTCTGTGTATGCATCAATCTTACCTTTCACACAAATTCCTGTCTGTGCATGCATCTAACCTACCTGTCTAACAAATTCCTGTCTCTATATGTATAGGTGAAAGTACAGACAAGCGCTTTCTCCAATTATTACGTCGTGTTCTATTTCGTCGATTCTCTAATCATAAATATTTTGTTTAGATCTAATCGTTTTATATACTCCTATACTGATCAAAATGAGAATAGTTTCGAAAGAGTTCAAAAATCAGTTTTCAGCTCCTGCTGTTTGACAGTGTTTTAGTGAGACAAGCGCATAAAGTGTGAAGCGAAATGGGATGTGAAATGTATGGCCTAGTGCAACCTGCATTCACGAACTCTTCAGTGTTAGTTAATTAGAATTTCTGTAGTTTTACTTCTCCAGCGGCTGAACAGTAACTAATTTAGTACCAAATAATAACTACAGTCACATAAAAGTGTCAAACGAAACATGCATAGCTAAGTCAACAATATTACTCTAGTCCCTGCCACAGGACGTGTCAAATGAAATATGCATAGCTAAGTCAACAATATTAATTTAGCCACGATCTCATGAATGTCAAATGAAAAATGCATTGCTAAGTCAAAATTATTAATCTAGCCAGTCACATGAAGTGTCAAATGAAACATTAATTGTTAAGTTAACAATATTAAGCCTCAAGCGTCAAATGAAACTGTGACAGTGCAAATTCATCTCGATATAGGTCTTTCTATCCTTATGATAACTAACACCTAGAATATATTGTTGCAAGTTATACCATTTCAGGGCGACCAATAGCTTAATTAGGAGTTTCCATGAAAATTCAGAACTCTCTAGAACATCGTGACTATAGAAACCAAACATCGTGACTATAGAAACTGATTATTATATATTGCGACCATAGAAACCGAACATTATATATTGTGACTATAGAAAATGAATATTATACATTGTAACTATAGAAACTGATGGATTGCTAAGAATATGTTATAGTATGTTATATTGATAGCAAATCTTTTGTAAATTCAATTCGCTCAAACAAAATAAATTTTAAATAAGTGAACATATACACATGTTTGTGTTTCTGCTCAGACAAAGAAGACACGCCTACTAGTCCTTATTGTCAGGAAACTGGTACTTCCACGCGATAGTGACTTTGTAGTGCATTACATTGCAAGAGAAGTAATAAAGCGAAATGCATATTTTATGGTGTCAACTCGCTCATATAACAAGATATAGATTACAGGACAACAGCGGGGACACCGATATATGTCCAGATAAGGATTAAGCTAAAAAGGTTTGGGATGGAATCTTTTCTAAACTTGGTGCATTACGGTGCAGATTTCAACCCGACCATTCGTGATCAATCAACAGCAAAACATTAAATATACCATCAGTCTGCTTTACCTGTGCGGGGTGGGGGGAGAGGTAGGTGTGTGTGTGTGTGTGTGAGGGGGAGATGGGGAAGTTGCTTTGGGCTTTAGCCAAGCATTTCCCTTCAAAATATAGAAAAGCCTCTCAGAGCACAATAACTTGGATTTGTCTTAAGTGGGGTTTTGGAGCTCTGCTCTTTTAATGTTGTTTTGTTTGTATTTTGTTGGATTTAGCACTCTTTTTAATTTAACATGGTTGGCATTGTCTCCGTTTATTTTATAAACTATTTTAATTTGGAGTTGTTAACCATTCGCTGAGCTGTTAGGAAATAATATTACCCGAGGCGGATCAACGAGGGTGCCCCAGTTAGGTGAGATGAATGGTAGCACTCAGTCGTAAAGTGAGATTTTGTCGTCTGGCATCCTAGTTTAAAATAATTTCCAGACGACGGTGAAAAATGGAACAGGGACTTGCTCGGAGCTTTCTCGTGAACTATTTGTCAAATTTCTAAATAGCGAAAAAGAATGTAATTTGTACTTTTTACACAGAAATTGTAATTTGTACTTTTTACACAGAAATTGTAATTTGTACAGTTTACACAGAAATTATGATTTGCGCTATTTAAGTCTCTAGAATGTTATTCAATAATATATAAACTATTAATTCTAGAATATTTGTTAATTTATATATTTACAAAAATAAAAATAGATCTTTTGTTTTCATAAACACAGATTGAGAACAAATTCAAACATAACTGTATTCAAAGTCGAAACATTTATCAATTTCTTGCGTCTAGCCATATATATATATATATATATATATTTTGAATGCAATCTATTGTTACACGCTATTAATTTCTAATATACGAAGAGCAAAATAACAGAGCACGTGACGAATGTGAGACAGTAGAATGCGTGATTGTCTGAGTCTATCTTTCTGTACTTGTCAGCATTACAAATCAGAAAGGTGGAAACAATGACATAAATTAATTCAAAATGCTTTCCTTTCAAATATGTACAGGACGCTGAAGAAAAAAAATTGCAATTGACTTTGCTTTTTAAGAAAAATTCCTTTAACTTTATTTCGTTCAAAATAACGAGTCCTTCGCTTTATGGATCGGCGCCATTGTTATTTCTCGCTCTCTGCGTCATAAGCCGACACCTTTTTGATCTTTTCTATTTTAAGGACATCCTAGTTCTTTAAGTGTTAGCTGAGTGCGTGTCGGATATACTGAATTGGATTTCTGTTTTAGAAACGCAGCTGCTCATTAAATCTTGCTGGTGTAATAACCTCTTGGGTGCACAAAAGAAAATTCAGACGGCGTGAAATGAAGAGATTTGTTGAAATTCGCTACGTCAGCATTGTTACACTTCCGCTCGACAACTCGTCCAAGGCAACGCGTCCGCTTTCTCGCATCTGTGCTCTGTAGGGGGACACTCTCTACAAAGCAGTTTTGATAGATAGATAGATAGATAGATAGATGTCATGAAGTGGTGCGTCAGTATTGAAGGGTTGTCCTTCCTAACTCCCCCGGAGCTTACTGTCTACGAATATCAAATTCACAGATTGGTGTGAAAGTTAGAGCTGCGCATGTGTTTTCGCCTCACGCCATTCTATGCACGACGGTTTCCTATGGAATGGCGTTTGCTAATTAACTGTTACAAGTCTTCGTACTTCCTACTGCTAACCCATAGCTGAGGGGTGACGTAATTACGTCCATATTGCCTTCTAAACTGGCGTTGCTTAATTTCTTATCTGATGTGTGACGTAATTACGTCCATATCGCCTTCTAAGCTGACGTTGCTTAATTTCGTATTTAAGGGGTGACGTAATTACGTCCATATCGCCTTCTAAACTGGCGTTGCTTAATTTCTTATCTAATGGGTGACGTAATTACGTCCATACCGCCTTCTAAACTTGCGCTGCTTAATATCTTATCTGATGGGTGACGTAATTACGTCCATACTGCCTTCTAAACTGGCGCTGCTTAATATCTTATCTGAAGGGTCGACGTAATTACATAAAAGTCGCCCTCTAAAAAGGCGTTGCTTGATTTCTTTTCCTCTCGCGGCTAGCTGAGAATAGGCGCGCGTGAGCGCATACAAATGTCATTTCTTTTGTGCAAGTACACATTATATTTTATTTTATTTTATTTTAATGACAGTTTGTCTCTTCCTGCCTGTTTAACCATTTTTAACCTGACAATTGCAATTTACTCTGAAATGAAATTTAATTGTTTAGAATTGTTCTAAAGTTTTTAGTTTAAATATTTAAACTCTTATATTTTTATCTCATACACTAACGAAACTTTCATTTTAATGTCAATTACATTTGTTGTTCTTTTTGCTTTGTTTATTTTTCTTTCAAGACAGAGTTGTTATGATAATATTAATCTCTTACTAATTAAAAATAGATTTTTAGTTTGACGAACCCCCCCCCCCCCGTTCTGATATATCTAGTCTTATTCCAATATTTTACAACTGACTGTCTGCTTCTATATTGACTTTGTTATTTATATTTTCGTTCCTTTTCTTATTTATTCTGTTTCTTCTTTATATTTATTCTTCTGCTTTGCCTCCTAGTTCCTTTATTTTTATTTACTCTTTCATCTTTGACTTTATTTCTGTTTTAAAGCACGAGAAAATAGTTATTTTCTTAAATTAGAATTGCTTTCTAATTTCTTAATTAGACAAACAGCCTACGCCAAGCTGTCCTTGTAAGACGGTATAAACACAATGTCTTGGGATTTAGCTTCATAACCAGACACGGTCTCACTGCCCTGTGCCTAGCTGTCATTTGTTAGACAGAAAGACACGATGTCTTGCGATTTAGCTTCATAACTAAATCAGTCTCACTGCCTTGCTATCCTTTGCTAGATGGTGAAAGACACAATGTCTTTTTCATGCGATTTAGCTTCATAACTAGACACGGCCTCACTGCTCTGTACCTAGATGTCCTTGTAAGACGGTAAAAACACGAAATCTTGCGATTTAGCTTCATAACTAGACACGGCCTCACTGCTCTGTACCTAGCTGTCCTTGTAAGACGGTAAAAACACGAAATCTTGCGATTTAGCTTCATAACTAGACACACCCTCACAGTTCTGTACCTAACTGTCTTTTGTTAGACGTAAACATACGATGTCCACGATACGAATGTTTAATTGTAGCAATTGATATTTTTATCTTTTGTGTACTCTGTCGGCCTTTATCACGAGTGCCCACATTCTAAATCGATGTCAGATCAAGTCAAAGACCCGACGATCGATATCGTGCGCAATTACTGCAATTTTCGTTTTCACAAAATAATACACTAACTAATAACCATCTCTTCTCCTATCGTGACGTTTTGCCGCGCTGTTTAGATTTCTGCACACCGTAAGTAACGTCATTGTTGAGATGTCCTATGTCATTCATCTTTGATGATGGATTTCTTTACACTGAGTGTAATGTTCATATTGAGATGTCAGTTTGCATTGAATGTATTTCCGGACTAAGTCGAGTTCGCTCTCTAGCGCTGATATAATCAAAAGATTGAAATTTAAAGGGCAGATAATCTTGCGATCAACATTTTATTGCTTAGCTAAGGCATGATCAGAACGTACCTTTACGTAAGTCAAAATTTAAGTGTACAAGGTTGAGGTAAGTCTTGATTAAAATATAATAGCTTTAGGTAAGTCTTGATTAAAATATAATAGCTTTAGGTATGTCTTGATTAAGATATAAAAGCCTTAGGTATGTCTTGATTAAGATATAAAAGCCTTAGGTAAGTCTTGTTCAAATTATAACAGGTATTCTTGATTAAAATATAACAGCCTTAGGTAAGTCTTCATTTAAATATAACAGCCATAGGTAAATCTAGATCAAAATATAACAGTTTTAAGCAAATCTTGGGGCATAACGTAATAGCTTGTGGTAACTGCTGATTAAATTACATAGGCTTAGGTAAGTGAAGATAAAAATATAACAGTCCTAATAAAAATATATTTCAAACTTATATAAAATACAAAAAAATCATGAAATATCAGATAGATAGATAGATAGATAGATAGATAGATAGATAGATAGATAGATAGATAGATAGATAGATAGATAGATAGATAGATAGATAGATGTGAGTTTATTATTGAAAGAAATCGGCATTCTTCTATCTTTTTAAAAAATAGTTTTGTAATACGCAATAGTAAACAAATAGCAATAATACTATTTATGAAAATAAAGCTACATAATGTCAAACTGCCTGGCAATGACGAATTTTAAAATAAAACCACAAATTGTCGTTTCTGTATTGATTTTTTTAAAAGTTTGCTCGCTGGATGTGTTCTTGCTGTCTTACTGGCTCGAGCCGGCCATCAGTTTACTGCTGTCTATTGGGCCACAGCTACTGGGAAGGATCAGACATTTATGGCAGTTGCGACCCTTGAAAACTCTTCAGAAATCTCTGCTAATAACAAGACAGCCGAATAGATACTTTTCAAGACAGCAAGCGAAGAGAGGAGGGGAATGGTAAATGTTTCAAGCACAGCTCACTCTAGATAGATAGTTTCCAGATCGAGCATCAGTCGCGGTCTTTCTGCGTTATCCTTGCCATTTCTGTACACACGAATGTCACTTCTAAACATAAATCCCTTCCAGAGAGACAGTCTAGGCAAGCAAACAATTGCGGACTGACAATCCTAAATAGAATTCACTTTGCCGACAACCTAGAGTTTCGTAAAACCTTCTCGACAGACATCCTGACAGAAAATTACTTTAGACGGACATCCTGACAGAAAATTACTTTAGACGGACATCCTGACAGAAAATTACTTTAGACAGACATCCTGACAGAAAATTACTTTAGACGGACATCCTGACAGAAAATTACTTTAGACAGACATCCTGACAGAAAATTACTTTAGACAGACATCCTGACAGAAAATTACTTTAGACAGACATCCTGTCAGAAAATTACTTTAGACAGACATCCTGACAGAAAATTACTTTAGACAGACATCCTGACAGAAAATTACTTTAGACGGACATCCTGACAGAAAATTACTTTAGACGGACATCCTGACATAAAATTACTTTAGACGGACATCCTGACAGAAAATTACTTTAGACGGACATCCTGACATAAAATTACTTTAGACAGACATCCTGACAGAAAATTACTTTAGACGGACATCCTGACATAAAATTACTTTAGACAGACATCCTGACAGAAAATTACTTTAGACGGACATCCTGACAGAAAATTACTTTAGACGGACATCCTGACAGAAAATTACTTTAGACGGACATCCTGACAGAAAATTACTTTAGACGGACATCCTGACAGACAGCACTTCTTGATAGACAACCTCGACAAGAAATAACTTCTGGACAGAAAAACAAATTTAGAATTCACTTATGAACATACATTCATCCTAGAATAGACGCCATTTGTGTGCAGACAACCATGATAAGAACATCACTGCTGGACAGAACCTAGAAGAGAAATCACTTCTGAACAGACAACCTAGACTAGGAATCGTTTCTGAACAGACAACTTAAACTATAAATCATTTCTGCACAGACGGTGTAGATTACAAATCGCTTCTGAACAAACAGCCTAAATTAGAAATCAAATCTGGACAGACAACCTACATTAGAAACAACTTCTGAACTGACAGCCTAGATTAGAAATCACTTTTGGACAGACAACCTAGATTAGAAACAGCTTCTGAACTGACAATCTAGACTAAAAATCGCTTCTGAACTGACAACCTTGATTTAAAATATCACTTCTGAATAGACAGCAACCTAGATTAGAAATCACTTCTAGATCTAAAACATTTAGAATCTCTAATCTTCTTTGATAATTTATTTCAGACAGTTCGATCCTCTCTTCCACTGATAAAAGGGGAATAAGCTTCCAGTAATGGTAGGAAAGGGATCGATAACTCATATAGATCTCCGACGGTTTCAATGACCTGAACACCCGCGCCTCACCATACGTTGCTGTCGTTGCTCTGAACACTGATGGCTTTTGACGATGACCACAAATTATCTCCAGCGCAAGAGAACACACTGCACTTTCTGTTTCAAGCTCGCAGATCACAGCTATTTTCTTGATTTGTTTTAAATGCAGGCCTGAAAATGGCGACTAATTTAGTCGCCATGGCTAGTGAAAAAAATAATTGGCGACTAAAAAAAAAACTTTAGTCGCCAACTGCGAGTGCGCTAAAATGAACTTTTTTGTGAACAACTATGGGTTTGTAAATTTTCCTTCCTTTCTTCTTCTCTCTATTGTTTTTGGTACGTACTCATGACATTCCTTTATCTCAACAAGTGAGTCAATAAGGGTAGTCCATGTACCGTGGCTTCTGTCTACGTCACTAAGTCCTTTAAGTGATTTATCTGCAAACAGCAGTTCTGCCCTGTTTCTGACAACAGCATCGTGCATACTCACCAGTATACCTGCATTGTCATCGACCGTCTCTAGCAAGCTACACCAGAAATACTAGATTTCGTCCCTGTACAGTTTTTGACTCTATCTTCTTCCATGTCACGTTTGGAAAAGAATTCTGTCTCAGTTCTGACAACTGTCATGTCATCTGAAGTAAATGAATTTATCATAGGCACATTGTCTCCGTCTGTATTGCTACCTATGCTGTCATCTGGATCAAATACTTCTGTTTCCCTGGCTGTCAATGTGTTAGCACTCGAAACCTCGCATAACACAATAATCTTGTGTTTCAAAATTACGTCATGACTGACGTCATTTACCGGAGATCGAGATCTACCGATATCAGTCTTCGTAGTGACTCTCTCTTAAACTTCGGTCAGTAGACTTAGTCAACGTGTCACTGCCCTTTAACGGTACACAACTGATAGAATTCGTCCCTATCTTCTCATGTGTATTGGTCCCATCAGTAAAATCAGTCAATGTGTTGCTAGAAGTTTCAACACACCTTTAAAGGTACACAACTGATAGAATCTGCCTCTATCTTCTCATGCGTATTCACTCCGTCAATCAAGGTGTCACACGTACACGGCGGTGTATGTGTGTGTCCAAAATCTACACGTGTTAAGTGTTTAATAATGGCGTCATTTCTTATCTCTGTTTCAAGATCAAGCTTCCGTGGTGCGCTAACTGTTTCTGTACACTTCCAGCCTGAGAGTTCTGCTGCCAAGTGGACAAATTCATCTGGCAGGCCTAGAAAGTTACAATACACTGAGTGGCCGGATGTTCTGATCCCAGCAGATGATGATGATGATGATGATGATGATTGATTATTGATAACTTTATCAGATTAAGTTGAAAGTAAAATTAAAAACATCACTGTAAAACAACACAAAATTGAGCTTTCGTTGTAAAAGACCTTCAGAAAATTAAAAAAAATTCAAACTGAAATATCATAGATGAAATCACACATTGATTTGTATAACACTGACATCATTCGCTCTCTTTCTCTCTCTCTCTCAAACTACCCCCCCCCCCCAAATTATCTTAATAATATCTAGCTACTACTTTTATTAATAAAATTGACACGATACTATAGCTAATAACCACATGACCACCCAGATTACCTGAACAAAACAGTATTTTTTTTTATGTTAGGCTATTTTGATTGTCTAGAAAAAAATTAAATTGGCTAGGAAACATTTTAGTTTGGCTAGTAAAATTTTTAGTTTGGCTAGTAAAATTTTTAAGTTACTAGCCAAAGGCTAGTGGGACTTTTTTTTCATTTTCAGGGCTGAAATGCATTTTTTTTTACAAGAGATATACAGATTTATTTTTTTAAAAAGAGATATACAGGTTTATTTTTGTCACAAGAGATATACATGTTTATTTCCATATTTGTCAAAAAAGGCTTTATTCTTACATAAAAACAGTTCGTGATCCGAAAGATTGCTGGCAATAACAGAGTGAGGGAGGATTTTAGGTAGACTACATTTAACAAAACAGAAAAAAGGAAATGCATTTAAAATGAAGATGTGCAAATGATTTATGATGCCAACTCTATTCTGAAGGTTTGTTGCTGTTTTTGTTTGTGTTTTACATAATTATGACGACAATAAAACAACCCTTATTAAATGTGCAAAAGTTAAAATACGATAGGTCATACTGCATATTACCAGTGTCCAGTAATCAGATAGATAGATAGATAGATAGATAGATAGATAGATAGATAGATAGATAGATAGATAGATAGATAGATAGATAGATAGATTAGCGCAACTTAGAAAGATGCTACAAAAACAAATAGTTTCTGGAACCTAGTTGCATGTTGTCGCAGTAAAGCCGAGAAAAAATCGTGGTATAAACACTCAAAAAAATCTTGTTCTCGTGTAATCTACTCACACATTTTCTGTTTTACCTTGCAAGATAGTTTCACCTGTTCAAAAGAAAATACTTCACATTTCAACTCAAACACAGACGTAGCGCAGTAAGTGTTAACAGCTGCAGGTGAAAGGATAATTAAAAGATATTATTACTCCTGGATATTTGTTCTCCCTTGTTTCGGGCAAAACAAGACGGTCAATTTAAAGGTGCGAGGTCGACCGTTCGTTTCCAGCAATAGATGATCCAACTGTACTTATCATCTTGAGAGGTTCTACATCGCGGCCATATGCAAATCATAACAGTTCAACGGCCGCCAATTACTTCCCGTTGTTTTTATGCGCTCTTTGAAGCAAAAGATTCTGGTTGTCACGGACTTCAATAGTCCGCTTGTTATTTGAATATTGCCTTTGCCAATGATTTCAACAAGAAGCGCGGAAAAGTCAGAAGGAAATGAAAGAAAGAAAGAAATAGAAATATTATTTCCGAAAATAAATTTTAACTACATTATTTTCTTTATTTTTATTGAAAGAATAATTGTCCTGTGTAATAATCGCTTTGCTGTTTGTGTTCTATATTCAAAACTCGCTTAGCTGCTTGTATCCTGTTATGTAAAATTCGCTTAGCTGTTTGTATCCTGTTATGTAAAACTCACTTAGCTGTTGTGTCCTTTTATAGTAAATTCATAACTGTGTGTGTCCTGTTACGTAAAACTCATTAGCTGTGTGTGTCCTGTTATGTAAAACTCATTAGCTGTGTATGTCCTGTTATGTAAAACTCATTAGTTGCTTGTGTTCTTTTATGCAAAACTAATTTAGTTGTTTGTGTCCTATCTGTAAGACTCAGCTGCTTGTGTATTGTTATGTAAAATTCATTAGCTGTTTCTGTCCCGTCTGTAAGACTCATTTAGCTGTTTGTGCCCTGTCTATAAGACTCACTTAATTGTTTGTGTCCTGTCGGTAAAACTCAGCTGCTTTTATCTTGTTATGTAAAACTCACTTCGCTGTGGGTGTCCTGTCTGTAAAACTCACTTAGCTGTGTGTGGTCTGTCTGTAAGACTCAGCTTCTTGTGTCTTGTTATGTAAAACTCACTTAGCTGTTTGTGTCTTGTTATGTAAAACTCACTTAGCTGTTTGTGTCCGGTCTGTAAAACTCACTTAGCTGTTTGTGTCCTGTTATACACGCAGTGCATGTACCGAGAATCACTGTTGTGTCATACTGAAATTAAATCTGTGCCGAACTGTATTTACTGCTGCGCTGTTCTGTTATTAGTGCTGCGCGGTATTAGTGCTACAATGTACTAAAATTAGTGCTACATTGTACTAAAACTAGTGCTACATCGTACTAAAATTAGTGCTACATCGTACTAAAACTAGTGCTACATCGTACTAAAATTAGTGCTTCGTCGTACTAAAATTAGTGCTTCGTTGTATTGAAATTAGTGCTACATTGTACTAAAATTAGTGCTACATCGTACTAAAATTAGTGCTACATTGTACTAAAATTAGTGCTACATTGTACTAAAATTTGTGCTACATTTTACTAAAATTTGTGCTACATCGTACTAAAATTAGTGCTTCGTTGTACTGAAATTAGTGCTTCGTTCTACTGAAATTAGTGTTTCGTTGTACTGAAATTAGTGCTTCGTTGTCCTGAAATTAGTGCTTCGTTGTATTGGAATTAGTGCCACATATTGAGATCTAATGCGTTATATTTAAACGAAAAGCGATATTTTGAAATTGTTAGCTTTAAAGTAATGAATCATATTGAAAAGAAAATTGGTATATTATAAGAGTGTGTTCTATTGAAAAGTAATGCGTAATATTGAAAGGTCTTTTAATATATTGTAAAGGGTTTGTGTTAAATTGATAAATAAATCGATATACTGAAGATTAGTGCTTCGCATGAGAACCGGTAGATCACAAAGAAAATTATGGCGCATTTTCAAGAAATATTGTGTCATACTGAACACCAGCATACGATATTCTAATGAGAGCTAGTGTTATATACTGAACACTAGTAATTATGTTCTAGTGAGAACTAGTTTGTAATAATGAACACAAGCATGTTCTAGTGAGATTTAGTGTTGTTCTGAATACTAGCATGTTCTAGTGAGATTTAGTGTTGTTCTGAATACTAGCATGTTCTAGTGAGATTTAGTGTTGTTCTGAATACTAGCATGTTTTAGTGAGATTTAGTGTTGTTCTGAATACTAGCATGTTCTAGTGAGATTTAGTGTTGTTCTGAATACTAGCATGTTTTTTCTGGAGAAAGCTAGTGTATCCTGATGTCTACTGAGAACTAGTGTGTCCTATTGAACGCTAGATGTGTACTGAAAACTAGTGTGTCCTATTGAACGCTAGATGTGTACTGAAAACTAGTGTGTCCTATTGAACGCTAGATGTGTAGTGAAAACTAGTGTGTCCTATTGAACGCTAGATGTGTAGTGAAAACTAGTGTGTCCTATCGAACGCTAGATGTGTAGTGAAAACTAGTGTGTCCTAATGAACGCTAGATGTATACTGAAAACTAGTGTGTCCTATTGAACGCTAGATGTCTATTGAGAACCGGTGTGTCGTATTGAACACCAGCGTGTTCAGTGGGAGCCAATATTCTAAGAATTAGTTCCTTGTGTTGATATTTAGTGCAAACTATGGAATTAGCGTTTATGCCTGTCCTATCGGAAATCAGAAAAAAAACCCATTGAACTATACGTCATTTTCTGGCGCTTTCATAATAAGAAATGGTTTTAGAGGGTCGGGAAATTTTAGTCCTACTAAAGTCGCACTTAGTTCTATAACGTAGAAGTCGTAGATCATTGAATGTATATTCACACAGGGCGCTTAGCAGACCATGCAAGTGCAAGTGTGGAAACCATCTTTTCATCACAATTAGTAACATAACTAGAATTCTAGAACATTGTATCAACATGATCAAGAGTTGCATTCCCTGATCCGCATTCATCAAAATAGAAGTAGTAAAATTAACGTTCAAGACTGAAAAATAAATGTGTCACTTCGTCTTTGGGTATGTCGGCGTTGCTTAGAGAGGGGTCGAGGTGGGGTGGGGCAAGCAGTTTCGAAAGTTTCGTTAACGCTATTTCGACGTAAGCATTAAAATAGTAAGAGCGCCAAATTTATCAAAAAGACAAACGTTTCTCCTCGCACCAATGGCACTCACGCTCTCGTTTCTTGGCAACGCCCTTAATAATCTGGTGTGTCATTTTGAAAAGAGGTGGATAATTTCATGAAGAAGAGTCATACTGAAAACGAGCGGATAATTCTAAGAAGTAGTGTGTCTGAGAATCAGTAGATAATTTTTAAAATATCATACTTAAAACTAGCAGATTGCGCTGACGACCACTGCGTCATTTTAGAACTGGGTGATCTCTTATTGATAAGACATCATTTTCAGAATTAACCACCACCACCACTCCCTGCTGAAAACTATTAGTGCTTCATTCTGGTAAGCAATGCGTCATACTGAGAAACTCTACAACGAGCTGGGAGTAATGTGACGTGTAGTGATCTTGGACATCGCCCTGAGAACAAATTGGTCTTACTAACAACTAGTATGTCATAGGGGCAAATACGTCATTCTGACAACTAGTATGTCATAGTGAGAACTGTTTACATCATTCTGACAACTAGTGTGTCAGTGTGACAGAGTGAGATGTACTCACGTCACTCTGACAATTAGTGTGTTACTGTGAGGACCACTTACGTCATTCAGACATTTTTACAATGTCAATGTGAGAGTTGCTTACGTCATTCTGATAAGTGGTGAGTCATATTAAGAACTACTTACGTCATTCTGACAGTGTGTCATATTGAGAACTACTTACGTCATTCTAATAAATATTGTTTAATAGTGAGAAATAATTACGTCATGCTGACAGTGTGTCATATTGAGAACTATTTAAAGTTATTGTGATAGTGTGTAATAGTGAGAACTACTTACGCCATTCTGACTAGCACGTAGTATTGAGAAGAAGAGTCACATCTGCAATTAAAGTACTTAAAAATATCAGCATTACATGACAATTCTTAAAATACATCATCTGGCAGTTTCCAAATATATTATCCGGTAGTTCATAAAGTTCATTTTCCGGTTGTTTCTAAAATAAAAATATCCAATAGTTTCTAAAATGCAACAATATCCGGTAGTTTATAAAATGCAGAAATATCCGATTGTTCCTAAATTGCAACATTATCCGGCAGTTCCTAAAATACATGAGAAAAAAAATTTCACGTGTGAAATCATAGCTAATGTACCACCAGTCTCTTGAGCTCACTCCAAGCATTAACACCATTCACCCTAAGACTTCAGCGATCAGAAATTTAAACCACTCTCCTCACAATCTGTGTAAAACTCTGACAATCAGACTTGAATTCACGAGATATGAACAAAAGAAGTGAACAATAGGACAACGACTCTGAACAATGTGGCAAAGCACGGTCAATAGAAGACTTTCATAACAAGCAAGCATCTCCAAATTACAGACATTCCAACCAAAGCAATTTTTGACAATGTAGCTATGCGCAGCATGAAAAGCATGAAAAACCTCTTCGAAACTTAATTTTGCAAACTTTACTTTATTTTTTGACGCATGAATAGCATCTCTAGGAGACGGCAGTGATCGCAAACTGTTTCCGCTTCCATCTGCGCTTATTGGGGGATAGGTTCGAATCGCTCGGAACTTGTGCGGTCTATTCAGACTTCTTCGTTGTTACGATGTGCGCGTGCTGCAGGGTAGTAGGTTCGAGTCCGTGCGAAATGTGTTTCTACTCGCTAAGAATAAATATTTTGGAGTAAAAAAATACATCTTGTTAAATTTACTCTGAGTGAGTCGACGCCGGTACATATTCTGAAGATGCTAATTCAACTCAGCTGTCTGCGATCGTTTCGAAATCAATGGCAGCGCGCTGCAGCAAACAAAACATCGTCGTGGTTTGTACAAGTACAAATTGTTTTCGTTTTATTATTGCGTACTTTTAAAATAACAAACGGTAATTTGTTTTGACATTGATCGCTGGCTTTATCGTCCCAGCATCGTGAGATGTTCAAGGCGGTGTTAAAGTAAGCACAGAGCTTGGGTCACTTAGGTAGACGATACATCCATCCATCAATAATTTCTTTGTCGTGAAATAACTTCCGGAGGGGGGGGGGGAGAAAAGAACATGAGTTATTTTCTCATTAATACTTAAGTAATCGGCTTAGCTTGTAAATAAGACCTGTTTGACAAAATGACATCTTTCTTACATTGGACGCCAGTGTCTGTCGGGCATATAAACATATTTTCTCTTTCTAAAGTATTTCTTGCGCATCCGTGCTCAGTGAAACCCGGTAGACAACTAACCAGAAATGTGAATGTTCTCTATATCCCTCTCAACAGCATTGGCAAAAGGCGACCATGTGGCTTAACACACCATTTTAGTTGGTGGACATCAACCCCCCACCCCCAAATTCTTACCTTTACTGGAGAAAGTCAATAGCTCTCGCATGCCAATGGTACTTCCCATTGCAGGCGGCACCGTAAGCACTGCTCCAAGAATCGCGTGCAACGCGCGCGACGAACACCAGAACAATAATTCCTTGTGACGGAAACCCCCGCATTCCTGTGGAAAGCTGCTGTGATTTGCGCCCTACTGAGTGACGATTGTAGACACAGATTCATCTATATATACACACACACAGTTAGCCGGGTGCACAACATCAACACCGCATTCCGCTGTGCTAGCAACACGACGCCGGACAAGGAAGCGGCTTGCAGTCTGTCAAATGTTCCCCCGCCTTACCGCGAGCCTTCTGAAGTCTTGTGCGGATCCTGAAAGCTAACGGTCGCTCTCGCACGCTCGATTCCATCTTTCTTCAGGGTCGTCCCTTAGCAGGAATGAGCAGACTGTTGATAGCGGGATGGACGAGCAGCCAGAGAGGTTGTGCAGCAAGGGAAGTAATCACTAGGTGTGTGGCTACTCGCGCACGTGATGTGTGGTTTCCTCCCAAGATGTGTTCTTAGAATGACGCAGGAGTACCTTTGACGATCACGCCTGTACGTGTAGATTCTGTGTAGTGTGCACGTGACAGATCTTTGTATGACCGTGCTAATTTGTGCATCTCGTGCGTACTTGAAAGGCTTTACTGGTGTGTTTAAAACAGCGTGAAGAGCAAACGGCTAAATACTTCCATGATTTGTCTTTCTGAATGTACGAGTCTGATGCGTAATATTCTATTGAAAAATATCTGAAGTGTATATGAAGTGTATAAGAAGTGTATAAGAAGTGTATATGAAGTGTATATGAAGTGTATAAGAAGTGTATATGAAGTGTATAAGAAGTGTATATGAAGTGTATAAGAAGTGTATAAGAAGTGTATAAGAAGTGTATATGAAGTGTATATGAAGTGTATAAGAAGAATGAACAAACTATACACCACTGTCGAAACTAATACTTTATTAAACTTTCTCTGTTATGCGATTTAAAAACAATGTTTCAGAATATCAAAAACCCAAAGTATGCTGCATTGATATTCTGTCCGTCTGTCTTTCTGTCTGTCTGTCTTTCTTTTCTTTCTTTTCCTTTCTTCCTTCTTTCCTTTCTTTCTTCCTTCCTTCCTTCCTTCCTTCCTTCCTTTCTTTCTTTCTTTCTTTTTTCTGTCTGTCTATCTATCTGTCTATCTATATGTCTGTCTGTGTATCTATCTGTCTATCTATCTATCTATCTATCTGTCTGTCTGTCTGTCTGTCTGTCTATCCATCTAAATTAAAAAGGAAGAGGCACTTTGTTGGTGAGATTAGAAGCTTTTTATTCTAAGCCCGGATAAAAAATGAAACTTTCTAAAGCTCATAATGAAATTTCTTAAAAAAGATATTACTGCAAATTTTGGATTAAACTGATATATAAAAGAACTATCTATGGGATTTACAAACTCTTTTACCAGTTGCCGTCAAAAGAGTCATCGCTCATTAGCCAGTCATCGCTCATTAACCAATCATCGCTCATTAGCCAGTCATCGCTCACTAACCAGTCATCGCTCATTAACCAATCATCGCTCATTAACCAGTCATCGCTCGTTAGCCAGTCATCGCTCACTAACCAGTCATCGCTCACTAACCAGTCATCGCTCATTAACCAATCAAATGTTACGTCTCCACCGTACTCATGAGCTTCCGCGAAATGGACAGTGGTTGGAAATGGTCGTTAAATATAAATCAATCACCTGTAGAATTATTTTTCCTTCCAGACTTGCTGTAGAATTTCCGTCCTCGGCACATATCGTTAACTGTCGTAGGAAAGATGCGTGCAACACATTTGTGCGATAGAAGAAGCGTGGAACTAATCGGTCCACTTAACCGTCAAACGTGGCCATTTTGTTTGCGGCTGGCAGGCTGAATGTATATGAAGTTACTCAACAGTGTGCCTTTGTTAACAGCTGGCAGGTATCCAAAATGAAACCAACAATAAGCTTTGTCTCTTCTTACTAAAACATGTAGATTTCTAGAGGTTGGCCAATGTCCCAATAAAAACAACAGTGAACTATGTCTACCAGCAGGTAAATGCATTAAAGATGCTAATTTCATTACAAAACCAAGAGGTTGAGGCTAGGTTTAGAGTTAGGCTTAGGATCAGCATTAAGATTAATTAGGATTGAAGATGTGATTGTTAAGATACACCCTACCACAAGTATTGTACGAAAAATAATATCCTTTGCAGGACTGACACTAGCGGACAAACGAAACGCCAATGTCGACAATGGTAATATTTAGTTAGTGATGAATGAGGTAAAAGGTGAAGAATGAGGTAAAAGGTGATGAATGAGGTAAAAGGTGAAGAATGAGGTAAAAGGTGATGAATGAGGTAAAAGGTGAAGAATGAGGTAAAAGGTGATGAATGAGGTAAAAGCTGAAGAATGAGGTAAAGGGTGATGAATGAGGTAAAAGGTGAAGAATGAGGTAAAAGGTGATGAATGAGGTAAAAGCTGAAGAATGAGGTAAAATGTGATGAATGAGTTAAAGGGCGATGATTGAGGTAAAAGCTGAAGAATGAGGTAAAAGGTGAAGAATGAGGTAAGATAAGTAATGTTTAGTCACTGAAGAATGAGACGAGAAAAATAAACATCTGGTCATTGATGAATGATTTCAGGAAATTCAGATAAAGTGCGATATATAACTGAGTCAGAGACAGCAACTACCAACGTAAGAAACAGAACCGGAAAAGAACTGGACCAACAAGGAAAATGAGAAGCTGCTGATAGTAAATTGATTTCTTTTCTTTACTGCAGGAAATACTGTTGTGAAGTGTTGCTGTAGGGTGTAGCCTATCAAAGTGCAATACACTGTAGTGTCATCGGTTTTTATGGAGGTGGGAGATTATTTTTGTCTTACGCCATTTTCGCACCGGTTAGCGTCTAATGTAGTTGTAATGTTTTTGTACTGCCACGATTAAAGTTTTAATTATTGCGTCAGTCCAACTAGCCAAGAGAAAAAACAACTGAGACAGTCGCCAGAGCAACTAGATCAGCATCTGTATTCACTTGTAGAGAGAGTATGGTGCATTAAAAAAAATCTTATACGACAACTGAGCGCTCCACCTGGAGGTGTCGGGACCACAGAATAAAGTGAGGGGACCCAAGTCCCTCCAGAGTTATCCCTTGTCATCAATGTCCGGAGACGAAGGGCACTGTGCAACTTCTGGAGTGGAAGGAAGTTAATGGTACCACCACCATTATGGTGCGCGTTATTCACATGGATACATGTCACCCTGGAGTAACAAGACAATAACGAGAGAATTAATGAAATCTCTGAGGAATGAGTGAAATAATGATAGGTCACTAGTGAATGAGCTGAAATAATGCTAGGTCACTAGAATGAGCTGAAATAATGTTAGGTCACTAGTGAATGAGCTGAAACAATGCTAGGTCACTAGAATGAGCTGAAATAATGTTAGATCACTAGTGAATGAGCTGAAATAGTGCTAGGTCACTAGTGAATGAGCTGAAATACTGCTAGGTCATTAGTGACTGAGCTGAAATAATGTTAGGTCACTAGTGACTGAGCTGAAATAATGTTAGATCACTAGTGAATGAGCTGAAAGAAATAATGTTAGATCACTGGGAATGAACAAAAAGCAGCAATATTTTGTCACAGTAAATCGAGTTGCAAGAAATTATGTTTAGTCACTGGGGAATGAACCAAATGAAGTTATGTTTGGACATGAAAGAACTTTTTGGTCGCTTAAGAATGAGCAAAGAGGCATTCATCCGAATGCTCAACACGGACCACTAAAAGAGTTAGTAAAAGAAGAAAAAAATATATATACATATTCAAAGTTCCCCCTTCATTCACAGCATTTGTACAATTGTACACTTGCTTTAGAAACTTGCTCTTATTATCTGACTAATACAGTGTGCAAATATTTCTATATAATATTCTCGTAATGCAAATATGTAAAATTGTAATGTGTGCTCATAAGATGAAGACGAAATGTTTTGAAGGCAGCCATTTGCTAGTGTATGCAGCTAAATAAAAAAAGCCTCATGGAAATTTATGTAAAAGTGTAAACAACTCAACCTGTTAAATTTGTCGTCTGTCAGATAAGTTCAAGTATGATTTCCAGGTGATATGCAATAACCCCTAAACACACACACACACACACACACACACACACACATAAATACTCACGCACATTTGTGTTTGAAATGGGTTCAAGGTATTTTAATCCCAGAACAATAGTTGTTACAACTTTGCCTTGGTGTGACAGACTTTTGCTGGCCAAAATCGCCAGAATATTTAAGATTCACTATATTCACTGTGATTGTGGTTATTATTGACTGACTTAAAGGCTCCATACCCGCTAAACAGGTAACTCACTTTAGTATATAAATTCAATTTAGTATACAAACCATATACTAAACACTCCAAATTCAAGATGACATAATTTTTTTCATCAGAGTGAATGTAACAGACCAGGCAACAGTCCAAATTCGAATAGAAGTATTTTCGTCAAAATAAATATAAAAATCTTAGACATAACATAGTCAAGAATTCGTCTCACTAGTTCCCACCACTCGCAATAGTAATATGGATATTATCAGGAACACGTTCAAATTTTACGTTTCCCAGTAGTACCTCCAGTTGCCCTCCAGCCACGAAATTAGCACGTCAGGTAAATGTCCTGGAGCGGTTGAAGTTACAATCTTGTAAGAACTTGAGTGCAGGGTCATGTTAACCTCTTCACTGCTAACCTGTGCATGGTTTAACGTAGTCACTGTCACTATTAACGTCAGCACAGAAGAATGTAAAGAATTTGTGTGCACTTCAGATTGTCTCCAGGTTGCATTTATCTTCAGTAGGAACCGTTAGGATTTGAGAAAGGCGTGGCTTTGTGCTGTAACCTTGGTCTCACGTAGTGGCAGATTCTGCTGATGCTTTAGAGTGCGCCAGTAAATTAACAAGCATGATTGTTAATATCGAGGTGTGTAGCAGTAACTTGGTTATATTTAATTTGTGTGCATATGTGCGTGATTGTGTGTGTGTGTGTGTGTGTGTGTGTGTGTGTGTGTGTGTTTGCTGTTATTTACTTATTTTATTTTAGTTTCGTTTTTATGGATGGTGGGTATTTGTTGGTTATTTTCTTTGAGGTGGATGGGGTTGTTGCCTTTATTGGGTTGTAGGGGAATGGGCTGGATTTTGTTTTCTATTATTTGTTTTGTTTTGTTTTTGCGGGGAGATACAAGTTCTATAGTTTGGTGGCGTCGTGTTTGTTTGTGTTTTAATTTTATTTGTTTGCAAGAAGGGAATAAATCTGTTTTGTATTTATTATTATTCTTAGAGTTTTCTCTGATGAATTTGTAATTTTCTTGTAATTTTGACTTAGCAGCGATAAGTACATTAGAAACAAGTCGGCTGTTATTGCTCCATTTTGGAAAGGAAACAGTCGTGAAATGGAATGCTTTCAGGTGAGTTAATGATCCATAATTGTCATGTACTTGCAGGTAAGCTCAGTGTCATGTGAGCTGATATCCATAATTGTCATGTACTTGCAGGTAAGCTCAGTGTCATGTGAGCTGATATCTATAATTGCCACATACTATACTTGCATGCAAACTCAGTGTCATGTGAGCTGATATCTATAATTGCCACATACTATACTTGCATGCAAACTCAGTGTCATGTGAGCTGATATCTATAATTGCCACATACTATACTTGCATGCAAACTCAGTGTCATGTGAGCTGATATCTATAATTGCCACATACTATACTTGCATGCAAACTCAGTGTCATGTGAGCTGATATCTATAATTGCCACATACTATACTTGCATGCAAACTCAGTGTCATGTGAGTTGATATCTATAATTGTCATGTACTTGCATGAAAGCTCAGTGCCAGAGAATGTAACGAATCATTCCATGCGTCAGTAGAATCTTCATAAGGGGCAGACAACCTACCAAAGTGAATGATAGCGGCCTCCGTAGAACTGTTCAAACAGGATACACACAAAATAACAGAAAATGATTGTGGTCACTTATGTTGTCAGTCCGCAGTAAAGCTTATATTGAAAAGGAAACATCGCATGCTTGTTTTCAACAGAGGTTTCTGACACCGGTAAAACTTAATAACTCAATGGATATACTTAATGCCAAATTTCTTCTGACACAGGTAAAACTCGATAACGCACTGGATATTACTTAATATCAATTTTCTTCCTACACGGGTAAAACTTAATAACTCACTGAATATACTTAATGTCCAGTTTATACACAGGTAAACAAAATACACGCTAGAATTTGTAATTTATCTTCATAACAGCAACTCACTTCAGTCAATGTCTACAACATTGGACGAGTTTCTCAGAAAACAACAATTAGATGGCCTGATGAAGAGCAGGGTGACGTCACGAAACACTGCAGCACTAAAGTTTACAGCACTGAGAAATAAGGAGATGAGTACTCTGGGATGACTTTAGTAATGAATCATATCCATGCTATCATTTGCTTGTGATACAAAACATCTACAAGTGCCTATGCAGTGTATGGGTAGTAGTTATGTTTGTATATCAGCAACTATTTCGCTGATATGCGAGTGCGCTGAAGTCAATTCGACTCACGGCCCCCACTCACTTATTAAACCGAGAAATAGATTGTATACAATAGGTACATAAATAGATGTAGAGATGGCCTTAGAACAAGAAATATTAATGAGACTGTCACTACAAATTATGATAAAGTACCAACAAAGAATTTATGTTTAATAAACAAATATGCAAGACTGGATAATTAATAAAAATTTAATAAAAGTGTACAATCTTTAAAGAATCAGCAGAATATATTAATGCCCTAGTTTCTCATCATATGGTGATTTTGGGATTTAAAAGTCTGATTTAAGTTCAAGCCACTCAGTAGTCATTGTCACAGTGAGGACTTAACTTCAGCTTCAAAGTGCTTGCATGACATATGTCACGCTGGAAGATACTCCATAGGGCATGGCATAAATACATCAGAATCAGGCACCCAAAGCCCTCATTATAGACTTCAGAATAAGATAGAAAATGAACCAAGAAGGAGACAAAAAGAAAAACCATGAAATACAAGTAATTGCAGAGTCTGAGTATACCACAATTTACTACATTAATAAATACTCTTTGTGACATATATCTCTGCAAAACAAACTGAAGGTTAAACATGTTTCAAATAATATAACATTTCTAATAAACCTAACCATCCACCCAATACAGAGACGTCTTTACCTTACCTAGCCAAAGGTCTCCTGGTTCCATATACAACCCTTGCATTGAGGGACTCAATCTCAACACTCACCCAAAGAGTGAGGAATAGAATTTCTATCATGATTTTATTACTCTTGAAACCACACCCATCTTTGCCCTTACTCACTCCTGATCCAAACAAATACAAATTCTTGACTTTCTCTCACCTTCCAAACTACATTCTGTCAGCATACATGTGACCTATCTAAAAACAAGCTCGCAATTACGTCATCATAAGAATTGTATAACCTTACCAAGGCCAAAACCACGATTCCAGATCTAATGTTTAAGCCTAAGCACTATTGCTTAGAGGTCAGGGTTCCAGTATTCTACCGGACAATAACAACATCCTTACCCCGCGACTACTACTCACTTAACATATTTATTTCTCCCTTCACCCTTGTCCACAGTGGTCTTCACTTCCCAAATTAAACTTCCCTTCACCCTTGTCCACAGTGGTCTTCACTTCCCAAAATAAACTTCCCTTCACCCTTGTCCACAGTGGTCTTCACTTCCCAAAATAAACTTCCCTTCACCATTGTCCACAGTGGTCTTCACTTCCCAAAATAAACTTTATGTAACATTTTTAAATCATACAAATCACAAATACTATTTCATTTAAAAATTATAGATTAAAATATGAAAATTTATATTAAAAATGTTTGGGAGAATTCCCCATCTTATGACAGCTCTGAACATATTGCCTCAGTCTGAGAACCCGGTTTCCCTGCAAGCAAGATCTGAATTGATTTCACTTTTAACCATTCAGTTCTAAAGCACTTAATTTGCTGTGTGCGCCGTGAGTTGTTGGTAACGATTTTATCATTACATTATCATGGTACTGTACACTGGAATTCTCTATCCCGCCTTACAAAAGAAAGTGCAGGCTTAACGCAATAAACCATCATACAATTTCTTTCTCGCCTTTAATATCTGCCTGTGACTGTAATTCTTCTATTGTGATACGCGCGCGTGTTTTTTTCACTTTTATTTTTATGAAACGTAACAGTTACACTTTATGCTAAGTACTTCGGGTAATAATCTTTCGCTATATGTCTATCAAGTCTAATCGTCATTGCTGTCCTAAAGGTTGGTTTACACGTGTACAGCCCAGTCACTCTAATAACTAATAATGTGAGATAATTGGGTCAAGAATTGGGTCAAGAAGCAGCAAATTGTCACGTAATAACCAAAGCAATTAACGGACAATTAATTAACGTCTCAGTCCGTTTTTCGATTACTTAGAGACCACCGCTAAGAACGGCGGTTCTTCTGGAATTACCGTTGGCCAGTGCCACGAGGGGTTGCTGGTAAGAACAAAATTTAACTGCCTGTTTAGCCACAAATCGTATTTTCAGCTGCCTGTTTAGTCACGAAATGTTTTAACAGTCTTTTCAGTCACGAAGTGTTTTAACTGCCTGTTTAGTAACAAAGAGTTTAACTGGCTGTTTAATCATGAAGCGTTTTAACAGTGGTCACGAAGAATTTTTAACTTGTCTCTTTAATCATGAAGCGTTTTAATATTGGTCAGATTTAAACTGCCTCTTTACTCGCGAAGTGTTTTAAGTGCCTGTTTAATCACGAAATGCTTAGCTGTCTGTTCAGTAAGAAGTGTTTTAGCTGCCTGTTAGTAACGAAGTGTTTTAACTGCTTGTTTAGTCCTGAAGTGTCTTAACCGCCTGTTTAATCGTGTAGTGTTTTAACTGCCTGTTTGTCCACGAAGTGATTTAACTATCTGTTTGGACGCGAAATGTTTCCACTGCCTGTTTTGTCGCGAAGTGTTTTAGTTGCCTTCTTAATTATGCAGCCTTTTAACTGCCTCTTCAGTAACGAAATGTTTAGCTGCCTATTTAATCGCGAAGTGCTTTTAGCAGCTTGTTCAGTCACGAAGCATTTTAGGTTTTAGGTCCTGTTTAGTTGGTAAGTGTTTTAGCGGCCTGTTTAGTTGGTAAGTGTTTTAGCTGCCTGTTTAGTTGGTAAGTGTTTTAGCTGCCTGTTTAGTTGGTAAGTGTTTTAGCTGCCTGTTTAGTTGGTAAGTGTTTTAGCTGCCTGTTTAGTAAAGAAGCATAGTAATCGAATGTAACTCTGCTTGATTGTATATGTGGTTAAGAATTGTTTGTATATGCGACAAGGAGTCGTTTGTATATGCGATAACGAGTTCTTTTTGTATAAGGTAAGGAACTGTTTGTGTATAATATACAGTAAATAATTGTTTGTGTATAATATACAGTAAATAATTGTTTGTGTATAATATACAGGGTAAAGAGTAGTTAGTGTATAATATACAGGGTAAAGAGTTGTTTTGTGTATAATATACAGGGTAAAGAGTTGTTTGTGTATACTATACAGGGTAAAGAGTTGTTTGTGTATAATATACAGAGTAAGGAGTTGTTTGTGTATACTATACAGGGTAAGGAGTTTTTTGTGTATAATATACAGGGTAAAGAGTTGTTTGTGTATACTATACAGGGCAAGGATCTGCTTGTGTACACGGTAGTTGTTTGTTGTATAACGTCTAATCATACATCCCCAGAAAAGTTGTTTGTGTAATTATTTGTGTACATGTTAAGGTGTTGTTTGTGTACGTATGCAGATAACTGTGATTGTGCGCACGAGTATTGGTGTTTGTGCGTATGTTTGTGCATCTGAGTGAGTGTCCGAATGTAAAAAATATATAATTAATCGGTATACATTAAATTTGTCTTTCAAAAAATGTGATCAATCGGTTCGCGTAAGATTTGTCTTTCTTTTCTTTCTTGTTTCTATCATTCCTACACAAGCAAGTTGTCTTTCTTTTCTTTCTTGTTTCTATCATTCCAACACAGGCAATTTGTCTTTCTTTTCTTTCTTGTTTCTATCATTCTAACACAGGCAATTTGTCTTTCTTTTCTTTCTTGTTTCTATCATTCCAACACAGCAATTGCTAAACCCGCTCTTTCTTTCGCTGCCCTGCTGATGTTAGCAATTGTTTAAAAAAACAAAGAAAGAAAAATAAAGAGCATCAATTAGCTGAATTTAGCTTCGTTCTGTGCACCCCGCTATACCATTGTTGTCGTGTTCTTTGTTCTTTTTTTTCTAATCCTGTCGTTTTTCTTTTGCATGCAAATGTTCAGTTTCAGTGGATATTTTAGATGTAAGTATCGATGTTTGTTGATTGTTTCAGAAGTAAATGTAGATGTGAACACGTTGTTGTTGTTGTTGTTCTTTTTGTTGTTGTTGTTGAAAATATCAATTACATCATGTGATGTGTGGTGATACAGATGAGCGGGGTCATATTGCTCATAGATTGCCTTAAGTGTCAAGTGAAGGTATTGATTGGTAATTGTTATGTATGTTTAATGTGTATAGATGTTGTTTACCCGTTTAAATTGATATAGCTGCATACTGATGTTGAAATTGATACTGTTACATGTTTTTATTTAAATTTATATACTTGTTTACTTATGATTAAATTTATATTTGTCTCTCTCTATATATATATATCTGTATATATTTGCTAAAATATGTTCATAGTAGTATACTTATGCTTAAATGTATTCATGTTTAAATTAATTTAGTTATATTCATGTGTTTAAATTAAGTAGCCATAATCTATATTCATGCTTAACTTGACTTAGTTATATTCATGTTCAAATTCATGTCCAAATTAGTTATATTTATGCCGCTGTTAACATATTTTACGCAGCCAAACCTGAGCGTCGTGAAGACAGCCTGGATAAAATCTTTCACGTCAATTGTCGATGGCTTCTGCCAGTGCCAAGGCCAGCAGGAACTTTTAAAATTATTAACAACACCTTGGCAGATGGGAAATGTCTTCAATTAGAGCAAACACGGCCGGAAACATGAGGTGCATGGACTTGCATCATTATTGAAGTTTTCGACACAAACAAAATGGGATTTGGAGTAAGTAGCATGGTTGGAAGAACCCTTCGACCGGAAGTCGCATCATAAGAGAAGTTTTTGAACGGTTACAAATGTATATCAGTTTTAGAAGCCTTCGATCATGAATCTAAGTTTATGGAGTTGCAAAAGTTCAAATCAATATTCGGACTTAAGACCCGTGAAAATATTTCAGATACGTCTAGTCTATCAGGAGACAGGGATATATAATTAGACATTTTACCTTATTACGGGCTGGGGATGTTTGATTAGACATTTTACTGTACTACATGCTGGGGATGTATGATTAGACATTTTACTGTACTACATGCTGGGGATGTATGATTAGACATTTTACTGTACTACATGCTGGGGATGTGTGATTAGACATTTTACTGTACTACATGCTGGGGATGTGTGATTAGACATTTTACTGTACTACATGCTGGGGATGTGTGATTAGACATTTTACTGTACTACATGCTGGGGATGTATGATTAGACATTTTACTGTACTACATGCTGGGGATGTATGATTAGACATTTTACTGTACTACATGCTGGGGATGTATGATTAGACATTTTACTGTACTACATGCTGGGGATGTATGATTAGACATTTTACTGTACTACATGCTGGGGATGTGTGATTAGACATTTTACTGTACTACATGCTGGGGATGTGTGATTAGACATTTTACTGTACTACATGCTGGGGATGTGTGATTAGACATTTTACTGTACTACATGCTGGGGATGTGTGATTAGACATTTTACTGTACTACGTGCGAAGTCAACAAGAGCTTTACGTCACGCTTGGGTGCAGGTAGATTTATATTTTCCTGAATTACATTTTATAAGTTAGTGCAATTATTATAATGATAATGAAAAGTGATTTCATTACACTTAACCTCTTAGCATTTCTTTATCAACTGCTGGTCGTAGGGATGTGCCTAGTTACGGTAGAAATCTAATTCTGTATGGTAAAGTAATAAAATGTTCACTTTGGAGAACATATCACACATGGTGATATACATTGTTATCAAGTCTCGGGTAGTATAGCAGCACTTAGTATGGAGTTTATTAAAAGTAGGCATATTCACTATTAGCAAAACATTTTGAATATTCACTTCCGTAGGATACGTGTAGAAATCGTTAACATCAACATTTTCATTTACAATTTTAAAAAAGAAATGATTACCGATGAATAGATATTTTATAAGAAACGCGGTAGTTTAAACTGCTGGAGTGGAAGTGCTGCTAATCACTTGTTTATGTGCGTCCGATTTCAAATCTAAAAGAAAACTTATTTTAAAGCATTAAATTAACTAAAGGGTTTCTTAGCGTGATCATGCGTGATAAATCAATTGTTATTATCTACCTGAACCGCAAAACATTCGACAGATATATGTGCAGGGGTAAATGGTTTGAACTTCACTGTGTGTGACATAAACAAATAAAAGCTGAAATCTAATCTACAGCCTTCTATCTGGTCTATTGTCATTTAGGGTTTAATTTCCTCTTTACGAAAGCCAGCCCTGTCTAGCACAGTGAATGACCTTTGCACGTAATGTAAGACGAAGTCCAGAGAAATCTATAGCAATGAAGAGCAAAGTTGATCGAAATACTGAATGAATTTAAAAGTTGGAATTTATTCGCAGAAAAAGAACTCCCTAAGGGTCGAGAAAATACAAGGACTCTGGAAGCTAAGCGTGATTGCCGACCGCGTCGATCCAATCTTTCCGACTGAAAGCGCAGCAACTCACAGAAGTACGGTATGTAATAGACGCCGGACATGAATGTACCGACACAATACGTGACAAAGGATGTCGTGACACAGCAAGACGCTGGTTATGAATTTGGTGATACAATACATGACAAAAATATTGTGACACACCAAGAGGCTGGACATGACAATACGCGACAATATTGCATGGCACAGTAAGATGCACACAGGACATGATTGCAGTGACACAACACAGAACATTGATGCAGTGATGCAATATGTGACAAGGATATCGATAATTGTCATTTGTATAGTTTTGATTTTTTTAAAAATAAATTTATTGCTATACTTATTGACCTACTTACGCATATTCTTATGTTGGAGAAGAAAGTGGGTGGATGGGGGCTCGCTAAATATAGATTAAAGTCGGATTTGTCTTCTCCTTAGTAGGTTTTCCACCTGCAGAAAACCTTATGTGATTGTAAATGTTGTTTTATGTTGAGGAACTGTAAAAACGTTTACAGCGCCAAAATATCCGCCAAGTGAGAGACGAGTGGTGTCTGTTGGAGGATCATTAATAAAATAAAATTAATATTCTCATCACTTGAAATTAGTTATGAAAGATTAATTAATAGTAATATTTACCCTAATTAACTAAGTGGCGCACGTGTCACAGATAGATATTGTGATACAACAATGTGTGCATGACGTAATAAGATGGGTCTCGGATTTCGTGACGTAACAACTCGGGGAAGCAAAATAGTGACGCAGTGAAACATCTTAGGTCTCGTTAGGCAGACTTTGTTACTCATCTCCCAACTACAAACAATTCGAAGGGATTTGTCTACGAAAATATCTTGACCTTCAATCAAGAAGTAGATAAATTGCAAATTTGCTTTTAACGGTTTTATTTTCATGTATGCTTTATTTTTACACAATTCAAACCTAACTCCTTATTCCATTGTATTTTTTGTTTTCAAAATAACTTCTTTTGTTTTACCTTGAACGCTAAAAAGCCGAGTCGCTGTCAGAGAATTTAAAATTCAAATGGCATAAAGACTTCCATAATGTTCTGTATAACTATTGTCTTAGGACCGGACCGGAGTGTCCCCAAGCGTGGTTTGTCGTACTTTGCTGGGTGTGGTCTTTCTTTTACACAGCGTTTGCACTTGCTTCATAAGGCTGTTGTTTAAGGACTGATTCAGATTTTGCGTTTATGTTAAGACTGAAATGGTCCCCATAAGTGATGATATCACGCTGATACTTACTCACTCTCGTTATATCCAAAAATTCTACATTACGCATACACACGAACGCACGCATACACAGCCGTTATTATCCTATTTTGTACAGCCTCCGTTAAAATTAATTAAGTTCTAAACTGGCATGATGCTTCTTTTTTACTCCTAGCCAAACAGTTATTGCATGTCCTCTTGCATAAATTTATATCCTAAAGTACAGCCTGAAATTTCTATTAAAAAATAAGAATACAAACTAACCGGAAATTTCTGTTTAAAAAAATAAGAATACAAAATAGCCTGACATTTCTATTTAAAAATAAGAATACAAAATAACCTGAAATTTCTATTTAAAAAGTAAGAATACAAAATAGCCTGAAATTTCTATTTAAAAAATAAGAATACAAAGTAGCCTGAAATTTCTATTTAAAAAATAAGAATACAAATTAGCCTGAAATTTCTAATTAAAAAATAAGAATACAAATTAGCCTGCAATAAATTTATTTCAAATTTGTAGCCTGCAGGATAATTCTGTTCTTTTGCAATCTGAGTGCAATGCTGTTGCAATTTCATTTTAGTTTTATTTTGTATTTTGATCAGATTTAATTTTTCTTGAACCGCAGATAGCCTTTCTGTCTCCATCACTTTATTTCTTGGTTTTTTTCTTTCGTGAATGAGGGTTGAGGGTTTCATTTGATTTAACGGTCAAAACGTGTTGTTGAAATTGCAAAATACATAAATTTACAGGCAATTTTGTTTGTTTTGTGTGCAAACTCTCAAAACCAGAATGAACTAGTTTTTCATTGCACACGACAGTGTTGAAACTGTATTATGTTTGAAGTGGATGTTGTTGTTGTGTTTTTCTTTAAATAATAGTTTATTTTAACTGAAGATATAACTACCATGAACCTGCCCGCGATATGAAATAATCAGTTAATTACAATCTGGTTTACGATCTGATGTTACAGTAATTTACTGTTCGCAGTGTTAAGTCGGGGCCGTGTTGGTCTTTGGTTTCAACTGAGATTATCTGACATCCGAGCAGCAGTTAAACGGTTAAAGGATCTATTCTTCCGAACGTTCAATAAGTGCCCGCTACCCACGTTTAGACAGCGAACGTTGCGTGTGTGGATCATTAACACCGTCTTCCGATTGGAGGGCAGTCCTCTATTTGAACAAAGCTCTTTGCATCGATAGTTAATTAGCTATTTCCTCCACACGCAGATGAGTAATAAGCATCTGCATAATTGTGATAATGCTTTGAACATGTTTGATTAAATTAATGCGCGAGATATTGTTTTTATAATAAGGCGTTCGTACAAGATATTATTAGAATAATTGCATATCTTGTTTGTCCAAGACTAATAGACCGGATATGACGAGCACATTTAAGACCTAAAAATGTCTGTCAGCTTCCGCTTTCTTGGACAACTTAATCATGTTTGTGCAAAGTGATACATGCCTGTCTGCTTTTAATTGGTCAGATGTGTTCCAACGTCTTTCTTTTTTAATTATCACCTCCGTGTTTATGCTTTGTGGTATAAGAGAGTAACCTCCCATGTTACTGTTTAGGGCATTTGTATTGTCTAACCAGTCACGTTACTTTGATGATGACTATGATATAACCGTACATATTCTCCTTCTCTGTTCGGTCATGAACTTTGAGCGGTTCACGTGAAGTACATATAATGTGTATCATAAACAAGTTACATTACACCCCAGACGTTATCATAAACATTGCACCCCAGACGTTTTGGCCTGTTTGTGTACGTGTTGGTTTCCTACTCAGACAAAGTGTTTATATTGTAAACACACGTTATGTTACTTCTGTTCAGTGTCTTTTATTTATTGTAAACACGCATTTTGTTACTTCTGTTTAGTGTCTTTTATTTATTGTAAACACACATTGTATTACTTCTGTTTAGTGTCTTTTATTTATTGTAAACACACGTTATTTTACTTCTGTTTAATGTCTTTTATTTATTGTAAACACACATTGTATTACTTCTGTTTAGTGTCTTTTATTTATTGTAAACACGCATTGTATTACTTCTGTTTAGTGTCTTTTTTTATGTATTGTTAATGCAGACAATGTGTTTATATTGTGAACAATCATTATGTTTAAACATAATGTCTTTGTCTTTGCAAAATGTCTAGCGAGTGCGTGCAAAGTAAACCAGCCTAAGATCTAAGTGGGTTATATATTCACTATTTTGAAAAGGAAAATATATATTAGAATAAAACATCATTACAATGACCTGCTTTCAAACCATTAACAATATAATCATATACCTGTCTCCAAAAGGGTATTCCACAACTCTCTTTGAAGACTTATAATTTCCTTCTTTAAGTTAAGTGGTAACTGTATCAATTCGCCCTTGACTATGTATCATGCCCGTTAAGTGGTAACTCTGTAAAAATGCACCCTTGATTATGTATCATCCCCATTAAGTCGTAACTATGTGACAACGTGACCTTGACTCAGTGATTGATAAAATAACATACAATAAAAGAAATAAACTATTAACCAAGAGAAAATTTAAGAGTTGACTGCGAATAGCTGTTAAGTAGTGATTATTTTATTATGTTAGATATTGGATTTTTATTAACCCATTCTTTGTGTTACTTAACTGTAGTGTTGAGTGTAACTGTAATGATCTTGTATTGATTTTCTTACAGGATCAGATAATTACTGGTGCGGGCAACGATCCATAATTATTATTATTGCAATCAATACACAGACCATCAACATAAATAACATTAATAATGCCGACACTTGCAATGGCCTTGTACGTGGGTTTAAGCACCATTCTGAGAACTGTAAATTGAACCGCACGTTAACAAATCCCCTCAAGTGGCATTATGTCGTGATTCTTCAAAACAAAAGTGAAATATATAAATTGAATATACTGTAAAACTGTGTCGTCAGAAGATGTGAAAATAATGTATGGCTGTGTCATCAGAAAACATAAATACATTGTATGGCTATAATGATGTATGGCTGTGTCGTCGGAAAACATAAACACATTGTATGGCTGTGTCATCAGAAAACATAAATACATTGTATGGCTATAATAATGTATGGCTGTGTCATCAGAAAACATAAATACATTGTATGGCTATAATAATGTATGGCTGTGTCGTCAGAAAACATAAACACATTGTAAGGCTATAATAATGTATGGCTGTGTCGTCAGAAAACATAAACATATTGTATGGCTTCGTCGTGAAAAGACGTGAAGACATTGTATGACTGTGTCGTCATAAGATGTAATACTACATCATGAGTGTCATTTAAAGCTATCTGCATTTTGTAGCACTCCTCCTGCCTGCGAAACATTTCAAATATTCTCGGGTTCTCAGAGTGTAGGTCAGATTTCAGAACGTATAGAACTGTCTTATACTGGCTCTTTGTAATGTTTATTTAATTATGTGGCAGAGTAAATTTGATTATCCATATTTCTAAACTTAATTGTTGTATAAATTGTTAAATGTCAAAGTGACCCGACCTTGGACACTTGCTTATGCTGCTATTAATTTTAGTGTCAAAGATGGAAGTAAACAATTAAGGTAAGGAATATGCAATAATTTGCTCTTGTAATCTATTATAGATAAATGCTGGATTCACCCACACGTTCTATAAATATTCGTCTGCACATTTTTGACCCTATCTCTCTGTCAATTTGTCTTGTTAACTTCCAGTTGCTGGTTATTATTTACTGTTTTCCTCTTCCCTTCCTGTGTTCATTTAGAGGAAGGGAAGTAACGCAAAGATTTAGCTTCGAAATTAGAATCGTTATCTCCCTTATTTATGAAACCGGATTGTTTTTAAATTCATGAATACGTTCATTATTTCAACAGACATATTTTAATGTATCAGTAAATATTCCAGGAGTGTGTGTGAAAGAGAGAAAGAGAGAGAGAGAGAGAGAGAGAGAGAGAGAGAGAGAGAGAGAGAGAGAGAGAGAGAGATGGGGTGGAGTTGGTGGGTGGGGAGAGTGAATGTGATAAAACAGTTTGGGGGCACACAATCGAGTGAGGTAAAAATTCAGCTTTCTCTTTTGCCGATATGCAGTTTATATCATTACGGGCTAAACTAATGACTTTGTACTAGATTGTACCAGTCCTGAATTGGAATGTGCTTTTAGTTCTGAAGATTTCACAAATCTCGTTACCAAAATTTCCCATTACAAGCGAACAACTAAAAAAAAATTATCTAAAAAGGAATTCCATAAAAGACGAACTAATTTTAATAATAATAAGTCACAAGGTCATAGCGGAAGATTAAAAATGTGCACAGCCAATGTTTCCCGCGAATCGAATGATTCATAAAAATAATTTCATTTTCGTTTCTAATTAATGAAGTAGTAACGGTTACAAACGTGCTTGGAAGACAATGTCAGTGAATTTACGGTAAGAATTTGTTTTTCTTGTTGGAATCTTTACATATACAATTTATTTAAAGTTTCGGCTTGAATCTTAAGAGTTTTATCTGTATATCTGTATAAATTAATTTTCATTTACATGTGTATTTAATATATTTATTTTTACGTTTTAAAAAATAAGAATGGATCGTCACTGACGATGGACGAAAATAATTTTCTTACTTGAATAAAAAACTTTTAAATCAGGTTATCTATCCACTATAAAAGTGTTTTCTCGACATTTCCTAGACATCATAAATGCTGAAGGTCATAAGGTTGAAATCTGGTGGTATACTTAGTAAAAAAAATGTGTGTTTGAAGCATTACTTAAAAATTGTAATCATGAAACCAAGTGCCCCCGGTAACACTAGTGTTATGAAACCACTGATACAGTGATTGATGTTTTGTGGTATTAAAAATTTATGAAAACAATTTCCATGTTATTGTTTGAATCACTATTTTTAGGGAGAGTTACCATTTTAAAGAATATATTTATTTTGAATTCTTTGTTTTTTCAGCGCATTGATGTTTAAATGGTGCATACTGTGAACCTGACTCTGACAGCATTAAAAAGTATGTATGATAAAGTTTTCTTTGTGGCACTTTAAGTAAAAATGACAGCATTAAAAAGTATGTAGATAAAGTTTTCTTTGTGACACTTTAAATAAAAATGACAGCATTAAGAAGTATGTAAGATAAAGTTTTCTTTATGGCACTTTAAGTAAAAATGACAGCATTAAAAAGTATTGTAGATAAAGTTTTCTTTGTGGCACTTTAAGTAAAAATTACAGCATTAAAAAGTATGTAAAGTTTTCTTTGTGGCACTTTAAGTAAAGATTACAGCATTAAAAAGTATGTCATTTTTATTTAAAGTGTCACAAAGAAAACTTTATCAATAAAAATGACAGTATTCACTTATCACAATGAATAAAATTTGGAAAAATAAAATATAATTTTATTAAACAGAAATTCTTGTTTTGTCAGGATTCAAACAGACAGCTGGGTTCAGGAGAAGTTTGTTGGGAGGAAAAGTGACAAGTACTTCAAGAGTGTTGTGCTAGACATCAGCGGCCAAGATTTAAACATCAAATTTCTACTGTAGAAAGGGAGCTACTACATATTTCCTTTGGTGGATGATATCCGCTGGGTGCCAGCCACAGATGTAACAGATACAATGGCACCAGAGATTGACGACTGTTGTCATAATTTTTTTCAATTAATATTTTTCCACAAGACTGCCCTATTTTTTAATAAACATATTTTTCAAATAATTTCTGTAGTGTTTTTAAATTGCCCAAGAGTGTTTCAGTTCTAGTTTAAATTACTGGTCTAACGCATTTTGCTTCTTTACCATGTGATGGTAGATTTTTGGTTACTGTGTTGCAACTGTTCAATAAATGATCCTTGATCCTCCTCAGACCTAAGATTATAACCAGTTCAGATTTTATTATACTGTTGTTTTCTTGTATAACTTATATAATTGTATAATAATGAGAAATGGTAATTAAAATAAAAAAATTACTTTAATGTCACAAATCGGTATATTCTGCACTTGTGTAACTACTGTTAGACGATTAATAATTGGCATTATTATAAATGTAATTCTTTAAAAGATATACTCTTTTTGCCATTATTATTACAAGTTATATGCAACCAAGCACAGGAAAGTTAATATTAACTTTGTAACATATGGTAATGTGATTCATTTGGTTACTGTGTGCCAAGCACAGGAAGGTTAATATTAACTTTGTAACATATGGTAATGTGATTCATTTGGTTACTGTGTGCCAAGCACAGGAAGGTTAATATTAACTTTGTAACATATGGTAATGTGATTCATTTGGTTACTGTGTGCCAAGCACAGGAAGGTTAATATTAACTTTGTAACATATGGTAATGTGATTCATTTGGTTACTGTGTTGCAACTGAACAAACTGGCAACTACTTCGTTTGATGAATTCGTGTGCGAATACCAATTGATGAAATACAACAATTCTTGCAGTAAAGTGTATCTAAAAGGTCTATCTTTTTCGGGTATAAAAGGAAACCAATTGATGAAATACAACAATTCTTGCAGTATAGTGTATCAAAAAGGTCTATCTTTTGATGAAATATAACAATTCTTGCAGTAAAGTGTAACCAAAAGGTCTATCTTTTGATGAAATATAACAATTCTTGCAGTAAAGTGTATCCAAAAGGTCTATCTTTTGATGAAATATAACAATTCTTGCAGTAAAGTGTAACCAAAAGGTCTATCTTTTTCGGGTATAAAAGGAAACCAATTGATGAAATACAACAATTCTTGCAGTAAAGTGTATCCAAAAGGTCTATCTTTTGATGAAATATAACAATTCTTGCAGTAAAGTGTATCCAAAAGGTCCATCTTTTGATGAAATATAACAATTCTTGCAGTAAAGTGTAACCAAAAGGTCTATCTTTTTCGGGTATAAAAGGAAACCAATTGATGAAATACAACAATTCTTGCAGTATAGTGTATCAAAAAGATCTATCTTTTGCTGGTAGAAAAAGAAATTCTATTTTATTTTTTTACCCTCATGTCACACTTATGGTCATCTTTGTAGAGAATCACCCAGATGCATTTTCGAGAAGACAAAAATAAACATAACACTACCATCTTTAACAGTCCAGGGACTTTTATGTGTGTAAGTCAGTGTTCAAGCTAGCCTGGCAGCTCCATTTCATATATTTATGCTATATTTATTTATTACGGATGTGTCTAGGTCAGGGCATATATTAATGCTGCAGGCGCGTTCGATATCCGTGACTTAAGATGTCACAACCTTATAATTGTGTCATATTTTCTTATTACAGTTTATTCCTGACAATTGTAGTTTGACATGTTTTCAGTCGGATTTTTTTTTTAATTTTAAAGATTTTGCATTTGGTTCTTTTGCATTTAACATATATTTGTGTATCATATTTCCTAAAAGCGCGCGCGCTCTGTGTGTGTGTGTGTGTGTGTGTGTGTGTGTGTGTGTGTGTGTGTGTGTGTGTGAGTGTATGTGTGTGTGTGTGTGTGTGTGTGTGTGTGTGTGTGTGTGTGTGTGTGTGTGTGTGTGTGTGTGTGTGTGTGTGTATGGTTGCTTGATAATGTTGATTGCTTGTAAAAGCTCAGTTTCAAATTTGTGTGTTTTTAAATTATTATTAATTAAAAATATGTAATTCAATAGTGTTAGCACTCTCCAAAGATATCCAAAATTGTGTTAGGTAAATTAATTGCAAGAAACAAAATCTTCACCACTTCCTACCACAATCGCCGCAGTCTATCAGATTAATTTGCATCTTTTTTCTGTGATACGAAAAAAAACTGCACAGTGCCCGATTTCCTGACCATCGTCTTCTTACAGCCATGATACACAGAGCTTAATCAGTTGCAATTTAGAACATCCAAGACAACATGTGTTTTTATTGTTTTTTTGTTTTTAAAATAGTCCTGAAGAAATGTCCACAAAGTTATTTGAACGTGACCTTATTCAGAGTGTTCAGATGTCATAAACGTGCTGTGATTGATATCATGAATGCTATTTTCTATTTCTACTGACGGTTTCTGTACCACCTTTCACTCCCTTCAATTAAAGTTTTATTTAGTGTGTGTTTATTTGAGGAGTTTATATATGTTTACGTCTTACTGGGAATTAGAATGATTTGTGTGTGTTTATTTGAGGAGTTTATATATTTTTACGTCTTACTGGGAATTAGAATGATTTGTGTGTGTTATTTGAGGAGTTTATATATTTTTACGTCTTACTGGGAATTAGAATGATTTGCGTATTTTGTGTACTCTGTAGAATACAACTTTAATTATAATGAAAATTATTTAATTTGACACCAAGAGAATACAACTTTAACTGTAATGAAACTGATTTATTTTACACCAAATACAATACAACTTTAACTGTAATTAAACTGTGGTGTGGACAATTTGCCTATCCCTATTTCAATACTTAATTGTTATATAAATTGTTAAATTGTCAAAAGTAACCCGACCTTGGGCACTCATTATGATGGTATTTTTGTGTCAGAGTTGGAGTAAACAAATTGAGTTGAGAACATGCTAAATATTGCTGATGTAATCCAAACCAGTTCCAACTGGTTAAGATTTACGGGAAAGAGACCAGCCAATAGGCTGAGATCACAAATTTACCTGCTGTAGAGAAGTGCATTGTCTAATCACTTGAATTTGGAATGGCAAGAAGTGTGGTCAAGAAAGGTGGCCATTAGCTTAATGGCAAAAAGCAGCCTTTCCTTGTTTTACCTGAATCTCCCGGTTTATTGATTATAAACCACTATGACCGTGGTAGACTAAGAAGTACCTACAGCAGTGTGTAAGTGTATGGAATATACTGCACTCCATTGGTGTATGGTGGCAAAGTATGCTGACTATGTTCAGCAATTTCTGGTAAAAGGGAAGTAACTGGAAATTGCTTCAATTGTTGTTCTGCTTGAGGGAGCTAATACAGTGAAACACTAGATTCAAGAAAATAGTGGCTAGTCTGTGTTCTACAACATGAGAAGGAAAACACATGGAATTGACAGTAATAAGGTGTACAATAAACTTTAGACTTTGTTACTCAAATCGTGTGAAAGGATTATTGCAATTTCACCTAGACAAGGTTATATACATATTATTATTGCTTATCTCTAATAACTCCATATCTGTTCTCTGTCATTTTTATTAAAACTAATCTGTTGAATTGTGTTTTAAGGTATAAGACTGTATAGGTATTCAATTTATTCGAATATGGTTTTGTGGAAATATTGATGTCAAGTAATCTTTTCCAGTGTATTTGTTAAATGTATATCTGATTGCTGATTTAATAAATTAATAATTTTAACAATAAATTTATTATTTCAACAATAAATTTGACCCTCTTACACATATTGATAACCTTATTTTGGAGAAGAAAGTTGATGTAAGGAGGTTCGCTAAATACAGATTAAAACATGGATTTATCTTCTTCATTAGTAAGAAGTTTTACACCTACGGAAATATTGTGTGACGTAAAAGTTTGTCTTTAATGTTGTGGAAGAAAGAAACCATTTACACCGCCCGCATATCCTCCAAGTGAGAGAGACAATTTTGTCTGCTGTAGAATTATTAATAACATAAATTATTTTCATCACTTGTAATTAGTTATGGATGATTAATAAATAATAATAATAACCATTAACTAGGTGGGGTTGGCTTCACAGAAATTGATTTATTTTTACATCAGTACAATAGAACTTTAAGTGTAATGAAATTGAGATTTATTTTTACACCAATAGAATACAACTTTAATGAAACTGTGGTTTATTTTTACAGCAATAAAATACAACCTTAATTGTAATGAGCTGATTTATTTTTATACAAATATAATACAACGTTAACTGTAATGAAACTGATTTATTTTTACACCAGTAGAATACAACTTTAACTTTAATGAAACTGTGATTTATTTTTACACCAATAGAATACAGGTTTAACTGTAATGAACCTGTGATTTATTTTTACATCAATAGAATACAACTTTAACTTTAATGAAACTGTGATTTATTTTTACACCAAATTGTTTAATTGTTTATACGCATACACTCTCGCACGCATACACTCACGTACACATACACGCTAATTAATTTATTGTAAATGCTGAACAAAGAATCTTGAAGGCAGACTGATATGTGACAGTCTGGTGACTGGTCTGACCATACCCCTCAAGGGTCAGGAAGGGGTAGTGTGATGGCCGATGTGCAGTCCTGTTCATTACTAGAAACAGTCTTGGCTGAATGTCGAACCGGTCGTAATATGAATGATAATTTAAATGGCTTCCCATGATATTTTCCTTATCGGAAGTGTTCATGGATTGAGATATTATTGAAAGTTAACAAGCTATTAACCATTATATATTGTCCTGAGTATTTAGTGAAAGAGTATTTTCCTATAGGAAGTGCTAATGACTGGAGATATTATTGAAAGTTAACACGCTATTAACCACTATAGTGTCCTGAGTATTTACTGAAGATCATTGTTGAAAGTAATCAAAATATTAAAAATTAATACACTGTCCTAAGTATTTACTGAAGGGGATTATTGTTGAAAGAAAGCAAGCTATTAACAATTAACATACTGTCCTAAGTATTTACTGAAGGGGATTATTGTTGAAAGAAAGCAAGCTATTAACAATTAACATATAACCTTGCATACTTACTTTACAAACTAAGTAACGCATATCTACATTTTTACTTATAAATGTGTATTTAATAAAATATCAGTTGCGCATATCATAAAATATTAGATTTCATTTATTTCAGGTAATTAATATCATGGAACCGAATAATCAAGACAGTTTTTAGTTCAACTACGATTGATTATTGTTGGAGGGGGGGGAAGTCTGTTTAGAAATCAGCAAAGGATAATCAAGACTTTCCCTTGCTTGTGTCTGGCAAACTTTAAAAAAAAAACACACACACACAAAAATACAACCACCACTCTCCCCCCCCCCCCAAGAAAATAAACAACAACTGAAAGTAAATGTGAACCAAGCTCATATATCAACGATACAATTAATAATTAATTCATAACGAATTAATTAATAAGTAAAAAGGGGGGAAACATCCAAAGACTCGATGTGCAGCCGGCAGAAAGATGATTTTGCCTCCATCACAGGAGTCCTTTCATTAGAATTCAGTATTAATGTTCTTAACATTTAATTCCCACTTTTAAATCAATGGACACGTTTCTTGAAAATGGGCGGATAATACTTGTCCGACAGACATTTAATTACCCTAAGCTATCATGGATTACAATTTAAAACAATAAGTAGAATCTATCATTATACTTTACCGAAAACAATTTCACTTTTGTTAAATTAAAATACAAACTAAACCTACGATAAATAGTTACTGTGTGCTTTGTTGCATTAGCGAACCGAGACTTTCACGTAGACTACAGTTCAAGGTCGCATTTTCTTTCAAAGTTTTCGTACCCGACCATTTTGAGTTACCTCTTACCATATTTACCTTGGACCCTAGGTTATGGCCCCATTCAAACAGCGATAACATAATGCGATAACAGCTCAAGCAAAGCTGGGAATTCCCGTTACATGGATGACGCATGCTCGAGTTTCAGGTCAAGTCGCAATAGGGCCTCTACTATAGAGAGTAGAATACGCCTTTTTCTTCTCATCGCTGACTGTTGATACTAATTATGTCGGAAGCGGCCTAATTTACGTCTAAATAGAGAGTAGTAAAAGATTAATTTACTGAGTTGCCGTATTTAAATACGCCCACAAACAATCGTGTTCTATGGTTAGTCTGCAGTCTGTCATAACGTGTTCTATGGTTAGTCTGCAGTCTATCATAACGTGTTCTATGGTTAGTCTGCATTCTGTTATAACGTGTTCTATGGTTAGTCGCTCACCACACCGGCACCTAATTATCTTACAGGTGAATTTAGAAACTCATGATTGTCTTCTTCTGGTGCCATTTTACAATGTTGGTATATTATTTGTTGTTTTATCTATGTGGGGCCTTCGTCCATTTGTTAGTTTTAAATATTGGAATTCCCAATTTTTTTTTCAGTTTTTTTTTTCTCAAGATTTTGAAGTCTGTTAAAGTTTTATAAGTTGGTGGTAATAACTTTTAGTTCCTTATCTTCCGTTTGTTTGCCTTTTCATTGCCTGGTATGTGAATGTGGGCAGGAATCCATACGAGCTTGACTTCATTCCCTCCATCAATTTTCGCAATTTCAGCAACTTAACAATGGCCCAATATAACTTAACAATGGCCCAATATAACTTAACAACGGCCTAATATAACTTAACAATGGCCCAATATAACTTAACAACGGCCCAATATAACTTAACAATGGCCCAATATAACTTAACAACGACCCAATATAACTTAACAACGACCCAATATAACTTTACAATGCCCAATATAACTTAACAACGGCCCAATATAATTTAACAATGGCTCAATATAACTTATGGCCAAATATAATCGAAAGACTTTCGTTGACTAAATATAAATTAAATTACTTAGGAATATTCAAGCTGTATGAAACAAAACAAATATTGATTTCATACCAAAAAATAATTTTAAAAATCGAATAGGATATGGGAGTAGACACAGTCGTTTTGACACAGCAAAAGCAGCAACAAATTAATATGATCATTCCATTAATCGTAATGTGTGTCATCTGAATTTTATTTCTTAAAATTTTTGACTTAAAATTATTAATTTTTTTCTTTAAAAAAAAAATGGTGGTGGGAGGAGAGCAAAAGATAATATTTGCTTGCTCTTAAGTCGTATGAGTCTGATCACGCGTTTCAGTTTGCTGACACAACATCCAGTATAACATAGTGAAACTTTCGAGATCTAGATCAGTGAAACAAATATTAATTAATCATATGTTTATTGCAGACTTTTGTGCGTGAGTGCGTGCGTATATGTATATAATAAATAAATAAATATATTAAAATATGTATCGAGTGCCTACGTATAAATGAGTTTCACCGTTAAGAATGCTTTATTACTGTAGGTTTCGGATACCTAGAAATATTATTATGTCTAGTATGAATATGTTTGTGCCTGCATGTGTGTGTGTGTGTGTGTGTGTGTGTGTGTGTGTGTGTGTGTGTGTGTGTGTGTGTGTGTGTGCGTGTACGGATCAAGTCGAATGTTTACCAGTTTGCTTTTGAATGGTATTTGTGAAAATAAAAACAATTGCACATATTCACTAATGTCTGTACATACAGGTAATATGTGTGCATGTGTGTATGCAATGCATTTGAAATATGTCACTGGTTACAAAGTTCACTGTCAGATGTAATCTTGTATGTGTGCTCACCTTGGTTCAGAAAGTGGCTTGAATTATTGTGATATACAGGTACTAAAGCAAAAAATATGAAACTTTTTTTTTTTTTTTTTTTTACAAGGCGTGCTAATAGTGTGAAGATAATATCGTCCTTGAACTCTATCCAGTAGTCATTGCTTTTCCAAATTCCAGCTCTACGCTAGTCTGCGAAATTCTAATAATGTTAATTTTTATAGAAGAATTTTTTTAAATAGCACGTCCTTTTGAGTTCAAGGTGCACCTGGTCCTACATATTTTTCTGTTTCTGAAATTAGTGTAGTTGAAGCATAGACAAATTAAATCGAACATTGAGGGCTACATGACGGATAGGTGACTAACCGCATCAGAGCAGGAACCAGTACTCTTCCAAGCTTTGCGAGCAACAAAAAGGATTGGAGTTATCTTGCGAAGCTATCGCCGCCACCACCCAAGACACACACACACCACCACTAACACTACAAAATATCAATCGAAGTCAATCTATAAGGACTATGCCAACAAATAAAGCAGTTACAATGATACAAAAAAATAAAATAATCAGTATTGGGTGATGTTGTTAGGTCAAAGCCATCCGTTTAAAAAAAAAAAAATGTACATGTATTCATATCCTACGGGAATTTCCATTTTGAGCGTAGCGTGATGGTACTGTAGTAAGAAAGTAAGAAGCGATGTCAGACCGACTTATATGACGACTTTAACACAAGACCACAACTATCACGCCACATCAGCCAGCATCAAACTAAGGTAAGAGTGATGTCTGTCATACTTTAGTAATCAAATGGTAACTGGTCAAAACAACAGAACAGTCTCCGTACTTACCTTGATCTAGCTCTCCGGAGCTTTATTCTCTGCATGATTCCTTTCGGAAATTTCCGCTCATTATACATTTATATAACTTAAACTTAATTGTATAGAAAACAATTACTCTATTCAGCGTGGCTAAAATCCACTGGAGCGACAGTTTCATCCTATATTACCAAGGTAAGAAATAGTGTTAAAGAGGGCAAACGAAAATCGCAAATTTAATAAGGTATATCAGTGTGGCAAAATGGAGCTTCTAAAAATAAAGTTCGTTTTCCCGCTTACGCGCGACCTGCAATGCATTATCGAAAGGTTACCACGTCTTTCAATTTACTGTAATGTATTTCTGGTTTGTCGGAAATTATAATTCCTCAATCGGGGAATAAATACTCGTAAGTAATTTTGTTTTAAAGTCATGGTCACTCAGTGGGCACCCAACATTTAGTCCAGCTCGATAGTCACGTAATCGGGTCAAGAGAGGTAACAAAGTAGGGCGGCAGATTTTAACTATTAGTATTAATTAATCGTAATAAAATTTTAATTAAAATTATTTTTGACGATTTATCATAAAATATAAAACGTTGTTTACTTACATACTTTTAAAAAGGTTTTATTGCAATAAAAAAAAAAGTAAACCTAAAATGGCGACGGCGGGAACTGCAAGCGATTGCACGGTGAAATATAAGGCCATTTTGGGCCGTTTAAGTGAACGTTATGGTTTTAAATTAAATTCTGCTTGTTCTGTTTCAACTGCGGAAAACGTTTGCTTTGTGCATTGCCATAAGTCCTTTGCATATCATGGATCGAACACTTTGATAATTTATCACTTGCAACATGTACACCCGATCCAGCCTTGCAACCTGTACACCCGATCCAGCCTTGAAACGTGTACACCTGACACATCCTTGCAACGTGTACACCTGACCCGTCCTTGCAACGTGTACACCTGACCCATCCTTGCAACATGTACACCTGACCCATCCTTGCAGCATGTACACCTGACCCATCCTTGCAACGTCTACACCTGACCCATCCTTGCAACGTGTACACTTGACCCATCCTTGCAACGTGTACACTTGACCCGTCCTTGCACCAAAAATGTACTGGACAAAGCATCGTCCAGGCTCGGTTTCACGACAGCCGCCCAACTTAGAGCGGAGCTTTCCCGAAAAGCGCGCTAGTTCCAAACTACTTAGTTGTCACTGTTAGGTAGCGTTTCACGACAGCCAACTAGAAGCGCACTAAGTAGTTGCCAACTAGAAGCGTCACATGACTTGTTTATAAATAGATCTATCCCACAATTCAATTTTAACAATGGATGCCGAGCATGGAAATCGTTGTGCACATAATGATAATTTCACGCATTCAGAGATCGTTGCTTTAATAGAGGCATACGAATACAGAAAAAAACATCCTACAATCACGACTAAAGAGCTCAGTCACAAACAAATACAAAAAGAATGCGTGGGCTGCTGTGCTCATGTCAGTGAATGCATTTTTTACCATTCATCGGTTAGCAGACGAACTTCGCTGTAAATGGTCTAAACTCTAAACTAACAAGCGAAGCAAAAAGTGACCTTGCTAAAAGAAAATACCCTAAGACTGGTGGAGAACTCATGTATATTTTTATTCACATTATCAGAAATAAAAGTGCTATATTCTATTCTCAAAACTATAAACACTAAATCAGTTGTTTGAGGAATAAACTATAATAATTTGTTTAATATTGGATAACCTGTCATTTGACATAAATATTCCTTGTACAAGAAATGAATTAAACATTTGTATAGAAATTATACAAATTGCAGTTTTAGTCATAAATTATATTTTCTAATTTTTTTTTTATTAACTGTTTCAATACTTATTTATTTTAGTTCTCATGTTCATAAAACAATAACTATCATATCTCAAAAATACCTTTGAATGTATGTGATAAATGCAACAGTAAATAAACATGCAAACTGAAAACAAAGAATAAACTTATAAAGACTCAAGTTTGTATAATTTATTTTTTTCTTAATAATTATTTTAATCAATTCACATTTAGGCATAAGTCACCATCATAATAATATTTAAATGTCTATAAAAATTATGTGTTTAATATGACATGAGTCACCATCATGATAATATTTAAATGTCTATTACTCTATATGTGTTAAATATGACATGAGTCACCATCATGATAATATTTAAATATCTATATGTGTTAAATATGACATGAGTCACTATCATAATAATATTTAAATGTCTATATGTGTTAAATATGACATGAGTCACCATCATGAAACTATTTAAATGTCTATTACTCTATATGTGTTAAATATAACATGAGTCACCGTCATGATAATATTTAAATGACTATATGTATTAAATATGACATGAGTCACCATCATATTAATATTCAAATGCCTAGATCTTTTTGTAAATACTAACTGAAGTCGCAATTTATTTCTCTATCCAGCAGTTGCCAGTGTTAAGTCACATTTTATATTCATCTATATGAATTTTTCCCATCAGCCAGTGTATACATACACTGTTATTATTGTTAATGTAAAAGTTAAATATATTTGTAACAACAATGAAATAAATGTAAATACTTTGAAAATACAAAAACTGTATTTTTCAGAAAACCAAAACAAAGCTTTTAACCTTTTGAAGATTTACACATAATTCTACTTCTTATTATATTAACTTATACTAATGCATTATTACTATGTAATGTTTACATAATATATGGCCATTCTTTTTTTTAATTAAAAAATAATCATTAATTGTAATGTTACAGCTAGATACACATATGTCAGTTTGACAGATGATGAGTAGCACTGAAAGTTTACTGTATATATTTTTAATGAAAAACAGTGAAACTTAAAAAAAAAAATTAAAATGCCGCCACATTTTTAGCCTTTATATTATAACAATATTATAAAATAGAATATATATTTTTCTTTTATTTTCAAAACTCTAACAGTATAATTATGAAATAACTGTACATTTTATTATAATATTACATATGATCAAATATTACTATCACTAATATAATTTGGTTTAAAATAAACTTAATGCCAATTAAAATTGATATATTATTATTAATACTTTAATAGTTCACTAATGAAAATTTCCAATTATATGATAAAACAATCATTTTTTGTTTTTATCTGTGGCTTTAGAGAGTTTTAAGTTGCATTATAATATATAGAGAAATAAAATTAAGGAAAGATATAAATCATTCTTGAGATTCATGGATTTAGTGGAAACAGAATTGCAAAATTAATTTACTCCTTTCCTTTCACATATGATTGCATAAAAACTACACACATTTACATTAAAATAAAATATTTAGAAATGGGTGGTAGAAATAAAATATATGTTCATAGTGATTCATAAATGTTTCTGAGAATATTAAACTATATACGATCCCGTGACGGACGATTTCTTCTTTGCCTACGTCTGTGATAGAATTGATGCACGCGTGGCGCCTATTTATTTGTACCTTAGGTCGCTGCTAGCGAAAGTTAGAGCTGGTAGGAGCTGCTCCAGTAGTTCCGACCTAATTTAGGCCGCGCGCGCCCAAGTTTGCAGTCGTGAAACACTACCTAGCGCTTAGAAGGAAACTAAGCTAGTTGCCACCCAAGTTAGGTCGAAAACCGCGCTAGTTGGCTGTCGTGAAACCGAGCCCAGTAAGACGTCGTCGGCATCGCCTACAGCACAACAAGGTCAAGTTTGTCAATTTTCCAGGCGAAGTGAGCGGCCAGTGAGTTCTCAGTTACAACAACGTGGACTGCAACATCCATACAAAGATCCACTGCTGTGGTGAAAGACGTATGAACACCGGTTTCCTAGATTGGTATCGTTGGCAAAGACTGTTACATTACATGCGTAGGTCTGTTACATTACATGCATAGGTCTGTTACATTACATGCGTAGGTCTGTTACATTACATGCATAGGTCTGTTACATTACATGCGTAGGTCTGTTACATTACATGCATAGGTCTGTTACATTACATGCATAGATTTGTTACATTACATGCATAGGTCTGTTACATTATATGCATAGTTTTGTTACATTACATGCATAGATTTGTTACATTACATGCATAGGTCTGTTACATTACATGCATAGATTTGTTACATTACATGCACAGGTAAAGGAATAAAGTCGTTGTAGTGCATGCTATAGATTTACACTCAGTCGATTTCAAGAACTTAATGGTGTGAAGCGAGTGTCTACAAGCCCCGCTTATTATTCACTCTAATAATAACAAATAATCAGTCAAAGCGAAAATAAACTGGCGACCAGACTAGAAAATTTAACAAAAAAATTAGCGACAGTTAACTAAATACATTTCCTCGTAGCGAAAGAACTCCAGTCCGAACTCGGAAACGTGTGATCTTCCAATGTACACACTTTGCTAGAGTATCAACAATGAGCTGGTCTCCCGATGTACACACTTTGCTAGAGTATCAACAATGAACTGGTCTCCCGATGTACACACTTTGCTAGAGTATCAACACTGAACTGGTCTCCCGATGTACACACTTTGCTAGAGTATAAATAATGAACTGAAGTAATATTATTGTGCCGATTTTAAAAAAAAATTTTTTTTTGCTTTTCACGTTTCTAAGTAAACGCATTATAAATGTGTCTCTCTTCCTACTCCCACTATTAAAATTGCTAATTCTAACTCCTTGACAAATTACTCTAGGTCACACTCAGAAGACTAACTTTCTTCATAGCAAAACAAAATTAAATTCCATTATTTTTGTGAACAACCGTTCCATACCTACATGTATGTATTTGATTTGCGATTTTTATATGTATTATTATGTAGTGTGTTGTATACAGGATATCTGTGATAATGTGGTAAATATTTCAATTGTGTATGCATTTCTGAGTATGCGTTTACGTGATTATATGTGTGATTTTCTATTGCATATTTGTTTGCATGTCTGAACATATGCGTTTTATAAATGTGTATGGGCCCGCTAAGTGGATGAGTACGGTAGACTGGGTGTGTCCAGTTATGACAGGGAAGTATCAAATAATAGTCTTAAGAAACATCCGATCGATTAATTATAATTAATAAACATCCGTTCGGAAAAAACATAACAGAGTACATATATTTGTAAAATGCTGATAAGACAATTTACACACTTACATTCGAACGATATGACATATTTGATCCATATGTATATTTATCAAGAATGTCAGCCGTAATAAAGTTATATACATATAATTATATATGTAAAGCTTTAGTACTGCTGACATTCAAATATTGAAGTGATGTTCTTTCTACTCGCACCAAGAGGAGACAAGCAAAGTAATTATACCGAAGATGGCTTAAGCAGCACTTTGTTAATTGTGAATAAAGATATATTCTGGCCTACTGGCATCAGCGCTACGGGTACATGGCCTATTTAAGTTAGGCCAAGCGGTACAGGGTCTATTTAAGTTAGGCCAAGTGGTACATAGCTATTTAAGTTAGGCCAAGCAGTGTATGGCCTATTTAAATTAGGCCAAATGGTACTTGGCCTATTTAAGTTAGACCAAGCGATACATGGCCTATTTAAGTTAGGCCAAGTGGTACATAGCTATTTAAGTTAGGCCAAGCAGTGTATGGCCTATTTAAGTTAGGCCAACCGGTACTTGGTCTATTTAAGTTAGGCCAAGCTGTACATAGCTATTTAAGTTAGGTCAAGCAGTGTATGGCCTATTTAAATTAGGCCAAGTGGTACTTGGCCTATTTAAGTTAGGCCAAGCGGTACATGGCCTATTTAAGTTAGGCCAAGTGGTACATAGCTATTTAAGTTAGGCCAAGCAGTGTATGGCCTATTTAAATTAGGCCAAGCGGTACTTGGCCTATTTAAGTTAGGCCAACCGGTACTTGGTCTATTTAAGTTAGGCCAAACTGTACATGGCCTACTTAAGTTAGGCCAAGCACACGTCTGCTTGGAGTATAGAAGAGGGAATGATACTGACTACAGTTCACGATAATGTCTGCCCGCTTCAAGAGCGAGACTGGAAAGAATTCATAATGAAAACAAAGCTACTTACATTATGTAACAATTTCTAAACAGAATACAATGTTTCAAGAAAAGAAAATAGAAATAAAACAGCTCACATCTCTGGGATATTTCGCCGCAAATAGTTCTGTGGTTACTAATACTATTAATGCATTGCTTGTGTTGTAGTTGTTATATTTATTATTACTATTATTATTTTGTTACTTTTATTATTGTTATTATTGATATTAGTATTAGTAATGTTATTGTTATTTTTTTCAGTATTATTATTTGCAGCTGGCCTAATCGTCCAACAGTTTAGGGGTGCACATCAGTCAAAACTTTGATGGCTCGGAACAGACTGCCACTCCGACATCACGCTTTCCCGTCACGTTCTAGTGTGCGAGGGCAGTCCTGTACGTGACCTGAATGAGCATTTTCACCCGGTCACGTGCAAGTGCGTTCCCTCAAATGGTCAGCACATGCAACGCGTAAACTTACTGCACGAACACCGTGGAGTGCACTGGAGCTTTGCAACGCTGGCACGCACAGCGAAATTCCCTTTCTACATCCAGGGGTGCCCGCATGAGATCGAACTGTCCATCACTGGCTGCGTTTCGAAATGGCTTTGTCTCGGTTGAGGTGCCTTAGCAAAATTAAGATATTTTGACCTTGTGAAGAGCTTTGGACATTGCAGAGTTGCATCTTAGCGTAAACTGTGTCTTGCTGAATTTGAATCAACATAGAAGATTCCTGACGTAATACAATTATCAAATGGAAATTTGCAGTAGATAAGAAAAATGTTTCATTTTAAAGAAAGGGGAAAAAACCATCATAACACTTTTTAATTACTCTGTTAATCTTCATTCCTATGTGTTGTTTAGTGACCTCAGCAGTCTCTTAAATTAATTCTTAATAATATTAATAATCCACATACAAACTACGTCACACACACATAAACAGTCAAAGAATTTCCTGATAGAAACACCTGTGATTTATGCTATATTGTATGATTTACAAACAAACAGAAAAAACCTGAACATCAGTTGCCTATTGTGCAGGCATCCGACTGAACACGCTCTGCCTTGAAACCTATAATGATGCACTGACCCTCCACATTTAGCAGTGCGAAAGCCCTTCCTACCAAAAGTACCCCTAAAGACTGTTGTGGTTAATACGAGTAGAATGGCTAAGCATAGATGCTCTTGCTTCCCTACAGAGGGCAACTCCATTCTGTACGGTCTTCGGCGAGAAGGGCCTTCGACAGAAAGGGTTCGCCTGGAACGCCTAGTGAACATTCTCTCTCGAGCTGCAGTTATGAAATCCAAGAATCCCCAGAGAATCTGGGCAAAGAGTGAAGAACCACCCTGGTGGAAAGATTGCACTGAACTCCAATGGAAAAACCCAAGAGAGCACCCAAAGGACAGAAAGGAAACCCTGAAGCAAAAGATCAACATCCTGGAGAAAGAATTAGGAACTAGAAATCTCCTGAACACTGAGATCGCTGGGGAGCTGAGTCAATGGAAGAACAGCAAAGCTGCAGACCTAGAACTGAAGTCTGATTTTGAAGCCGTCATCTCCAAAGCATCCAGCCTGCACTACATGGTGAACAGGGCCAACTCCAAGGTAAAAAACCATCGAGTCATTAGTGAGAAGCTTGCGGGATACATATCCAACATAAAGAACTGTCTGGAACAATCTCTGCAAGTCGTAGACAAGATGCACGCCGTAGTCGTGGCGAATGAGAAACGAAAGACTACACTTTGGAATGAGTTAGGTGTCCCTCACTCCAAACGACAAAAGTCCCTCGAAGAGCCAGCAATTACGCTACTGTCACCAGTCGAAGAGGTGTCTCCATCTCTCTGCTCCAACTCTCCTTCACCCAGTGCTTCTCAAGTCTTCAATTTCCCTACAGAAGTCAGTAGAGTGCAGAATATGGACATACAAAATGAAACGCCACTCCCTGCCAAAGAAGACCTCAGTGAAAGTTTGAAGGTCAAACATGCACGTTTTCTTCGCTCTGTCTCTACTCCGTATTCACACAGTCTCAATCCAAGAGATGCTACGTTCCTTAGGAGTAGCCCAAATTTTCCTAGTGTTAGATTGGAGGTGAGCCCAACTCAAAGCTCACCAATGTCAGTGAAAGCTCTCACACAACATTTAGAAAAGGCAGACAACTTTAGACAACTTTTGTCAATGTCCTGCATAGATGCTGGAGCTCGACCTCGTGGTAGCCTGCAAACTGTGGTTTTGGGTCAAGAGCAAGTTCCTAAAGAAACACTGACAGCAGATAGCCCACAGTCACATTCCAGCCTTATCAAACGGTCAAGAGATGTTTCACCTCCCAAGTTCGATGATCTGGAGATTGATGGTGAGGGTCCAGTACCAGTTGTAGAGAGAGGTAGTCAGCACATTTATTTCAAACTACCTGGATCATTGCGTCCTCAATCATTCGGAGGTAGCGGGAGTGTGCATTCTTTTACCAAACTGGAAGCCATTGACAGAGGCATCATTCATGTCACCAAGGAAACGAAGAAGCTATCCTTAACCAGTAGGGACCAGTCTCAGTCAGTTGCGACAGTCAGCAGCACGTCTCTCGAACCAGTTGCTGAGGTCTCCAGCACCACCCTCAACTATGGTCCTCAGAGTGTTTCGAGTGATGTTATCGATATTGATGACATTGAGGAGATTATCGAAGTCTCCACGACCCCTACAATGGGCATGTACGTGTCAAAGATGGATGATGATCACCTGGCTGTGAGTGCCTCAGAGGGTAGCCTCCCTTACGACGAACTTCTCCCTAGTGTAGGAAATGTTTTCATTGATGGCCTGCCAGAAAAGGACCCTGCAGAAGGCACACCTAGTAGTGCTGCCAAGACGTACATCCAGCGGTCAGCCCTGCCGCTAACTGCTGAGCACAAACCTCGGCCCAGTGAGAACACCTTATCGAAAGCTATTGGAGATTTAGTATTTTGATCTGTGGTTCAGATCAGACACATGATCAATGAAGACTCTTAGATAGATTATAAAGATTTTGACTATTAGTTTAAAATGTTTATTAAATTGCACAAGCCTTCCTTAAACATGGGCAATGTGAGCAGTTTCCTCACTTGGTAAGAGGTAAAATTGATGTGTTTCATTTTTGTCCTATTACTACTAATAATTTGTATAATAGTTTCATTATTTGAAATTTATTCATTTATATTTTGTGTTTAATTAATTAATTGTTAATTTCAGTTATTTTAATTTTCAGTTTAATTTTTTCTACTGTAAAATTATTTCAATTAGATTTTTATTTTTATTTTCTGAAGAATGTTTTAGGTTTCATTTAGTGAGTTTTGATTATTCAGTGGTAATTTGCTGGTGCATCAATCTGTTCTAAAACAAATAAAGTACACTATTCACTGTGTGATTTAATATTCAGAGTGAAATATTAATTACAACTTTCAAACAATATTATATGTCTGACAGTACTAACTATAAAATATATTTCAAGGTCTCTACAAGTAACACCCCACAAGTGCACAGAGGCAAACCATACTAATCTTTTTTGCTATTTTATTGTAATTATTAAAACTATTTTCTTCTGTAATTGACTTATTGATTGTATCCATAGAAAGAAGATTTTGTTGAATAAGGCACTGATGAAATGAAGACTGATCAATTATACCAAATGATGTTTGATCTTCTTCGATTGTGAATAGTGCCCAGCAGTTTGACTCTGTGAAGTAAATTTGCCTATCCCTATTTCTATTTACTTAATTGCTGAATAAATTGTTAAATGTCAAAGTGACCCGACTTTGGGCACTGCTTGTGCTGATACTTTTAAGTGTCAAAGTTGGAGGTAAACTACTCAGGTAAAGAATATGTGAGAATTTGCTGATGTAATCTAAGTTAGTTCCAACTGGATGAGTAGTTTTTGTCTAATAGCCTCACACTTGTTCATAACAAATTCATCCAATTGAGATGGACCCAAAGTTATTTTGTTAAAGAAAGTCTATATTCTAATCACTTTGAATTTGAAGAAACTTGAGTCCAGTTCATAAAAGAGATCATTAGCTTACGGTAAGTTAATTGACCAATAAAGAAAGAAGGAACTTAGAAATATTACATACATATTTGCTATTGGTCTATGATCTGAACTGGAGAATGCTTTATGTAGTTGAACAATTATTTCTACATTCATTAATTTGATTATGTTGTACATTATACATGTGAATTTTGATAGACACTATATTTCATATGCTGCGTGTGTATCAAGCAAACACAATTGTTGCAGGATTTGTTGAGAATGTTTGTAAGAAAGAAAGGAGTTTTAGAAAGTAAATATGCCTGAAATTTAGTGCTTAGATAATTTGACATTTGCAGAGAGAAGCGTGCCTTTTTTTTCTTTGGTGCATTTGATCCACTTCAGTCCACAGTGACTACTGTATCTGCTGGATCATGTTAGTGTGTGCGTGTCCACCATTGACATCGAATTTATAAGTAAACATGTTGCTGTAACTTTATTCCTGTGAATTCTATTTAAGAGCTAATATAGTGGAAAATTGAGGTTTGAGATTGGTCTTGAGAATTTACGAAGATTATTTTGACCATTCCTCATAGTGTGCTGAGTAGCATACACGAAAATTCGGGAACATTCCTCCTGATGTGCTTGACAGTGCAAGGGAAATTCGGGATGATTCTCACAGTGCTTGGAGAGTGCATTGAAGATTTTGGAACAGTTGTTTAATGTACCTAGAAGGGTTATATGGGACCATCATTTAAATAAGAAAGACAATGATTGTGAACACATGCCAGTAACAGATGTCATCATTGAAAAGGTTATGTACATCGACTTTAATTATTTCTTTAGAACTCCACTCTCATTTCTGCGATACATGACCTCCATGAACTTAATTATATATTTAGGTTAATTGACTGCTGATGTCCATGCTAGGATAAACTGAATGATTGTCCAGCATTAATCGAACATTGTTGTGATGTGATATAAAAGTCAATGCTCTTTTAATTATATTCATATTTTGTATATTTGATTGTTGATTTAAGAAATTTATTGTTAAATTTATTGACCTTCTTAAACATATTATTTAACCATATGATGGAGAGATAGTGGGTGGAGGGGTCTTGCTAAATATAGATTAAAGACAGATTTATCTTCTCCTTTGGTAAGACGTTTTCCACAGTTGGAAATATTGTGTGACGGTAAATGTTTTCTTTAATGTTGTGGAACAGATAAAAAGTTTACAGCACCCGAATATCCGCCAAGTGAGAGAGACGAGTGGTGTCTTCTGGAGAATTATTAATAACATAAATTAAGATTCTCATCACTTGTAATTAGTTATTGGTGATTAAATAATAATAATAATCATAACCAATAACTAGGTGGCATTGTGACTGAAGGGTACCGCACACCATACATCAGATACAAGTGACATAACCAGATAGTGTTATGGTCAAGGACGTCTTCAGAGGCCAGGAGGGTGCTTAGTCCAAGAGATAGGCACCAGCGACAAACATTGTATAGTCATTGTAGTGACTGAGATTATTTTATGATGTATTTTCTAATTGATTGAGCCTATTGTACTAATTGTTTGAGAGATTTGCGATCTCTATGCACTGCCTTGTGTGATTGATGAGATTTTTGTAAACCCTAAATTTATTCTTGCTTGTTATTTTAGTCTTTAATAAATTTGTTAATTTCTTAAGAGAGGTAATATGCAGGGGTAACAGGGGTGGGGGCTTGCCAATGACGTAATAACTGATGACAAGATGGTCGCGCACAAATTTTCAGGAATAGGTCCCTGTTGCTGGAATTGGAGTTTATGTGTGGGGCGGAAACAGGACTTAACAACTGACGTGATAGTTCAGCTAATGCCTTTATTTCGGACAAGTAACACCTGGGAAGGGAGGTAATTTGATATTACATACTCAGGGCTTGACTTTGTCACTCCAGACCGCAAAGACGAAGACCCCGTCGAGGGCGATTGTTTAATAATAGAGAGATTAATTATTAATGCATGTCAATGAATATTTATTAACATAAAATATTTATTACATAAGAAACAATTAAAACACTTTCACAGAATGAAACAGCAGACAAGGGAGCAAAATACGGAAACAAACATGGAATGTCTCTAAATACACCAACACACACATTAGAACTACATGCACAAATAAAATTATTTTTTTAAAATAGTTCCCAACCCCACTCCATTCCAGCTAATATAACCCACAGCAGAGCAATCTATAGACTAATCTATATATAATCTATATACAACTTCACAAGATTCACACATAAACCAAACCCTGAACCAAAATCATGCACTCACTGTAGAACTGACAACACAATAGAACACTTTTTACTACAATGTAACAATTACAGAAAAGAAAAAAATGCATGACAGAAACAACAAATCTACTACACCTGCCATTCACCACACCAACACTACTATTCCCAACCAAACATCACCAAACACACATACACCAACACACACCAAGCTTTCGTCACATACCTCATCCACATAAACGCACTTCACCTACTATTAAAAATAAAATAAATTTTAAAAATGGTCAGCCATCGGAAAGTCTCGGAAAATTACGACAACCACAACACGTCCCCCCCCCCCACAAAAAAAAAAAGACTCGCACTACAGACTCCACATATCGATTACAGCAGAAATCCACGGGCACAAAGACCGGTAGATCTCAAACCTGCTGCTCTAGAGCCGGTGGTACAAGCAACAAAACACACAAGGTGGCTTTGAAACTTTCCCGAATTAATTGTACACGCCAAACACCAACTCGATGCATTAAAGGAAAAACCACAACGACCAACACCCCCCTTCAGAATAAGTGAGAAGGGGAAGGTTCCACAGGAATCCACCAAAAACCGAGAACCTCTCTACAGAAGGTGAAAAGTTTTACCACAATTCCTCTGAAGTAAATGAAGTTAACGGATGAAGGAACCAATGACATTTCAATTGTAACAAAAGGGCAGTTTATGATTACTGGCTGCATTATAGAATTTATCACAAATTTCAAAACAATATTAGAGTTAACACAAATGACTTACAGAGTATGTGTAAGTAATCCCGAAACAAATATAATAGTGTACGATAGATAACTTTGAAATATTATAGTGTAAGGAAAGATAACTCTGAATTGTTATAGTGCAATGAACGATAACTTTGAAATGTTATAGTGCAATGAAAGATAACTCTGTTCAGTGAGCATAATGGGTGAGAATCATTCAATACAAGACTCTACTTTCGAAATAAAAAACATGTGTGTTGTCTGTGTTGTGAACATAGGTGGGTAAGAATCATTCAATACAAGACTGTACTCTCCTAAATGAACAACTTGTGTGTTGTCTGTGCTGTGAGCATAGGTGGGTGAAAATCATTCAAAAAAAGTCTGTATTCTCCTAAATAAACAACTTGTGTGTTGTCTGTGCTATGAAAGGCTATTCTAGAGTATCTGTAGACTTGCTAAGGACATCTTCCCAGGCAGTCATTTTGTATGTAACTTTTAGCAATTCAATAACATGCCTTCAACCACCTCTTTCGAATTTTATTTTTTTCCTCATATATATTGCAATCAGGTCACTGCTAACTTTCAGACAGGTGTTCTATAATCGTGTTACTGATTACTCTCGATTCGTCAATCAGGTGTGTTTTTAAGTCATTTGTTACTTTCAACCCATCGATCAAGTATTTATTTTTAATATCATTTAATACATTCAGTCCGTCAATTGGGAGGAGGGTTGTAATCATGTCATTGGTAACTTACAGTATATCAGTCAAGTAATCCATAATCATGTTATTTGTTATTTTCAATTCATCATTCAAATGGCTTTTTTAGTCATGTCATCTGTTACTTTTAATCCGTCATTGAGGTCTTTTTAGTCACTATCATTTCTTTCATTACGTCAATATGGTGTTGTTTTAGTCATGTCATCTATTACTTTCAATCTGTCACTCAGGTGTTCTTTTAGTCATTTCATCTATTACTTTCAATCTGTCACTCAGGTGGTTTTTTAGTCATGTCATCTATTACTTTCAATCTGTCACTCAGATGTTTTTTAGTCATGTCATCTATTACTTTCAATCTGTCACTAAGGTGATTTTTAGTCATGTCATCTATTACTTTCAATCTGTCAGTCAGGTGTTTTTTTAATCATATAATTTGTAACTCTCAGTCGATTAGTCAAGTGTTAGATAATCATGTCATATTTGTAACTTTAGGTACAGTGTGTGTGCGCGTGCGTGCGTTCGTGCACATTCAGTTCTGTCATAATTCTCACGTCTTGCATGTTTCTTTTATTGGTCTCATGTTTTGCTGCAAATAACTATTAACTATTAATCTGTCTTTCATGTTTTTTTGCAAATATACCATTCATAACTTTCAAATAATGGATCACGTGTATGAAGTCTGGATACTATTAACTCAGTCCTTTATTCATTTTCTAAAGTTTGTTACTGCAATTTGTAATCAGTCGTTCACGTGTTCCACTGTCAAATAATTTCTAACTTTTAATTTATCGGTTACATGTTTTCCAGACAAACTAGTCATACATTTTGATCTTTTATTTGTATATTTTGCAGACATGTTATTCGTAACTTCTGGTCTATCTTTATTTAGTCATTTCATTTGTACGTTTCAGACTTCTGTTCATGTGTTTTGCAAATAGATTATTCGAAACTTTCAATCTGTCTATTCTGTTTATTTTCTAGTTAAATTATTTGTAAATTTCAATCTGTCTATCCTGCTTTTCAGACAAATTATTTGTAAATTTCAATCTGTTTATCCTGTTTTTTCAGACAAATTATTCGTAACTTTCAACCTGTTTATCCTGTAGTTTCAGACAAATTATTTTTAACTTTCAATCTGTCTATCCTGCATTTTCAAATGCTCATTCATAACTCTCAGCCATTTCTTTCTTAGTTAATTCACTCGTGCTGATCTGTCAGCTAGTCGCGTGTTTAGTAGACTGAAGACAACAAACGCCATATAAAACTTTATTCTGAATATTATTCTGATAAATAAATGATGAATTCAATATAAAATTTATTCCGAGAATTAATCTGATATTTAAATGGTGAATTCAATACAAATTTTATTCTGAGTATTAATCTGATATTCAATGGTGAATTCAACATAAGTTCCACAGAAATACAAGGGAAAAGAAAACAGAACATTGTCACTCCTTTCTTATTTTCAGTTCTGCCTGCAGGGCCGGTAATTGTTCCTCCTTGAAAGACAGGTACTGGAGACATAAATAAATACAATTCATAGAAATTTACCTCAAACATCAGTGTCAGCATACAGGTAATGTAATCTGTAATTGGATCGGTTTGTAAAGCAAAGAATTCTGGAAATGTGCGTTCTCATTTTGCGTGTCCTGGAAATGCGTGTGGACAATTTTGTTGTACATCGTGTGGACAGTTTTGTTGTACACAAAGTGAATTGTAATTATAAAACAACACATATGTTACACGCACTTTGCCCGCGACAGTCAGCATTTGATGTATTTGTTCGTAAGAGGATGCATAGCAGAGTCAGTCTGGAGGAAAAGAATGTGATTGGGTGTATGGGTTTGGGAGGAAGATGGGAATTTTGCGTGTTTTAAGCGTGTACATATGAGTGTATGTATGTATGTATGTGTGTGTGTGTGTGTGTGTGTGTGTGTGTGTGTGTGTGTGTGTGTGTGTGTGTGTGTGTGTTTGTGTGTCCACTCGAAAGTTGGAGGGGATCCCACAAAAGTCAGTGTGTGCGCGTGCGTGTGTATGTGCGTACTTGTTTGTGTGCACTTTTATGAGTTTGTGTGTGTGTTTGTGTGTGTGTGTGTGTGTGCAACTGAATCGGGCTGTAAATTGCAACGTGTAATAATACGTGTGTGTTGTGCACGTACTTGAGATGGGATTTGAAACACGTACACACACTAGCGTCAGTTTGTTGGAAAGTGCATGTAGATAGGTATCGCTACTGAATCAGTTTGTAAGAAAGGGGTGTGTATCCTTTGTTTACATTACAAGTATGGCCGTAGGCTACTGAACCAGTTTGTAAGAAAGGGGTGTGTATCCAATGTTTACATTACAAGTTTGGCTGTAGGACAGAAGTCTTTGGGATCGCAAGCATATTGTAATTTCTTGAAGGAAGCCGATAATATATTAACACAGGTGCAGCAATATTAATTTTCATTATCATATTACTACTACGACTACTACTGCTAATATTAATAATAATAATAATAATAATAATATGTACCTGACTATACGAAGGCCAAGGAAAGAAAGAAAAAAAGAATTTATCTTTGTAAGTAGGGGTGAGCTTTACGTTTCTCAGCTGTAGAAGCAAATAAAGGTGTGGTCGGTTAATAAAATAAAAGTTACCCTCAGTCCTGACAGACACTAGGTGTGGTCGGTTAATAAAATAAAAGTTACCCTCAATCCTGACAGACACTAGGTGTGGTCGGTTAAAAAATAAAAGTTACCCTCAGTCCTGAAAGCCAGATAGGTGTACTGGGTTTTAAAATCTAAAAGTGCAAGCTCCACCTTTCTCTAGGAATGATAAATTAAGACGATGATTTTCGCTGGAAAAGAATTAAAAGCGCCGGATGGGTGAAATGATAAAGGAATAAAGAGAAAAAATCTTTACCATGGCTTGCTGGTTGGCGAGTCCTGACACATCTCATTCTGAAGATTACTCACTGCCATAATCAGCAGCTATCATCGAGTTGTCACTTTCTTGAAGTGCTCGTTCTTGAGGTGCTGGTATTACTTCCCTTAGTAGTTTCGCCCATGGTCTAAATTTCTTGTTATATTTCTAATCACACAGTACATCAAAGTAAAGATCATTGCAAAGAGAAAAAAACACTCATCAAAAGGAAAGATCACGAACTGAAAAATAAACATTCATAAAAAAGAAAGATCATGGCACAGAGAAATAAACATACATCAAAATAAAGATCATGGCAGCGAGAAATAACTATACATCACAAAGAAAGATCACGGCGCAGAGAAACAAGCATCAAAAGTTATAGCCCCAAAACATTATCATGATGGAAACCTTACCATGATGATGGTGATGACGATGTTGTTGTTGTTGTTGTTGTTGATGATGATGATGATGATGATGATGATGATGATGATGATGATGATGATGATGATGGCAGCAACACTAGCAATAATAGTGATAATAGATTGGACAACAAATGAAATTATCTTGACAGAAAAACAAGAACACTACTTACAAATCATAAGGCCCTGCACCCAAAATCAGAGGTGATCTCTGTGTATTTAGGACATGGGAAGCAGAGAGAGGACTCATGAAAATCAAAGAAGTCATTGAAGGAGTTATAGACCTTGTGGACTACATCTGGACTAACAGCAAAGATGAGCCATTGATAGAAGCAGTAAAGATTAGTGGATTATACCAAACCTCAAAAACAGACAAAGAAGCGTTGCAAAAATATTAACAAAACAGGCATTAGCAAATATTTGGAGCCAAATGTCTCTCCATGGTTAGAATATGTGACAAGCCGAAAAACGTGAACAAAACAATCAACATATAGGTGGTTGAAAGAGGCAGGTATGAAAAGGAGAAACAGAAGCACTCATAACACTTGTGTGCAATATCAAGCACTCAACACGAAATTACACAAAACAAAAATTATGAAAATTCTCAAACGATTCTAAATGCAGACTGCAGAGAACAAGGTCAAAACAACGGAACATATATTATCTAGATATCGGTTTCCGGCTGGAACAGAATACATCAAAAGGGCCAATGAAATGGCTAGAAAATCGTACATAAAAGTCGGTGTGAAAACTAGGGAGTAAAAAAACCCTAGAAAGAGCGCGATTGCACCAACAACAAGCAGTCACCGAGATAGAAGAAGTCAAAACACTGTTGGGACTTCGAGTGATTCCTGCACGAAGGTCAGACGTTGTAGTTGTCAATAAGTCTAACAAAACGGCAGTAATAATCGATGTCGCTGTTCCACGTGATAGAAACATTAAAAGAAAAGAAAGAGGAAAAATTTTAAATACCAGGATCTCAGTTTTGAAATCGAGAGACTGTGGAATGTAAAAGTAAAACTGATACCTGTAGTGATAGGAGCACAGGTAAATATAACATCAGTTAGAAGTCTGTCTGAATAAACTACCAGGAAACCACAGACTCGCCCCATTCAGCACTCCTCGGACGTGCCACATCCTCTGTGAAACCTTGGATCTCCGTGAATGTTGATAAGATTCCGAGACTTTGGTTCGCCACCGAGAGTCAACAGTAGTCGTAAAAAGGGGAATAATAATAATAATAATAATATCAATCAACGTACAAATGGTTGAAAGAGGCAGGATTGAAAGCAGAAACAGAAGCACTCATAACAGCTGCACAAGATCAAGCACTCAACACCAAATCACACAAAACGAAAATCATGAAAATTTCAAATGATTCCAAATGTAGACTGCAAATCCATGGATGAGACAACAGGTCACATCCTATCTGGATGTCAGGTTCTAGCTGGAACAGAATACACCAAAAAGACACAGTGAAGTGGCAAAACACATACATAAAAATATGTGTGAGAACTATAGCATAAAAACCCCAGAAAGAGCATGGATGCACCAACCAGAAGCAGTCACCGAAACAGAAGAAGTCAAAATACTGTGGGACTTCGAGATAAGAACAGATCGGGTGATTCCTGCACGAAGACCAGACATTGTAGTTCTCAATAAGTCCACCAGAACAGCAACAATCATTGATGTCGTTGTTCCAAGTGATAGAAACATAAAAACAAAAGAAAGAGAAAAATACCAAGACCTCAGATTAGAAATTCAGAGACTGTGGAATGTAAAAGCAGAAGTGATACCTATAGCGATAGGAGCCTTGGGGAACATAATATCTGAAATGGAAGGCTACCTGAATAAACTCCCTGGAAACCACAGACTCGCTCCACTACTCAAAGCAGCGCTCCTCGGAAGTGCCCACATCCTCCGTAAAAACTTGGATCTCCCAGAATCTTGGTCAGATTCCGAGACCTTGGATCACAACCGACAGTCAAATAGAAGTCGTGGAAAGAGGAATAATAATAATAAGAAGAAGAAGAAGAAGAAGAAGAAGAAATGTTTAATCTTATTAACTCTTAAGCGCTTTCAAATAATTACATATTAAATACACAATGTCTTTCTACAAACTGCTACTTCAACATGAGAACCACTAAAAGATCATACAAAGAACCCAAATGAATACGCGTACACGATGACAATACGTAACGAATAACTTATCTACAAAAGAGAAACAAATAAAATAAATTTACAAATGTTCGGTTTCAACAAATGTGACAAGGTTCATGGTCTTAACGATGAAACTGACATGTCTCAAGAGCCCCCCACCCCCAAACCCGCGCGCGCTAAGAGCTGACCTTGACATCTTTGTGTCAGCTCGAAAGGCAGAAAAATTCCAGGTAGAATGATTTTGATAAACAAAAGAACGTGACCTAGTGACATACTTATACTTTGCTTTCGGGCCGAAAATGTGAGTGAATGATAAGTGCGAAGCTCTAGCGAGAGTGTAGGCCTACACTTGTGAGAGATTAATGAGCTAGATACTTTAGGGCTGGAACCAACCAAAAAAGATTCATAAATATAAGTGATCAGCCATCTTCTATATCTAGTAGATCTCACGCTGTACACTAAACATAAAATTACGTCATATCTCCGTTTCAGTACTGTTAACGTGACGAAATTTAAGGCTTGAAAAGTGTGGAAGACATCATTAGGAAAGAACAGATCAAACTACAGTCTCAGTCTGACACCCAGGAACCAGGAACAATGTTTATACGTGTCTGGGATATTTCATCATACAGAAAGTACTGCTCATTGCTTTCGATCGCAGCTTTGTGTACAAAACTTTACATAAAGATTTCTATGACAACCTTTGTGTACAAAACATTACTTATAGATTTCTATGAAATCCTTTGTGTACAAAACATTACCTATAGATTTCTATGACAGCCTTTGTGTACAAAACATTACTTAAAGATTTCTATGACAGCCTTTGTGTACAAAACTTTACTTATAGATTTCTATGAAATCCTTTGTGTACAAAGTTAACTTACAGATTTCTATGACAGCTTTGTGTACAAACTTTACATAAAGATTTCTATGATAGACTTTGTTCACAGACCTTTAGTTAAAGATTTCTATGATAGCCTTTGTTCACAAACCGCTTCTTAAAGACTTCTGAACAGTGCTTTAACCACACTTTTCTAAATATTTCTATTACAACCTAGTTACACAATTTTTCTTAAAATTTTTCATACTGAGTTTTTATATAACCTCTTATTAAAAATCTGTTAAATCTTTTTTATACAACCGTCACTTACAGATGCATTTTACTACTTTGTAATTATTTTCTTACAGATTTTTATTACATTTTTATTTTAGAAATTGTTTATAAAAAAAACTGATATACAGACCTCTTTCACAATTTTTTTTAAGGACTGGTATAAAGACCTCTTTCACAATTTTTTTAAGGACTGGTATAAAGACATCTTTTACAAATTGTATTTAAAACTGACACACAACCAATTTTTAGAAATTGTTTTAAAATGTGATATACAGCCCTCTTAAACAAATTGTTTTAAAATGTGATATACAGCCCTCTTAAACAAATTGTTTTAAAATGTGATATACAGCCCTCTTAAACAAATTGTTTTAAAATGTGATATACAGTCCTCTTAAACAAATTGTTTTAAAATGTGATATACAGCCCTCTTAAACAAATTGTTTTAAAATGTGATATACAGCCCTCTTAAACAAATTGTTTTAAGTGTGATATACAGCCCTCTTAAATTGTTTTGTATAATGTGATATACAACCCTCTTAAACAAATTGTTTTAAAATGTGATATACAGCCCTCTTAAACAAATTGTTTTAAAATGTGATATACAGCCCTCTTAAATTGTTTTTTATAATGTGATATACAACCCTCTTAAACAAATTGTTTTAAAATGTGATATACAGCCCTCTTAAACAAATTGTTTTAAAATATTATATACAGCCCTCTTAAACAAATTGTTTTAAAATGTGATATACATCCCTCTTAAAATGTTTTTTATAATGTGATATACAATCCTCTTAAACAAATTGTTTTAAAATGTGACATACAGCCCTCTTAAACAAATTGTTTTAAAATGTGACATACAGCCCTCTTAAACAAATTGTTTTAAAATGTGATATACAGCCCTCTTAAACAAATTGTTTTAAAATGTGGTATACAGCCCTCTTAAACAAATTGTTTTATATTGTGATATACAGCCATCCTAAACAAATTGTTTTAAAGACTGTTATAAAGTATTCCTTTGCAAATTGTATTTAAACCGATATAAGACCCTTTTAGGGAAAATGCTTTTTAAAACGGTTATACAGAACTCTTTCACAAATTGTTTTAAAACTGATATAAAGCCATCTTTAACAAATTATTCTTTAAACGTGATACAAGATAATTTTTAGAAATTATTTTTAAAAATTGATATACAACCCTCTTTCACAATTTGTTTTTAAAGACTGATATAAAAAGCCTTCTGTTAAAATTGTTTTTCAAACTGATATAAGACCATTACTTGGAAACTATTTTTAAAAACTGAATAACAGCCTTCTTTCACAATTATCTCTTACAATTTCCCTTCTGGTCTTCCTTGACAACCTTCTCTTAGCCTTCATTATAGATTTCACTTACTGTCTCCAGTTCCAGCCATTAGTAGCCGACAAGAGTAAAGAATTGGTCAAGAGTCTGGGCATATAGAACACACAAATATGAATATAAGTAAAAGTAGGTATTATCTAGTCACAGCAACAGTGGAAGTAGGTCCTATCTAGTAACATCATTGGAAGTAGGTCCTATCTAGTAACATCATTGGAAGTAGGTCCTATCTAGTAACATCGGTCGATGTAGGTCCTATTTAGTCACAGTTTCAGTAGGGGTAGGTCCTCTCTAGTCACACTATCATCTCTTCAAAATCAAATCTTAATTCAAACAGCGGGCTTACAGACACAAACATCTTTACATGTAGTGGTTGACCATTGAGTGAATTGCATGCAATCGACAAAGAGCAGACATGGCAACGTTTTATAACCTTTGTTCATTGGTTGGGAGGGGGTGGTGGGGTACAATGTAAATGCAGTGATTGTCTCACTTACCCTACGTCTCCCGGGCCATCTCCAATTCATGCGCCATCTCATTTTTCTCCCTGATTTGCGCCGCCCACGGAGTTCAACGTCAACGCTTTTTGTGTCTTCCTTGCTCTGCCCCGCGTCACAGGTCAATGCACACACTAGCAGCACCACAAACAGCACCGCGACCAGATATGTCGTCTTCATTGTCTTTAAAATAACATACCGTATGTTAAAATGTAATAACTAAATAATTCAGCTGGCTAGTCGGTTAATTACCACAGTTTGTAGTAGTAGTAGTAATAGTAGTAGCAGTAGTATAAGTTGTTCGTATAGTAGAATAGAATTAATACATAAAGTAATAAAATATAGAAGCCATTCAAATAGTAGTAATGGTAGTAGTAGTAGTAGTAGTAGTACACGTAGCTGTAGTAGTAAAATAATAATTGCAGGACATGTAGTAGTAGAAGCACTAATAATGCAATTAGTAGTACTGTATTAGAGTATGTAGTAAAAGTAATTGCAAATGTAGCAGCATTAATAATGTATTTTGGAGTGGTAGTAGCATTAGCAGTGCATGTAATACGGTATACGTAATAATAGGAGTAGTACATTACGTTGCAAAAATTGTAGTATTGCATGAACTAGTATTAACAGTAGTACTATTATAGTAGTATGTGAAGTAGTATTAATTGTAGAAATGGTAGAAATGGCAAAAATAACAGTAGTAGTGCATGGAGTAGTATTAATAGTAAAATGAGTGAAGTAGTAGAAATAACACTAGTAGCACATGGGGTAGTATTAGTAGTAGTAGTAGTAGTGTGTGAAGAAGCATTAATTGTAATAGAAATTGCAAAGGTAGTGCATGAAGTATTTGAAATTGTAGGAGTATATGACATGGTAGTAGTACTAGTAGTAATACATTTAACAGTTGAAGTAGTGCATGAAGTAGTAGCAATAATGGTAATAGTTCCTTATGCAATAATAACTGGAGTAGTACATACAATAGTAATAATAGAAACCGTACATAAATTAGTACTGACATGAATAGCACATGAAGTAGTACTAACAGAAGTAGTGCATGAAGTAGTACTAACAGGAGTAGTACATGAAGTAGTAATAACAGGAGTACTACAGGAATAATAGGAGCAATATTAGTATTAGAGATAGTAATAACAGGAGTACTACAGGAAAAATAGGAGCAGTAGTAGTACTAGAGATAGTAATAACAGGAGTACTACAGGAAAAATAGGAGCAGTAGTAGTACTAGAGATAGTAATAACAGAAGTAGTGAATGAAGTAGTAATGATATAAGTATTACAAACAGGAGTAGTAATAGTAGTAATAACAGGAGTAGTACAAGAAACAGCAATAATAAGAGTAGTGCATGAAGTAGTATTAATGCGAGTAGTACAAGAAATAGTGCAAACGGGAGTTGTACATGAAGTAGTAATAATAGGAGTAGAATCAACCTGAGTAGTGCATAAATTATAATAATAGTAAATATACCCGAAGTAGTAATAATAGAAGTATTACTAATAGTAGTTGTACTTTAAGTATAATAATACGAGTAGTACCTGAAATAGTAATAATAGGAGTAGTGTGATGTAGTACTAACATAAGTAGTTTTAAATGGAGTAGTTCATGAAGTAGTAATAACAGAAGTAGTATTAAAGTAGTAGTACATGAAGTAGTGATAATAGAGGGTGTACCAGCAGGTGTAATACATGAAGTAGTCACAAAGGAAGTAGTACTAACAAGATTAGCATTTGAAGTACTAATAATATAAGTAGTATATGAAGTAGTTATAATGGAAGTAATACATAAAGTAGTATTATCAAGAGCAGCAACGAAGTAGAAGCATTTGTAGTTTTCGCCACCCCACCTCCTCTCTGACGAGGGGAGGGAGGTGGCTTGTCGACGCCACGTAGGACTTGCATAAATATTATTACACATCCGCACACAGAATACAAAGATGGTTGTTTGGCTCGAATTTTATTCTGCGTGTAGGTTACGTATTGCCGGCATGTTTGCATGTGTGTTTGCATACGGGTAGGGGTGAAGTGTAGACGGCACAGACGACACAACGTATAACAACGACAACAACCACTCTTTCAAAACCATAGACAGGAGAAAGCCTCAATGTCAGAGTATAAATTCAAATATATTGGTCTATGGGTTTCCTCTCACACGTTGGTTAGTCAGCCATCCACACTCACACCCATGGGTAGGGGGAAGAAAGAAAGAAAGAAAAAATGATGAATAAAATAAATGCAAAATTCAAGATTGTTATTGCAGTACTACTTCTAAAATTGCCTAAGCATTTTACAACATAATATATCAGTCATTATTTCAAAGTTCTGGAGCCACTGCTCTTATATCAAAATTCAATAATTCAATTAATAAACAAATGTCATTTGACTTGCAAGTCCTCTTCAATCAGTTCCATCAATATTTTCTTATATTAATCTTAAAGCCATCCTTTACTTATAAACAATGATTTAAACTTAAGGTTTATTTTTAATTTTCGGTTTAATGCTTAATTAAGATTCTAAGCTTTAGTTTAAGTTTAATTTATATTTATGTGCTCTGAGATTCTTACCCTAATTAATATTTTCTTTTACTCACATAGTTATTGTCACTTTCTCCTCGGGCTCTGCTCACATAGTTATCATCACTTTCTTCTTGTGCTGGGCTCACATAGTTATCATCACTTTCTCATTGTTCTCTTCTCACATAGTTATCGTCACTTTCTTCTTGTGCTGGGCTCACATAGTTATCATCACTTTCTTCTTGTGTTGCGGGGTTTTGATGATACACAAAAACACCGTCAACGTCTCAACACTGGTTCGCTCCCTGGAACTCGAATACGGCCATCTTCGCTGCTATGATGGCTGCTACAATTTCATGCTCTCGCTGCGCTCTTCATTAGGCCTAATTTCTCAACTCTTGTTACGTTCTCTCTTCTCTCTTCTTCTCTTCAATTTCTCCTCATTTCATCGCATCTCTTCTCTTAACTTCGTTTCTCCTCTTCTCTCACGTTTCTCGTCTCTTCTCTTCTCTTCTCATTATGTAAAGGCCAACCTTGCCGTTCTTTGGCGGCACGCCATATGCATGACCACTGACTGCTTCCAGCGATAAATACTACCTCTTATGTAATATTTCGCTCTGCCCCATATCCCGTGTGTGGTGACATTATACTGCCAATTCATCACTTTTATTGGGAAATAATCGATCACCCGCGGTCTTTGCACAGAGTCTTTGAAAAACCCACAGATGACTGTCCTGCATGACTGGTTCATCTTGAACTGTGGATGGCCTTGAACGGCGCACCTTCAAATACAGCTGGGTAGACGTCTGGCACTCTGTTGCAGTGTCCAAGAACTCTCCAGCTGGTTGCCTCCCAGCGTCATAGACAGTTCCTAGTACAAAAAGCAGGGAGAAACTCTGAGGGCATTTCCCACCCTCTCTACAACACGCTACATTCTCGACGTTTCTCGTCTGTTCTGCCTCTGCCATCCTCTTTTATACACCAAGTTCTTATACATCACTTTCTCTGAGCTGACTAGAACACACCCTTCCAGCACACACGGTACCCCCATCCAGCACTGCCCTGTACAACCAGCACCGCACTGTGCATGCTGACCTGACGAATGTTCTGACCATTCTGGATGTTCACTTTCTATTAGTGCCAAGTATGAGTTCCCAGTTGGCACCTGTGATTTACAGTATCCATTTGCCCTACCTAGCTAACTCTCAGAGCACACTGAACTACATCTCAGAGCAACAGTCCTACTCATATTTTATTTTAAAACTCCAGTTACTATGGCAACTCATGGCCACCTGGCAAGCCATACATTAATCACAGCAAGAAATGGTTGTACACACAAACTAACACATTTAACTATAGTAATATAAATCTTGACTTTCCAGTAATCTCAAAATTCTATTTCAATAAATAATTTCACAATACAATATCAACTTAAACTACCAAACATTTTATAGTGGTGATTCTTAAAAAGATGTTACATTTCAAAACTCAGAGCCTGCCCTCTCACGGACAAAATAGTGGACAAAATAGCGTCTCCCTGGCCCCCTGGCCGCCATGTACTCTATAGAGGCACAGATTTATGGGCGTGGGTCCTGACCACAGAGGGTCAGCCAGCACCACAGAGGGTCAGCCAGCGGTTCTCCCTCAAGTTAATTATACTTTTTCCATTCTCCAGCATGAACTTAAGGCTAGTGTTTCTGACTTAGTTTTCGCGTTGTTGACAAAATGGTCATTTTTGCCCCTGTCCCTGTTTTAATTAACTTAGCTGTTTCGTTAATAGTTTAGAGTTAGAAAACACTTAGGGGGACAGGACAATTTTTTAATTAATATTCCCTCATTATCATGACAGTAGGGTGTGAAAAAATAAATTGGAATAACTTTGTACACAGACTTTTCATCAACACTGTTGTATAATTTCAATGGCGCTGCCATTCTTCAGTCAGAGAAAATGTTCCGTAGCAGTCTTGGACATGGCCTACAAAATCTTCGACGCCATCAACAATGTTTTGATATAGCCTACTAGGTTACTCTTTAGTAGTATTTATTTGTATATGTATTTATTTATTTCGTTTGATTTGTTATAGCCTACTAGCTTACTATTTAGTTGTATTTATTTTTATATGTATTTATTACTTCCTTTGTTTTGTTCCTGCCAGTGCTAAGAATAGTTACAATTATTGGCCAAGGTGGTTGAGGTACTTCAGCGAATCAATGTAGCAATTTATAGTTACAGGTTTAAATAGATGTAAAGATACTTCAGTAAATCTAAGTAGAGATTTTTAGTTAGAGGTTTACATAGTTGTAAAGGTACTTCAGTAAAACAATGTAGCGAGTTATAGTTACAGGTTTACATAGTTGTAAAGGTACTTCAGAAGTCAATGTAATGACTTATAGTTACAGGCTTACACAGTTTGAATAGATACATCAGAAGTCAACGTAAAACGACTTACAGCTACAGGCTTAGATAGCTGTTAATACCTTGAGTAAGTCAATGTAGCGACTTACATTTACAGTACTAGATAGTTCTTTGAGTACATCGATGAATAATTGTAACGAATTCGATTGCATATCTAGGTAAATTTAATTAAGTATATCAAGGAATACGTGTAAACACTTATGATTACAGATCTAGATAAATTTACACATGTATATCAAAGAATACGTGTAAAAACTTATGATTACAGATCTAGATAAATTTACACAAGTATATCAAAGAATACGTGTAACGACTTATGTTTACAGATCTAGATAAATTTATGTACATATATCAATAAATACAGGTAACGCTTTACGATTACAGATATAGATAAATTTACACATGTACAACAATTACACATATACAACAAGGAATCAGTTTAGCGATTTACGATAATATAATAGTCTCGATAAATTTACACATGTATAACGGACAATCAGTATAACGACCCACGATTACAGGTCTAGAGAAATTTACACACATAGGCTTATAACAGAGAACCAATATAACGACTTACGATTACAGGCCTAGTCACGACTTTGACAGAATTCTGTCGTGGTTTACGTCAGTGATACAACAAAGACAAAATTAAGAACGCTACAATATTTCTGAAATTGCTGTTTATATACTAGTTCTAAGTCAGTCCACAGATTTGAGGTCATAAGCATGACAAAGGCATATTTACATCTCTGTACAATGCACTCTCAACTTCTGGATTCTTAGCAAGAAAGATGGAAAAATTGAAATCTAAGTTACATTGAACTCCATTATCCTTGATTCAAATAAGTAAATAGTATCTATCTATCTATCTATCTATCTACACACACACTGATGTCGTGATGTGTAGCAAAAGCATACAATTGTTTGAAAACACTTCTTTCTTATTGCATTATTTTTTGACTTTCTTTTATTCTGTAGGTACTTATATTTTTTGTAACATTCACGGAGCATGTTGGTGTTGTTATGATTCCTTAATTTAATCAATATAATAAAGTGTATTAATGAATCTCAATTGCCGGTTAAATCACGGAACATGCTGGTGTTGTTATGATTCCTTAATTTAATCAATATATTCAAGTGTATTAATGAATCTCAATTGCCAGTTAAAATAAGTGGCTCTCATTTCAAGAGTCAAATGTTACTTTTTCATAGACACCAACTGAGGGGAAGAAATTGGGGGGGGGGGGGGGATTAGTATTTAGCAGATGTTTTATATTTTTATTACTATACGAGATTTGATCAAATAATATTCGGTTTGCGCACACATCTCACGACCGGTATCGATTCAGGTGAATTATGTAGTTGATGTGTCGACAGAAGACTTCCAACTTTACAAGCGTTTTGGGGTTTTAATAGATTTTTATATATATAGAATAAACACTATAGAAGAACAGGAAGAAAGTGTATGTGTGTGTGTGTGTGTGTGTGTGTGTGTGTGTGTGTGTGTGTGTGTGTGTGTGTGTATGTGTGTGTTTGTGTATGTGCGAGTGAGACAGAGAGAGGAAGTGAGTGTGTAGACAGAGACAAAGGGAAAATTGTGTGAGTATATGTGTTTATGTAGTGTGTGTATGTATGTGTAGTAAAGGAGGTGTAGTGTATGAGTCGTGTGTAAGTGTATCTCTGTAGTGTAATGGGGGGGGGGGGTATTTTATGAGAAGTGTGTAATGTGTGTAGTGTAGTGATTGAGTTGTGTGTGGGAGTGTCTGTGTAGTCTTTGAGGCAAATGTGTGTAGTGTGTGTAACGTATGAGAAGTGTGTTTGTAATATATATGTATAGTGTATGAGGAGTGCGTGCGCGCGCGCGCGCGCGTGTGTGTGTGTGTGTGTGTGTGTGTGTGTGTGTGTGTGTGTTTGTGTGAGTGTATGAAATTATGCGCCACACATGGAAAGACGGCAACAGAAACACTTCAGCTTGTGCATAGTGAGTACGGAGAAGGCTATTGTTGCCTTGGGTGACATGTTTCGAAATGGTTTAAGCGATTGTTGCCGTGGGTGAAGTGTTTTGGGATGGTTTAAGAGATTGTTACCTTGGATGATACGTTTCGGAATGGTTTAAGCGATTGTTACCTTGGTGAAAGTGTTTTGGAATGGTTTAAGAGATTGTTTTTTGGGTGAAGTATTTTGGAATTTTGGAATCCTTTCAGTGATTGCTACCTTGGGTGGCGTATTTTGTAATGTTTTAATTGCTACCTTCTGTTGAAGTGTTTTGGAATGGTTTCAGCAATTGTTGCCTAGGGTGACGCGTTTTGGAATAGTTTAAGAGATTTTTATTGGGTGCCGGTTTTGGTATGGTTTAAGTGTTTGCAACCTTGGTTGACGTGTATTGAAATGGTTGAAGCGATTGTTGCCTATGGTGACGTGTTTTAGAATAGTTTATGCGATTGCTACCTTGGGTGAAGGGATTTGTAATGTTTTAAGCTATTGTTGCTTGGGGGACATGCTTTGAAATAGTTTAAGTGATTGTTGTCTTCCGTGATACGTTTAGGAATGGATTAAGTGATTGTTGCCTTTGATGACGCGTTTTGGAATGATGTAAGAGATTGTTAGCTTGGGTGACGTGTTTTGGAATGGTTTAAACGCTTGTTGCAATGGGTGAAGTTTAGGGGCATAGTTTAAGATGGTTTATGCGATTGCTAACTTAGGTGACAAGTTCTGGAATGGTTTAGGCGATTGCGAAATTGGGTGAAGCGTCTTGGAATGGTTTATGCGACTGTTGCCTTAGATAACGCGTATTGGAATGGTTTAAGCGATTGTTGCCTTAGATGACGCGTATTGGAATGGTTTAAGCGATTCCTGCCTAGGTGAAGTGTTTTAGTATCGTTGAATCGATTGTTACTTTGGGTGACGTATTTTGTAAAAGTTTAAGCGATTGTTATCTTCGATGACGCGTTTTGGAATGGCTTAAGCGTTGTTGATATGGGTGACGTGTGTTGGAATGGTTTAAGCGGTATAAGTCTTGGGACAGTGTTTTTCAACCTTTTTTTTTTATTGGAATGGAACCCTTCGGAGCGTTTAGATTGCTCGCGGAACCAAATGCATTGACACAAGAAAATACCGATTATACATGTGTATGTGTGTAACACTGTAATTGTAGCCCAAATCAAAAATAAACAGAATAGCCGATATTACTAGTTGCTAGGTTACTTTATTGTTACCCGTTAGCATCAGTTTGCAGTAGCGAACATTTCAGTGCAAAATATTTGTTTGGTGATTTCTATAAAGCAGTTCAATTCGTGGCCGAATGTTCAAGAGAGACACCGGAAGTTAATCTTCGACAGACAAAAGTCGTTCTCGTTTCTTGTGCTTGATGGCGGTCACAACAGAAAATTCCCATTCGCACATGTAAGAAGTTGAAAACTGCAACAGAAGTCGCAAAGCTTTCTCATCTAACCGGGTACTCGTTTTCAACTAGTACTAAAACACATCCAAGTTCAACTCTGCATGTTTTAGCTTCCGGGTTCTGTCACTCGTTTTCAACTAGTAACTAAAACGCATCCAAGTTCAACTCTGCATGTTATAGTTTCCGGGTTCTGTCACTCGTTTTCAACTAGTAACTAAAACGCATCCAAGTTCAACTCTGCATGTTATAGTTTCCGGGTTCTGTCACTCGTTTTCAACTAGTAACTAAAACACATCCAAGTTCAACTCTGCATGCTATAGCTTCCGCGTTCTGTCACTCGGATCGCTAACGAGCTCATCCTCTTTCTGAAAGTAAACTGTCTTTGGCACGGTTCAAATTCCACAAACGGGTTTCTAACCCAGTCTCTGTGGATGAAACAGTGGATGACCATGATAGCTGGATTCATATGTCGCAACAGCGAGACAAAACCTTTGACATTTCCCGTCATAGCAGGGGCGCCATGTGTACAAATGCCAACGCATTTTTTCCAGTTCAAATCACATGACTGTAAATATGAATTGACAACGTCAAATATGTTTTGTCCTTTTGTTGTTTCTGGTAATTTCCGTGGAAACCCGGTTGAAAAAAAAAACTGCTCTTGGGAGAAGTGTTTTAGATGGTTTAAGCGATTGCTAACTTGGTTGAGGTGTTTAGAAATGGTTTAAGAGTTTGTTTATTGGGTGAAGTGTTTTGGGATGGTTTAAGTGATTGCCTCCTTTGGGTGGCGTGTATTAGAATGGTTTAAACGATTGTTGCCTAGGGTGACGTGTTTGATTTAAGCGATTGCTAACTTGAGTAAAGTGTTTTGGGTTTAAGTGATTCCTTCCTTTGGTGACGCGTATTCTCTATTTTGTGAACCTTCAGTCAGTTTCATTCTGCGTTGTTTTTTTTTGTGACGTAAACCTTCAGTCAATTTCATTCTATTTTTTCTTACATAAACCTTTAGTCAATTTCATTCTGTTTTCTTTTCTGACGTAAACCTTCAGTCAATTTCATTTTGTTTTCTTTTCTGACGTAAACCTTCAGTCAATTTCATTCTGGTGTTTCTGACGTAAAATTTCAGTCAATTACATTCTGGTTTTTCTTTCTGACGCAAACTTTCATTCTAACTGGGTTTTTTATGACGTAAAGCTTTTGCCAACCTCATTCTAACTATTTGGCTGACGTAAGAACTCCGACCCTCTCATTCTCACACAGGCCTCTTGTCAGGTTTGCAGACATGAAAGTTAACATATTGCGCAAAACCTTGTGTGCTGCCATTCAAGACTTAACTCTGTCACGACTTAAGATAGTGTCGCTGTGTGCTGCCACTCAAGACTTAACTCTGTCATGACTTAAGATAGTGTCGTTGTGTGCTGCCACTCAAACCTTAACTCTGTCTTGACTTAAGATAGTGTCGTTGTGGTTGCAGGCACATTATCGGACATCAGACGAAAACTATGTCACTCTTATCGCCACTCTTATCGGCAACTCTTATTATCAGCATTTCCGTGGTTCAATATGCATCCGACGGTTGAGCTTTAATTCTTCTACACGATACGAATCAACAGGAAAATATACCCGAAAGTAAAGGAAATTATTAATCCAATCAAAATTAAACCAGTTCACGCAGTTATTCGTTCGGAAACTTTCACGAATCGATGGTAATTCTGGAAATCATTAATATTATGACAAAACTGCCAAGGAAACCTCTCAAGATTGATCCCAGATACGTACGTTTTAAGACCATAATCAGAATAATTTAGATCTAATCTTGATTGGCAGGCTTTGATCCAATAGCGGTCTGAGTTGATCTAGAGCCATCAAGTGACCGCATTGTTATTTACCTCATCAAGCAAACGTGATAGTTGTATCATTGGCAATAGCTGGTAAATTAGTTGTAGTTGTCAACCAAATGATGTAAAGTGTAAAAGCTTTAAAAAAAATTAACGTAGCTGAAAATTCAACCCCCAAAATTTTCGATTTCACTTTAAAATTAGTTATATTTTAATGTAAATTGTTAGAATTTTTGAAGGTATCCGAACAAAATAAAATGTAAACCGAACGACCCATCAGAGCTCTGACTTACTAGCAGAATTGTTTCCCTTGTCATACATGATCTGGTCTTCATATCGACGTTAAAGCTGCCATAGCACAAAGCAGTATAATTTTACTGAAGACAATTCAGAGTGGAAACACAAGTATGGAGGCGAAATGTGATTGTCCTATTGATGGCTGATTGATCCAAAAGAGCGAAAATCATCGAAACAGTTTTCTCAACTGATACTAATAGTTTTCAGATGAATTCAGTTGTGCTTAACCCTCATTGTTCTCTTTCTTCATAGTGGCTTCTGTGACGTCATGAATCAAGATATATAATATCTGAGAGTTGCGTTTTGGGAAGAATTTTAAAAAATAGTTTATTTGTTGTTGTTTTTTTTAAAAGATATTAATTCAAAATAGCTAACAAGAAAATGGAACACTTTGAACTGTTAATTATTTCCAGCGATGTGATTTTCTCATTATAAGCGTGGTTTTAATAAAGAGTGCTTATAGGTTAGGTTTCCAGTGAACTGTTAACTGATATCCTTTGATATCTCTTATCAATGAAATTTAAACTCGAATATTCTTTGCTATCTTTTATAGATGACCTTTAATCTCTGATATTCTTTGCTATCTCTTATAGATGACCTTTAATCTCTGATATTCTTTGCTATCTCTTATAGATGACCTTTAATCTCTGATATTCATTGATATCTCTTATAGATGACCTTTAATTTCTGATATTCATTGATATCTCTTATAGATGCTTTAATCTCTGATATTCATTGATATCTCTTATAGATGACCTTTAATATCTGATATTCATTGATATCTCTTATAGATGACCTTTAATCTCTGATATTCATTGATATCTCTTATAGATGACCTTTAATCTCTGATATTCTTTGCTATCTCTTATGGATGACCTTTAATCTCTGATATTCTTTGCTATCTCTTATAGATGATTATAAATGGACTTTAATGTCTCACAGACTTCGAGGTATTTCTTTTTAATGGCTATAAATGAGAGTCGTCACCATATTTCTTGGTTTTCATTAGTATAGTGTGTTGAGATCTTTATTATTTTCCATCTTGAATGATATTAAAAACCGAATAACAACCGATGATAAGCAGTCGGTATCAATACGATTGACAATTAGTTTTAATTCTCGTTTTTATTCTATGATACTTTTTCATTTGTTTTTCTTACGGTTTTTTTCTTATCTAGTTCTCAGAAATCACAAAAAATAAAACATATAAATTCTGGTCTTAATTCCGATGGTACATATGACATATATTCATTCGGTGAATTTGTCGGTGAGTGAGTTTACGAAAATGCTCAGAACTATTGAATAGTTCTGTCTTCCTAATTCTGTCCCAGTTGTCGGCTCCTTTATCCTTCTTCTTTCTTTACTTTCGATCCCTCCTTCATCAACAATTTTCCCCCTTTTTTCTTCTTGTTTTTCTTGTACGTATTAGAATTATTTTTAGAGGGATTTACTTACTGTGGGTTTTTTCAAAACAGCTAATGAAAGTTGCAAGTAATTCTTTTAATTTGATTGATCAGTTTAAAAACTAATTTGCAATTATGTCAAAGGGAATGTTGTTCTTGTAAAAATATAATAAATTAAAGATGTTTGTAGATAATACTTCAGTAATTCATTCAATTAATTTACGCATCAACAGATTCAACAACCTACGTCAGTGAAAGTGACTTAATGTTAAGTCAAATATTTACAACACTTACTTGTCAGGTAAATGCCTTGACCCACGACTGTCGGTAAATATAAACTGGAACACTCTCTTTATTAGAATCAAGCAGAGTTACTGCCCTTATACTTAGTCTTCATAAATAGGTTTTAAAAATAAATTATTGATTTATTTTTGCCTAACGTCCAAATCAAATGTTCGATAATATTAAGGACGGGTGTACAGTGAAATGGCTAGACACTGAACTTAAATGACTGGTTAATTTGACTCTTCTGTCTAGTTATTTAACATTTGCTTACTTACCGATGTCATCTGACTGGTTATCTGTCTCTACGAATTCAAACTTAATTGTCTGATGAATTTATTGAAATAAATTATCGAGTCATGTGATTGGTTATCGGGCGTAACTGTCAGTTGATTTCAAACAGCCTATTAGTTTTTGGACGCGCCTGGCAGATGGATTAGTCAATTGCTGAAATGACTGCTTATCGAACCAAGTTATTGGGATCCTGTACTATTGACTGATTTTGGGACTAAACTGACTGGATATCAGACTCAGCTCACCGGTTATCAGACAGTTCATTAGGTTCATTTAATTGATCGTCGGATTGAACTGACTGATTTATCGTACTTAGGGTCCGGTTATCAGATTGATTTATCGTAGTTAGGTGTCCGGTTATCAAACTGATTTATTGTACTTAGGTGTCCGGTTATCAAACTAATTTATCCTGTTTAAGTGTCCAATCATCAAAATTATCATGACTGATTACCAGAAGCAAGACGTTATTTGAATCTCTTTACTAGAAGATACGCTCAACAGATCAGGTATCATAATCGTTTGAGTGGTTAACAGATTAGATATTATAATCATTTGAGTGGTTAACAGATTGGGTATCATAATCATTTGAGTGGTTAACATATTGGGTATCATAATCATTTGAGTGGTTAACAGATTGGGTATCATAATCATTTGAGTGGTTAACAGATTGGGTATCATAATCACTTGAGTGGTTAACAGATTGGGTATCATAATTATTTGAGTGGTTAACAGATTCAAATGACTAAGTTTCTCGGAATCCATTGACTGGTTATTGTGGCAGATTGTTAATTACATGTGAATGCAAGAGGAGAAAAAATTTAAATGCTGGTTAATTACTCCCCTGCATGCTTTTTGAAACTAACCCTCAGACACATGCCGCACAAAATTAATAACAGACACATGCCGCACAAATAACAGACGCATGCCGCACAAATAATAGACACATGCCGCACAAATAACAGACACATGCCGCACAAATAACAGACGCATACCGCACAAATAACAGACACATGCCGCACAAATAACGCACGCATACCGCACAAATAACAGACGCATGCCGCACAAATAACAGACACATGCCGCACAAATAACAGACACATGCCGCACAAATAACGCACGCATACCGCACAAATAACGCACGCATACCGCACAAATAACAGACGCATGCCGCACAAATAACAGACACATGCCGCACAAATAACAGACACATGCCGCACAAATAACAGACACATGCCGCACAACGAAGATGACACGTCACTAACCGTCTAGTCGTAGGGTAAACATGTTGTGACGCCTACGCCACACTAGTTATCGGTAATGATTATTATTATTATTTAATCATCCATAACTAAGTATATGTGAAAACGTCCTTCCTTCGTTTCTACCCTCCCTCCCCTCCCATGAACATGACAATGCAATATAAAGCTGGCCATGTGAAAAAACTCCCGAGAGTTCGAAAGTTAAGAATGTTTTAGCATCACTCTCCAAACCTCCCACGTTTATCGAAGGTCAAGGATGCTTTAGCATTTTACACACAAAAACATAGATTCCTTCATTTCTTCCCCCTGTCTGCCTCCATCTTTCCTTTCTTCTCTCCATTCCTCCCTCCAACCCCTCCATCTTTCATTCCTTCCTTCCTTCTCTCTATTCCTCCCTCCAACCCCTCCATCTTTCCTTCCTTCCTTCCTTCTCTCCATTCCTCCCTCCAACCCCTCCATCGTTTCTTTCCTTCCCATTCCCTCCCTTCCTTCCTGGCCTTGTGAAAATTTCCTTTCTCCCTCCCCCGCTTCCCAAGAATGCAGCAATGCAACATAAAGCTGGCCATGTGCTTTGAAAACACCCACATGATCAATTATAAGTCACATTGCAAATGAAAATTCGAGCAAATCATCTTCACCATCAGTATGTTTTTATGAGTAATTTGAATGCGACAAAGCAACATAATGTGGCCATGTGAAAAACTAAACTCCCACGAGCTCGAAGGTCAAGGGCGCTTTAGCGTTATCCAAACAGAGCTGGATAGATGGATGGATGGATGGATGGGTGTGTGGACGGACGGACGGATGGATGGATGGATGGATGGATGGATGGATGGATGGATAGATAGATAGATAGATAGATAGATAGATAGATAGATAGATAGATAGATAGATAGATAGATAGATAGATAGATAGATAGATAGATAGATAGATAGATAGATAGATAGATAGATAGAACCACCCTGGTGGAAAGATTGCACTGAACTTCAATGGAAAAACCCAAGAGAGCATTCAAAGGACAGAAAGGAGACCCTGGAGCAAAAGATCAACATCCTGGAGAAAGAATTAGAACTAGAAATCTCCTGAACACTGAGATTGCTGGGGAGCTGAGTCAATGGAAGAACAGCAAAGCTGCAGACCTAGAACTGAAGTCTGATTTTGAAGCCGTCATCTCCAAAGCATCCAGCCTGCACTACATGGTGAACAGGGCGAACTCCAAGGTAAAAATCCATCGAGTCATTAGTGAGAAGCTTGTGGGATACATATCCAACATAAAGAATTGTCTGGAACAAACTCTGCAAGTCGTGGACAAGATGCACGCCGTAGTCGTGGCGAATGAGAAACGAAAGACTACTCTTTGGAATGAGTTAGGTGTCACTCACTCCAAACGACAAAAGTCCCATGTGAATTTTGATAGATACTATATTTCGTATGCTGCGTGTATATCAGGCAAACACAATTGATGCAGGATTTGTAAGTTGAGAATGTTTGTAAGAAAGAAAGGAGTTTTAGAAAGTAAATATGCCTGAAATTTAGTGCTTAGATAATTTGACATTTGCAGAGAGAAGCGTGCCTTTTTTTCTTTGGTGCATTTGACCCACTTCAGTCCACAGTGACTACTGTATCTGCTGGATCATGTTAGTGTGTGCGTGTCCACCATTGACATCGAATTTATAAGTAAACATGTTGCTGTAACTTGATTCCTGTGAATTCCATTTAAGAGCCAATATGGTGGAAAATTGAGGTTTGAGATTGGTCTTGAGAATTTATGAAGATTATTTTGACCATTCCTCATGGTGTGCTTAGTAGCATACACGAAAATTCCGGAACATTCCTCCTGATGTGCTTGATAGTGCAAGGGAAATTCGGGATGATTCTCACAGTGCTTGGAGAGTGCATTGAAGATTTTGGAACAGTTGTGTATCATGCCTAGAAGGGTTATATGGGACCATCGTTTAAATAAGAAAGACAATGAGTTGTTGCAAACCACATGATTGTGAACTCATGCCAGTGGCAGATGCCATCATTGAAAAGGTTATGTACATTGACTTTAATTATTTCTTTAGAACTCCACTCTCATTTCTGCAATATATGACGTCCATGAACTTAATTATATATTTATGTTAATTGACTGCAGATGTCCATGCTAGGATAAACTGAATGATTGTCCAGCATTAATCGAACATTGTTGTGATGTGATATAAAAGTCAATGCTCTTTTAATTATATTCATAATTTGTATATTTGATTGTTGATTTAAGAAATTTATTGTTAAATTTATTGACCTTCTTAAACATATTATTTAACCATATGATGGAGAGATAGTGGATGGAGGGGTCTTGCTAAATATAGATTAAAGACAGATTTATCTTCTCCTTTGGTAAGACGATTTCCACAATTGGAAATATTGTGTGATGGTAAATGTTTTCTTTAATGTTGTGGAACAGATAAAAAGTTTACAGCACCCGAATATCCGCCAAGTGAGAGAGACGAGTGGTGTCTTCTGGAGAATTATTAATAACATAAATTAAGATTCTTATCACTTGTAATTAGTTATTGATGATTAAATAATAATAATAATCATAACCAATAACTAGGTGGCATTGTGACTGAAGGATACCGCACACCATACATCAGATACAAGTGACATAACCCGATAGTGTTATGGTCAAGGACGTCTTCAGAGGCCAGGAGGGTGCTTAGTCCAAGAGATAGACACCAGCGACAAACATTGTAATTTTGTTAATTTCTTAAGAGAGGTAATGTGCAGGGGTAACAGGGGTGGGGGCTTGCCAAGGACGTAATAACTTATTACAAGACGATCACGCACATTTTCAGGAGTAGGTCCCCTGTTGCTGGAATTGGAGTTTATGTGTGGGGCGAAAACAGGACGTGATAGTTCAGCTAATGCCTTTATTTCGGACAAGTAACACCTGGGAAGGGAGGTAATTTGATATTACATACTCAGGGCTTGACTTAGTCACTCCTTACCGCAAAGACGAATACCCCGTCGAGGGCGATTGTTTATTAATAATAGAGAGATTAATTATTAATGCATGTGAATGAATATTTATTAACAAAAAATATTTATTACATAAGAAACAATTAAAACACTTTCACAGAATGAAACAGCAGACAAGGGAGCAAAATACGGAAACAAACATGGAATGTCTCTAAATGCACCAACACACACATTAGAACTACATGCACAAATAAAATTATTTTTTAAAAATAGTTCCCAACCCCACTCCACTCCAGCTAATATAACCCACAGCAGAGCAATCTATAGACTAATTTATATAATCTATATACAACTTCACAAGATTCACACATAAACCAAACCCTGAACCAAAATCATGCACTCAATGTAGAACTGACAACACAATAGAACACCTTTTACTACAATGTAACAATTACAGAAAAGAAAAAAATGCATGACAGAAACAACAAATCTACTACACCTGCAATTCACCACACCAACACTACTATTCCCAACCAAACATCACCAGACACACATACACCAACATACACCAAGCTTTCGTCACATACCTCATCCACATAAACGCACTTCACCTACTATAAAAATAATAAAATAAATTTTAAAAATGGTCAGCCATCGGAAAGTCTCGGAAAATTACGACAACCACAACACGTCCCCCCCCAAAAAAAAAAAAAAAAAAAAAAAGACTCGCACTACGGACTCAACATATCGATTACAGCAGAAATCCACGGGCACAAAGACCGGTAGATCTCAAACCTGCTGCTCTAGAGCCGGTGGTACAAGCAACAAAACACACAAGGTGGCTTTGAAACGACCCGAATTAATTGTACACGCCAAACACCAACTCGATGCATTACAGGAAAAATTGGGGAAAAACACAAAGAAAAACCACAACGACCAACACCCCTTTCAGAATAAGTGAGAAGGGGAAGGTTCCACAGGAATCCACCAAAAACCGAGAACCTCTCTACAGAAGGTGAAAAGTTTTACCACAATTCCTGTGAAGTAAATGAAGTTAACGGATGAAGGAACCAATGACATTTCATTTGTAACAAAAGGGCAGTTTATGACTACTGGCTGCATTATAGAATTTAACACAAATTTCAAAACAATATTAGAGATAACACAAATGACTTACAAAGTATGAGTAAATAATCCCGAAACAAATATAATAGTGTACGATAGATAACTTTGAAATATTATAGTGTAAGGAAAGATAACTCTGAATTGTTATAGTGCAATGAACGATAACTTTGAAATGTTATAGTGCAATGAAAGATAACTCTGTTCAGTGAGCATTGGTGGGTAAGAATCATTCAATACAAGACTCTACTTTCGAAATAAAAAACGTGTGTGTTGTCTGTGTTGTGAACATAGGTGGGTAAGAATCATTCAATAGAAGAGACTGTACTCTCCTAAATGAACAACTTGTGTGTTGTCTGTGCTGTGAGCATAGGTGGGTGAAAATCATTCAATAAAAGTCTGTACTCTCCTAAATAAACAACTTGTGTGTTGTCTGTGCTATGAAAGGCTATTCTAGAGTATCTGTAGACTTGCTAAGGACATCTTCCCAGGCAGTCATTTTGTATGTAACTTTTAGCAGTTCAATAACATGCCTTCAACCAGCTCTTTCGAATTTTATTTTTTTCCTCATATATATTGCAATCAGGTCACTGCTAACTTTCAGACAGGTGTTCTATAATCGTGTTACTGATTACTCTCGATTCGTCAATCAGGTGTGTTTTTAAGTCTGAAGTCATTTGTTACTTTCAACCCATCGATCAAGTATTTATTTTTAATATCATTTAATACATTCAGTCCGTCAATTGGGAGGAGGGTTGTAATCATGTCATTGGTAACTTACAGTATATCAGTCAAGTAATCCATAATCATGTTATTTGTTATTTTCAATTCATCATTCAGATGGCTTTTTTAGTCATGTCATCTGTTACTTTCAATCCGTCATTGAGGTCTTTTTAGTCACTATCATTTCTTTCATTACGTAAATATGGTGTTGTTTTAGTCATGTCATCTATTACTTTCAATCTGTCACTCAGGTGTTCTTTTAGTCATTTCATCTATTACTTTCAATCTGTCACTCAGGTGTTTTTTTAGTCATGTCATCTATTACTTTCAATCTGTCACTCAGGTGTTTTTAGTCATGTCATCTATTACTTTCAGTCACTCAGGTGTTTTTTAGTCATGTCATCTATTACTTTCAATCTGTCACTAAGGTGATTTTTAGTCATGTCATCTATTACTTTCAATCTGTCAGTCAGGTGTTTTTTTAATCATATAATTTGTAACTCTCAGTCGATTAGTCAAGTGTTACATAATCATGTCATATTTGTAACTTTAGGTACAGTGTGTGTGTGCGTGCGTGCGTTCGTGTTTCTTTTATTGGTCTCATGTTTTGCTGCAAATAACTATTAACTATTAATCTGTCTTTCATGTTTTTTTGCAAATATACCATTCATAACTTTCAAATAATGGATCACGTGTATGAAGTCTGGATACTATTAACTCAGTCCTTTATTCATTTTCTAAAGTTTGTTACTGCAATTTGTAATCAGTCGTTCACGTGTTCCACTGTCAAATAATTTCTAACTTTTAATTTATCGGTTACATGTTTTCCAGACAAACTAGTCATATATTTTGATCTTTTATTTGTATATTTTGCAGACATGTTATTCGTAACTTCTGGTCTATCTTTATTTAGTCATTTCATTTGTACGTTTCAGTCTTCTGTTCATGTGTTTTGCAAATAGATTATTCGAAACTTTCAATCTGTCTATTCTGTTTATTTTCTAGTTAAATTATTTGTAAATTTCAATCTGTCTATCCTGCTTTTCAGACATATTATTTGTAAATTTCAATCTGTTTATCCTGTTTTTTCAGACAAATTATTCGTAACTTTCAACCTGTCCATCCTGTAGTTTCAGACAAATTATTTTTAACTTTCAATCTGTCTATCCTGCATTTTCAAATGCTCATTCATAACTCTCAGCCATTTCTTTCTTAGTTAATTCACTCGTGCTGATCTGTCTGCTAGTCGCGTGTTTAGTAGACTGAAGACAACAAACGCCATATAAAACTTTATTCTGAATATTATTCTGATAAATAAATGATGAATTCAATATAAAATTTATTCCGAGAATTAATCTGATATTTAAATGTGAATTCAATACAAATTTTATTCTGAGTATTAATCTGATATTCAATGGTGAATTCAACACAATATAAAACTTTATTCTGAGAATTAATCTGATATTCAATGGTGAATTCAACATAAGTTCCACAGAAATACAAGTGAAAAGAAAACAGAATATTGTCACGCCTTGTTTTCAATTCTGCCTGCAGGGCCGGTAATTGTTCCTCCTTGAAAGACAGGTACTGGAGACATAAATAAATACAATTCATAGAATTTTACCTCAAACATCAGTGTCAGCATACAGGTAATGTAATCTGTAATTGGATCGGTTTGTAAAGCAAAGAATTCTGGAAATGTGCGTTCTCATTTTGCGTGTCCTGGAAATGCGTGTGGACAATTTTATTGTACATCGTGTGGACAGTTTTGTTACACACAAAGTGAATTGTAATTATAAAACAACAAATATGTTACACGCACTTTGCCCTCGGCAGTCAGCATTTGATGTATTTGTTCGTAAGAGGATGCATAGCAGAGTCAGTCTGGAGGAAAAGAATGTGATTGGGTGTATGGGTTTGGGAGGAAGATGGGAATTTTGCGTGTTTTAAGCGTGTACATATGAGTGTATGTATGTATGTGTGTGTGTGTGTGTGTGTGTGTTTGTGTGTCCACTCGAAAGTTGGAGGGGGTCCCACAAAAGTCAGTGTGTGCGCGTGCGTGTGTATGTGCGTACTTGTTTGTGTGCACTTTTATGAGTTTGTGTGTGTGTGTGTGTGTGTGTGTGTGTGTGTGTGTGTGTGTGTGTGTGTGTGTGTGTGTGTGCAACTGAATCGGGCTGTAAATTGCAACGTGTAATAATACGTGTGTGTTGTGCACGTACTTGAGATGGGATTTGAAACACGTACACACACTAGCGTCAGTTTGTTGGAAAGTGCATGTAGATAGGTATCGCTACTGAATCAGTTTGTAAGAAAGGGGTGTGTATCCTTTGTTTACATTACAAGTATGGCCGTAGGCTACTGAACCAGTTTGTAAGAAAGGGGTGTGATTCCAATGTTTACATTACAAGTTTGGCTGTAGGACAGAAGTCTTTGGGATCGCAAGCATATTGTAATTTCTTGAAGGAAGCCGATAATATATTAACACAGGTGCAGCAATATTAATTTTCATTATCATATTACTACTACGACTACTACTGCTAATATTAATAATAATATGTACCTGACTATACGAAAGCCAAGGAAAGAAAGAAAAAAAGAATTTATCTTTGTAAGTAGGGGTGAGCTTTACGTTTCTCAACTGTAGAAGCAAATAAAGGTGTGGTCGGTTAATAAAATAAAAGTTACCCTCAGTCCTGACAGACACTAGGTGTGGTCGGTTAATAAAATAAAAGTTACCCTCAGTCCTGACAGACACTAGGTGTGGTCGGTTAAAATAAAAGTTACCCTCAGTCCTGAAAGCCAAATAGGTGTACTGGGTTTTAAAATCTAAAAATGCAATCTCCACCTTTCTCTAGGAATGATAAATTAAGACGATCGGTTTCGTTTGAAAAGAATTAAAAGCGCCTGATGGATGGAATGATAAAGGAATAAAGAGAAAAAATCTTTACCATGGCTTGCTGGTTGGCGAGTCCTGACACATCTCATTCTGAAGATTACTCACTGCCATAATCAGCAGCTATCATCGAGTTGTCACTTTCTTGAAGTGCTCGTTCTTGAGGTGCTGGTATTACTTCCCTTAGTAGTTTCGCCCATGGTCTAAATTTCTTGTAATATTTCTAATCACACAGTACATCAAAGTAAAGATCATGGCAAAGAGAAAAAAACACTCATCAAAAGGAAAGATCACGAACTGAAAAATAAACATTCATAAAAAAGAAAGATCATGGCACAGAGAAATAAACATACATCAAAATAAAGATCATGGCAGCGAGAAATAACTATACATCACAAAGAAAGATCACGGCGCTGAGAAACAAGCATCAAAAGTTATAGCCCCAAAACATTATCATGATGGAAACCTTACCATGATGATGGTGATGACGATGTTGTTGTTGTCGTTGATGATGATGATGATGATGATGATGATGATGATGATGATGGCAGCAACACTAGCAATAATAGTGTTAATAGATTGGACAACAAATGAAATTATCTTGACAGAAAAACAAGAACACTACTTACAAATCATAAGGCCCTGCACCCAAAATCAGAGGTGATCTCTGTGTATTTAGGACATGGGAAGCAGAGAGAGGACTCAAGAAAATCAAAGACGTCCTTGAAGGAGAAGTTATAGACCTTGTGGACTACATCTGGACTAACAGCAAAGATGAGCCATTGATAGAAGCAGTAAAGATTAGTGGATTACACCAAACCTCAAAAACAGACAAAGAAGCGTTGCAAAAATATCAACAAAACAGGCATTGGCAAATATTTGGAGCCAAAAGTCTCTCCATGGTTAGAATATGTGACAAGCTGAAAAACATATAGGTGGTTGAAAGAGGCAGGTATGAAAAGGAGAAACAGAAGCACTTATAACACCTGTGTGCAATATCAAGCACTCAACGCGAAATTACACAAAACAAAAATTCTCAAATGATTCTAATTGCAGACTGCAAAGAACAAGGTCAAAACAACAGAACATATATTATCTAGATATCGGTTTCCGGCTGGAACAGAATACATCAAAAGAGCCAATGAAATGGCTAGAAAATCGTACATAAAAGTCGGTGTGAAAACTATGGAGTAAAAAAAATCCTAGAAAGAGCGCGAATGCACCAACCAGAAGCAGTCACCGAGATAGAAGAAGTCAAAACACTGTTGGGGAATTCGAGTGATTCCTGCACGAAGGTCAGACGTTGTAGTTGTCAATAAGTCTAACAAAACGGCAGTAATAATCGATGTCACTGTTCCACGTGATAGAAACATTAAAAGAAAAGAAAGAGGAAAAAATTTAAATACCAGGATCTCAGTTTTGAAATCGAGAGACTGTGGAATGTAAAAGTAAAACTGATACCTGTAGTGATAGGAGCACTGGTAAATATAACATCAGTTAGAAGTCTGTCTGAATACACTACCAGGAAACCACAGACTCGCCCCATTCAGCACTCCTCGGACGTGCCACATCCTCTGTGAAACCTTGGATCTCCCTGAATGTTGATAAGATTCCGAGACTTTGGTTCGCCACCGAGAGTCAACAGTAGTTGTAAAAAGGGGAATAATAATAATAATAATAATAATAATAATAATAATAATAATAATAATAATAATAATAATAGCAATCAACGTACAAATGGTTGAAAGAGGCAGGATTGAAAGCAGAAACAGAAGCACTCATAACAGCTGCACAAGATCAAGCACTCAACACCAAATCACACAAAACGAAAATCATGAAAATTTCAAATCATTCCAAATGTAGACTCTGCAAATCCATGGATGAGACAACAGAGCACATCCTATCTGATGTCAGGTTCTGGCTGGAACAGAAAACACCAAAAAGACACAATGAAGTGGCAAAACACATACATAAAAATATGTGTGAGAACTATGGCATAAAAACCCCAGAAAGAGCATGGATGCACCAACCAGAAGCAGTCACCGAAACAGAAGAAGTCAAAATACTGTGGGACTTCGAGATACGAACAGATCGGGTAATTCCTGCACGAAGACCAGACATTGTAGTTCTCAATAAGTCCAACAGAACAGTATCAATCATTGATGTCGCTGTTCCAAGTGATAGAAACATAAAAACAAAAGAAAGAGAAAAAATAGAAAAATACCAAGACCTCAGATTAGCAATTCAGAGACTGTGGAATGTAAAAGCAGAAGTGATACCAATAGTGATAGGAGCCTTGGGGAACATAACATCTGAATTGGAAGGCTACCTGAATAAACTCCCTGGAAACCACAGAATGGCTCCACTACTCAAAGCAGCGCTCCTCGGAAGTGCCCACATCCTCCGTAAAACCTTGGATCTCCCAGAATCTTGGGTAAGATTCCGAGACCTTGGATCACAACCGACAGTCAAACAGAAGTCGTGGAAAGAGGCTGGATAATAATAATAAGAAGAAGAAGAAGAAGAAATGTTTAATCTTATTAACTCTTAAGCGCTTTCAAATAATTACATATTAAATACACAATGTCTTTCTACAAACTGCTACTTCAACATGACAACCGCTAAAAGATCATACAAAGAACCCAAATGAATACGCGTACACGATGACAATACGTAACGAATAACTTATCTACAAAAGAGAAACAAATAAAATAAATTTACAAATGTTCGGTTTCAACAAATGTGACAAAGTTCATGGTCTTAACGATGAAATTGACATGTCTCAAGAGCCACCCCCACCCACCCACCCCCACCCCCCGCGCGCTAAGAGCTGACCTTGACATCTTTGTGTCAGCTCGAAAGGCAGAAAAATTCCAGGAAGAATGATTTTGATAAGCAAAAGAACGTGACCTAGTGACATACTTATACTTTGCTTTCGGGCCGAAAATGTGAGTGAATGATAAGTGCGAAGCTCTAGCGAGAGTGTAGGCCTACACTTGTGAGAGATGAATGAGCTAGATACTTTAGGACTGGAACCAACCAAAAAAGCTTCATAAATATAAGTGATCAGCCATTAATCAGCCATCTTCTGATCTCAAGCTGTACACTAAACATAAAATTACGTCATATCTCCGTTTCAGTACTGTTAAGATTTTCAGTGACGAAATTTAAGGCTTGAAAAGTGTGGAAGACGTCATTAGGAAAGAACAGATCAAACCTACAAAGAATCTGTCAGAACAGATCAAAACTACAAAGGGTTTGTCTGAACAGATCAAACTACAGTCTCAGTCTGACACCCAGGAACCAGGAACAATGTTTATACGTGTCTGGGATATTTCATCATACAGAAAGTACTGCTCATAGCTTTCGAACGCAGCTTTGTGTACAAAACTTTACTTATAGATTTCTATGACAGCCTTTGTTCACAAACCTTTAGTTAAAGATTTCTATGACAGCTTTGTGTACAAACTTTACATAAAGATCTCTATGACAGCCTTTGTTCACAAACCGCTTCTTAAGGACTTCTGAACAGTGCTTTAACCACACTTTTCTAAATATTTCTGTTACAACCTAGTTACACAATTTTTCTTAAAATTTTTCATACTGAGTTTTTATATAACCTCTTATTAAAAATCTGTTTCATCTTTTTTATACAACCGTGGCTTACAGATGCATTTTACTACTTTGTAATTATTTTCTTACAGATTTTTATTACATTCTTATTAGAAATTGTTTATAAAAACTGATATACAGACCTCTTTCACAATTTTTTTTTAAGGACTGGCCTGTTTCACAATTTTTTTTTTAAGGACTGGCCTGTTTCACAATTTTTTTTTAAGGACTGGTATAAAGACATCTTTTACAAATTGTATTTAAAACTGACACACGGCCAATTTTTAGAAATTGTTTTAAAATGTGATATACAGCCCTCTTAAACAAATTGTTTTAAAATGTGATATACAGCCCTCTTAAATTGTTTTTTATAATGTGATATACAGCCCTCTTAAACAAATTGTTTTTTATAATGTGATATACAACCCTCTTAAACCAAATTGTTTTAAAATGTGATATACAGCCCTCTTAAACAAATTGTTTTAAAATGTGATATACAGCCCTCTTAAATTGTTTTTTATAATGTGATATACAACCCTCTTAAACCAAATTGTTTTAAAATGTGATATACAGCCCTCTTAAACAAATTGTTTTAAAATGTGATATACAGCCCTCTTAATTAAATTGTTTTTTTAATATGATATACAAACCTCTTAAACAAATTGTTTTAAAATGTGATATACAGCCCTCTTAAACAAAATGTTTTAAAATGTGATATACAGCCCTCTTAAACAAATTGTTTTAAAATATGATATACAACCCTCTTAAACAAATTGTTTTAAAATGTGATATACAGCCCTCTTAAACAAATTGTTTTAAAATGTGATATACAGCCCTCTTAAACAAATTGTTTTAAAATGTGATATACAGCCCTCTTAAACAAATTGTTTTAAAATGTGATATACAGCCCTCTTAAATTGTTTTTTATAATGTGATATGCAACCCTCTTAAACAAATTGTTTTAAAATGTGATATACAACCCTCTTAAACAAATTGTTTTAAAATGTGATATACAGCCCTCTTAAACAAATTGTTTTAAAATGTGATATACAGCCCTCTTAAATTGTTTTTTATAATGTGATATGCAACCCTCTTAAACAAATTGTTTTAAAATGTGATATACAACCCTCTTAAACAAATTGTTTTAAAATGTGATATACAGCCCTCTTAAACAAATTGTTTTAAAATGTGATATACAGCCCTCTTAAATTGTTTTTTATAATGTGATATGCAACCCTCTTAAACAAATTGTTTTAAAATGTGATATACAACCCTCTTAAACAAATTGTTTTAAAATGTGATATACAGCCCTCTTAAACAAATTGTTTTAAAATGTGACATACAGCCCTCTTAAACAAATTGTTTTAAAATGTGGTATACAGCCCTCTTAAACAAATTGTTTTATATTGTGACATACAGCCATCTTAAACAAATTGTTTTATATTGTGATATACAGCCATCTTAAACAAATTTTTGTTTTAAAGACTGTTAATAAGTATTCCTTTTCAAATTGTATTTAAACTGATATAAGACCCTTTTAGGGAAAATGCTTTTTAAAACGGTTCTACAGAACTCTTTTACAAATTGTTTTAAAACTGATATAAAGCCATCTTTAAATTATTCTTTAAACGTGATACAAGATAATTTTTAGAAATTATTTTTAAAAATTGATATACAACCCTGTTTCACAATTTGTTTTTAAAGACTGATATACAACCCTGTTTCACAATTTGATTTTAAAGACTGATATACAACCCTGTTTCACAATTTGTTTTTTTAAAGACTGATATAAAAGCCTTCTGTTAAAATTGTTTTTCAAACTGATATAAGACCATTACTTGGAAACTATTTTTAAAAACTGATATACAGCCTTCTTTCACAATTATCTCTTACAATTTCCCTTCCAGACTTCCTTGACAACCTTCTCTTAGCCTTCATTATAGATTTCACTTACTGTCTCCAGTTCCAGCCATTAGTAGCCGACGAGTAAAGAATTGGTCAAGAGTCGGGGCATATAGGACACACAAATATGAATATAAGTAAAAGTAGGTCCTATCTAGTAACATCAGTGGAAGTAGGTCCTATCTAGTAACATCAGTGGAAGAGGTCCTATCTAGTAACATCATTGGAAGTAGGTTCTATCTAGTAACATCAGTGGAAGTAGGTTCTATCTAGTAACATCAGTGGAAGTAGGTTCTATCTAGTAACATCAGTGGAAGTAGGTTCTATCTAGTAACATCAGTGGAAGTAGGTCCTATCTAGTAACATCATTGGAAGTAGGTTCTATCTAGTAACATCAGTGGAAGTAGGTTCTATCTAGTAACATCAGTGGAAGTAGGTTCTATCTGGTCATATGAGTGGAAGTAGATCCTGTCTAGTAACATCGGTCGATGTAGGTCCTTTTTAGTCACAGTTTCAGTGGGGGTAGGTCCTGTCTAGTCACACTATCATCTCTTCAAAATCAAATCTTAATTCAAACAGCGGGCTTACAGACACAAACATCTTTACATGTAGTGGTTGACCATTGAGTGAATTGCATGCAATCGACAAAGAGCAGACATGGCAACGTTTTATAACCTTTGTTCATTGGTTGGGAGGGGGTGGTGGGGTACAATGTAAATGCAGTGATTGTCTCACTTACCCTACGTCTCCCGGGCCATCTCCAATTCATGCGCCATCTCATTTTTCTCCCTGATTTGCGCCGCCCACGGAGTTCAACGTCAACGCTTGTGTCTTCCTTGCTCTGCCCCGCGTCACAGGTCAATGCACACACTAGCAGCACCACAAACAGCACCGCGACCAGATATGTCGTCTTCATTGTCTTTAAAATAACATACCGTATGTTTATTTAGTTATTCAGCTCGCTAGTCGGTTAATTACCACAGTTTGTAGTAGTAGTAGTAGTAATAGTAGTAGCAGTAGTATAAGTTGTTCGTATAGTAGAATAGAATTAATACATAAAGTAATAAAATATAGAAGCCATTCAAATAGTAGTAATGGTAGTAGTAGTAGTAGTAGTAGTAGTAGTACACGTAGCTGTAGTAGTAAAATAATAATTGCAGGACATGTAGTAGTAGAAGCACTAATAATGCAATTAGTAATACTGTATTAGAGTATGTAGTAAAAGTAATAGCAAATGTAGCAGCATTAATAATGTTTTTTGGAGTGGTAGCAGCATTAGCAGTGCATGTAATACGGTATACGTAATAATAGGAGTAGTACATTACGTTGCAAAAATTGTAGTATTGCATGAACTAGTATTAACAGCAGTACTATTATAGTAGTATGTGAAGTAGTATTAATTGTAGAAATGGTAGAAATGGCAAAAATAACAGTAGTAGTGCATGGAGTAGTATTAATAGTAAAATGAGTGAAATAGTAGAAATAGCAGTAGTAGTACATGGGGTAGTATTAATAGTAGTAATTAGTGAAGTAGTAATAACAGAGGTAGTGCATGGAGTAGTATTAATAGTAAAATGAGTGAAGTAGTAGAAATAACACTAGTAGTACATGGGGTAGTATTAGTAGTAGTAGTGTGTGAAGAAGCATTAATTGTAATAGAAATAGCAAAAGTAGTGCATGAAGTATTTGAAATTGTAGGAGTATATGACGTGGTAGTAATACTAGTAGTAATACATTTAATAGTTGTAGTAGTGCATGAAGTAGTAGCAATAATGGTAATAGTTCCTTATGCAATAATAACAGGAGTAGTACATACAATAGGAATAATAGAAACCGTACATAAATTAGTACTGACATGAATAGCACATGAAGTAGTACTAACAGAAGTAATGCATGAAGTAGTACTAACAGGAGTAGTACATGAAGTAGTAATAACAGGAGTACTACAGGAATAATAGGAGCAGTAGTAGTACTAGAGATAGTAATAACAGAAGTAGTGAATGAAGTAGTAATGATATAAGTATTACAAACAGGAGTAGTAATAGTAGTAATAACAGGAGTAGTACAAGAAACAGCAATAATAAGAGTAGTGCATGAAGTAGTATTAATGCGAGTAGTACAAGAAATAGTGCAAACGGGAATTGTACATGAAATAGTAATAATAGGAGTAGAATCAACCCGAGTAGTGCATAAATTATAATAATAGGAAATGTACATGAAGTAGTAATAAAAGAAGTATTACTAATAGTAGTTGTACTTTAAGTATAATAATACGAGTAGTACCTGAAATAGTAATAATAGGAGTAGTGTGATGTAGTACTAACATAAGTAGTTTTAAATGGAGTAGTTCATGAAGTAGTAATAACAGAAGTAGTATTAAAGTAGTAGTACATGAAGTAGTGATAATAGAGGGTGTACCAGCAGGTGTAATACATGAAGTAGTCACAAAGGAAGTAGTACTAACAAGATTAGCATTTGAAGTACTAATAATATAAGTAGTATATGAAGTAGTTATAATGGAAGTAATACATAAAGTAGTATTATCAAGAGCAGCAACGAAGTAGAAGCATTTGTAGGTGTCGCCACCCCACCTCCTCTCTGACGAGGGGAGGGAGGTGGCTTGTCGACGCCACTTAGGACTTGCATAAATATTATTACACATCCGCACACAGAATACAAAGATGGTTGTTTGGCTAGAATTTTATTCTGCGTGTAGGTTACGTATTGCCAGCATGTTTGCATGTTTGTTTGCATACGGGTAGGGGTGAAGTGTAGACGGCACAGACGACACAACGTGTAACAACGACAACAACCACTCTTTCAAAACCATAGACAGGAGAAAGCCTCAATGTCAGAGTATAAATTCAAATTTATTGGTCTATGGGTTTCCTCTCACACGTTGGTTAGTCAGCCATCCACACTCACACCCATGGGTGGGTGGGGGGAAGAAAGAAAGAAAGAAAAAATTATGAATAAAATAAATGTAAAATTCAAGATTCTTCATGCAGTACTACTTCTAAAATTGCCTAAGCATTTTACAACATAATATATCAGTCATTATTTCAAAGTTCTGGAGCCACTGCTCTTATATCAAAATTCAATAATTCAATTAATAAACAAATGTCATTTGACTTGCAAATTCTCTTCAATCAGTTCCATCAATATTTTTTTATATTAATCTTAAAGCCATCCTTTACTTATAAACACTGATTTAAACTTAAGGTTTATTTTTAATTTTCGGTTTAATGCTTAATTAAGATTCTAAGCTTTAGTTTTAAGTTTTAGTTTATATTTATGTGCTCTGAGATTCTTACCCTAATTAATATTTTCTTTTACTCACATAGTTATTGTCACTTTCTCCTCGGGCTCTGCTCACATAGTTATTGTCATTTTCTCCTTGTGCTGGGCTCACATAGTTATCATCACTTTCTTCTTGTGCTGGGCTCACATAGTTATCATCACTTTCTTATTGTTCTCTTCTCACATAGTTATCGTCACTTTCTTCTTGTGCTGGGCTCACATAGTTATCATCACTTTCTTCTTGTGTTGCGGGGTTTTGATGATACACAAAAACACCGTCAACGTCTCAACACTGGTTCGCTCGCTCCCTGGAACTCGAATACGGCCATCTTCGCTGCTATGATGGCTGCTACAATTTCATGCTCTCGCTGCGCTCTTCATTAGGCCTAATTTCTCAACTCTTGTTACGTTCTCTCTTCTCTCTTCTTCTCTTCAATTTCTCCTCATTTCATCGCGTCTCTTCTCTTAACTTCGTTTCTCCTCTTCTCTCACGTTTCTCGTCTCTTCTCTTCTCTTCTCATTATGTAAAGGCCAACCTTGCTGTTCTTTGGCGGCATGCCATATGCATGACCACTGACTGCTTCCAGTGATAAATACTACCTCTTATGTAATATTTCGCTCTGCCCCCTATCCCGTGTGTGGTGACATTATACTGCCAATTCATCACTTTTATTGGGAAATAATCGATCACCCGTGGTCTTTGCACAGAGTCTTTGAAAAACCCACAGATGACTGTCCTGCATGACTGGTTCATCTTGAACTGTGGACAGCCTTGAAAGGCGCACCTTCAAATACAGCTGGGTAGACGTCTGGCACTCTGTTGCAGTGTCCAAGAACTCTCCAGCTGGTTGCCTCCCAGCGTCATAGACAGTTCCTAGTACAAAAAGCAGGGAGAAACTCTGGGGGCATTTCCCACCCTCTCTACAACACGCTACATTCTCGACGTTTCTCGTCTGTTCTGCCTCTGCCATCCTCTTTTATACACCAAGTTCTTGTACATCACTTTCTCTGAGCTGACTAGAACACACCCCCTCAAGCACACACGGTACCCCCATCCAGCACTGCCCTGTACAACCAGCACCGCACTGTGCATGCTGACCTGACGAATGTTCTGACCATTCTGGATGTTCACTTTCTATTAGTGCCAAGTATTGAGTTCCCAGTTGGCACCTGTGATTTACAGTATCCATTTGCCCTACCTAGCTAACTCTCAGAGCACACTGAACTACATCTCAGAGCAACAGTCCTACTCATATTTTATTTTAAAACTACAGTTACTATGGCAACTCAAGGCCACCTGGCAAGCCATACATTAATCGCAGCAAGAAATGGTTGTACACACAAACTAACACATTTAACTATAGTAATATAAATCTTGACTTTCCAGTAATCTCAAAATTCTATTTCAATAAATAATTTCACAATACAATATCAACTTAAACTACCAAACATTTTATAGTGGTGATTCTTAAAAAGATGTTACATTTCAAAACTCAGAGCCTGCCCTCTCATGGACAAAATAGTGGACAAAATAGCGTCTCCCTGGCCCCCTGGCCGCCATGTACTCTATACAGGCACAGATTTATGGGCGTGGGTCCTGACCACAGAGGGTCAGCCAGTGGTTCTCCCTCAAGTTAATTATACTTTTTCCATTCTCCAGCATGAACTTAAGGCTAGTGTTTCTGACTTAGTTTTCGCGTTGTTGACAAAATGGTCATTTTCGCCCCCGTCCCTGTTTTAATTAACTTAGCTGTTTCGTTAATAGTTTAGAGTTAGAAAACACTTAGGGGGGAATTTTTTTTATTAATATTCCCTCATTATCGTGACAGTAGGGTGTGAAAAAATAAATTGGAATAACTTTGTACGCAGACTTTTCATCAACACTGTTGTATAATTTCAATGGCGCTGCCATTCTTCAGTCAGAGAAAATGTTCCGTAGCAGTCTTGGACATGGCCTACAAAATCTTCAACGCCATCAACAAAGTTTTGATATAGCCTACTAGGTTACTCTTTAGTAGTATTTATTTGTATATGTATTTATTTATTTCGTTTGATTTGTTATAGCCTACTAGCTTACTATTTAGTTGTATTTATTTTTATATGTATTTATTACTTCCTTTGTTTTGTTCCTGCCAGTGCTAAGAATAGTTACAATTATTGGCCAAGGTGGTTGAGGTACTTCAGCGAATCAATGTAGCAATTTATAGTTACAGGTTTAAATAGATGTAAAGATACTTCAGTAAATCTAAGTAGAGATTTATAGTTAGAGGTTTACATAGTTGTAAAGGTACTTCAGAAGTCAATGTAATGACTTATAGTTACAGGCTTACACAGTTTGAATAGATACATCAGAAGTCAACGTAAAACGACTTACATCTACAGGCTTAGATAGCTGTTTAGTACCTTTAAGTCAATGTAGCGACTTACATTTACAGTACTAGATAGTTCTTGGGGTACATCGATGAATAATTGCAACGAATCCGATTGCATATCTAGATAAATTTACATAAGTATATCAAAGAATACGTGTAAAAACTTATGATTGCAGATCAAGATAAATTTACACATGTATATCAAAGAATACGTGTAAAAACTTATGATTACAGATCAAGATAAATTTACACATGTATATCAAAGAATACGTGTAAAAACTTATGATTACAGATCAAGATAAATTTACACATGTATATCAAAGAATACGTGTAAAAACTTATGATTACAGATCAAGATAAATTTACACATGTATATCAAAGAATACGTGTAAAAACTTATGATTACAGATCAAGATAAATTTACACATGTATATCAAAGAATACGTGTAAAAACTTATGATTACAGATCAAGATAAATTTACACATGTATATCAAAGAATACGTGTAAAAACTTATGATTACAGATCAAGATAAATTTACACATGTATATCAAAGAATACGTGTAAACACTTATGATTACAGATCTAGATAAATTTACACATGTATATCAAAGAATACGTGTAAAAACTTATGATTACAGATCTAGATAAATTTACACATGTATATCAAAGAATACGTGTAAACACTTATGATTACAGATCTAGATAAATTTACACATGTATATCAAAGAATACGTGTAACGACTTATGTTTACAGATCTAGATAAATTTATGTACATATATCAATGAATACATGTAACGCTTTACGATTACAGATATAGATAAATTTACACATGTACAACAATTACACATATACAACAAGGAATCAGTTTAGCGATTTACGATAATATAATAGTCTCGATAAATTTACACATGTATAACGGACAATCAGTGTAACGTCCCACGATTACAGGTCTAGAGAAATGTACACACGTAGGCTTATAACAGAGAACCAATATAACGACTTACGATTACAGGCCTAGTCACGACTTTGACAGAATTCTGTCGTGGTTTACGTCAGTGATACAACAAAGACAAAATTAAGAACGCTACAATATTTCTGAAATTGCTGTTTATATACTAGTTCTAAGTCAGTCCACAGATTTGAGGTCATAAGCATGACAAAGGCATATTTACATCTCTGTACAATGCACTCTCAACTTCTGGATTCTTAGCAAGAAAGATGGAAAAATTGAAATCTAAGTTACACTGAGCTCCATTATCCTTGATTCAAATAAGTAAATAGTATCTATCTATCTATCTATCTATCTACACACACACTGATGTCGTGATGTGTAGCAAAAGCATACAATTGTTTGAAAACACTTCTTTCTTATTGCATTATTTTTTTACTTTCTTTTATTCTGTAGGTACTTATATTTTTTGTAACATTCACGGAGCATGTTGGTGTTGTTATGATTCCTTAATTTAATCAATATAATAAAGTGTATTAATGAATCTCAATTGCCGGTTAAATCACGGAACATGCTGGTGTTGTTATGATTCCTTAATTTAATCAATATATTCAAGTGTATTGATGAATCTCAATTGCCAGTTAAAATAAGTGGCTCTCATTTCAAGAGTCAAATGTTACTTTTTCATAGACACCAACTGAGGGGAAGAAATTGGGGGGGGGGGATTAGTATTTAGCAGATGTTTTATATTTTTATTACTATACGAGATTTGATCAAATAATATTCGGTTTGCGCACACATCTCACGACCGGTATCGATTCAGGTGAATTATGTAGTTGATGTGTCGACAGAAGACTTCCAACTTTACAAGCGTTTTGGGGTTTTAATAGATTTTTATATATATAGAATAAACACTATAGAAGAACAGGAAGAAAGTGTATGTGTGTGTGTGTGTGTGTGTGTGTGTGTGTGTGTGTGTGTGTGTGTGTGTGTGTGTGTATGTGTGTGTTTGTGTATGTGCGAGTGAGACAGAGAGAGGAAGTGAGTGTGTAGACAGAGACAAAGGGAAAATTGTGTGAGTATATGTGTTTATGTAGTGTGTGTATGTATGTGTAGTAAAGGAGGTGTAGTGTATGAGTCGTGTGTAAGTGTATCTCTGTAGTGTAATGGGGGGGGGTATTTTATGAGAAGTGTGTAATGTGTGTAGTGTAGTGATTGAGTTGTGTGTGGGAGTGTCTGTGTAGTCTTTGAGGCAAATGTGTGTAGTGTGTGTAACGTATGAGAAGTGTGTTTGTAATATATATGTATAGTGTATGAGGAGTGCGTGCGCGCGCGCGCGCGCGTGTGTGTGTGTGTGTGTGTGTGTGTGTGTGTGTGTGTGTGTTTGTGTGAGTGTATGAAATTATGCGCCACACATGGAAAGACGGCAACAGAAACACTTCAGCTTGTGCATAGTGAGTACGGAGAAGGCTATTGTTGCCTTGGGTGACATGTTTCGAAATGGTTTAAGCGATTGTTGCCGTGGGTGAAGTGTTTTGGGATGGTTTAAGAGATTGTTACCTTGGATGATACGTTTCGGAATGGTTTAAGCGATTGTTACCTTGGTGAAAGTGTTTTGGAATGGTTTAAGAGATTGTTTATTGGGTGAAGTATTTTGGAATTTTGGAATCCTTTCAGTGATTGCTACCTTGGGTGGCGTATTTTGTAATGTTTTAATTGCTACCTTCTGTTGAAGTGTTTTGGAATGGTTTCAGCAATTGTTGCCTAGGGTGACGCGTTTTGGAATAGTTTAAGAGATTTTTATTGGGTGCCGGTTTTGGTATGGTTTAAGTGTTTGCAACCTTGGTTGACGTGTATTGAAATGGTTTAAGCGATTGTTGCCTATGGTGACGTGTTTTAGAATAGTTTATGCGATTGCTACCTTGGGTGAAGGGATTTGTAATGTTTTAAGCTATTGTTGCTTGGGGGACATGCTTTGAAATAGTTTAAGTGATTGTTGTCTTCCGTGATACGTTTAGGAATGGATTAAGTGATTGTTGCCTTTGATGACGCGTTTTGGAATGATGTAAGAGATTGTTAGCTTGGGTGACGTGTTTTGGAATGGTTTAAACGCTTGTTGCAATGGGTGAAGTTTAGGGGCATAGTTTAAGATGGTTTATGCGATTGCTAACTTAGGTGACAAGTTCTGGAATGGTTTAGGCGATTGCGAAATTGGGTGAAGCGTCTTGGAATGGTTTAGGCGACTGTTGCCTTAGATAACGCGTATTGGAATGGTTTAAGCGATTGTTGCCTTAGATGACGCGTATTGGAATGGTTTAAGCGATTCCTGCCTAGGTGAAGTGTTTTAGTATCGTTGAATCGATTGTTACTTTGGGTGACGTATTTTGTAAAAGTTTAAGCGATTGTTATCTTCGATGACGCGTTTTGGAATGGCTTAAGCGTTGTTGATATGGGTGACGTGTGTTGGAATGGTTTAAGCGGTATAAGTCTTGGGACAGTGTTTTTCAACCTTTTTTTTTTATTGGAATGGAACCCTTCGGAGCGTTTAGATTGCTCGCGGAACCAAATGCATTGACACAAGAAAATACCGATTATACATGTGTATGTGTGTAACACTGTAATTGTAGCCCAAATCAAAAATAAACAGAATAGCCGATATTACTAGTTGCTAGGTTACTTTATTGTTACCCGTTAGCATCAGTTTGCAGTAGCGAACATTTCAGTGCAAAATATTTGTTTGGTGATTTCTATAAAGCAGTTCAATTCGTGGCCGAATGTTCAAGAGAGACACCGGAAGTTAATCTTCGACAGACAAAAGTCGTTCTCGTTTCTTGTGCTTGATGGCGGTCACAACAGAAAATTCCCATTCGCACATGTAAGAAGTTGAAAACTGCAACAGAAGTCGCAAAGCTTTCTCATCTAACCGGGTACTCGTTTTCAACTAGTACTAAAACACATCCAAGTTCAACTCTGCATGTTTTAGCTTCCGGGTTCTGTCACTCGTTTTCAACTAGTAACTAAAACGCATCCAAGTTCAACTCTGCATGTTATAGTTTCCGGGTCCTGTCACTCGTTTTCAACTAGTAACTAAAACGCATCCAAGTTCAACTCTGCATGTTATAGTTTCCGGGTTCTGTCACTCGTTTTCAACTAGTAACTAAAACACATCCAAGTTCAACTCTGCATGCTATAGCTTCCGCGTTCTGTCACTCGGATCGCTAACGAGCTCATCCTCTTTCTGAAAGTAAACTGTCTTTGGCACGGTTCAAATTCCACAAACGGGTTTCTAACCCAGTCTCTGTGGATGAAACAGTGGATGACCATGATAGCTGGATTCATATGTCGCAACAGCGAGACAAAACCTTTGACATTTCCCGTCATAGCAGGGGCGCCATGTGTACAAATGCCAACGCATTTTTTCCAGTTCAAATCACATGACTGTAAATATGAATTGACAACGTCAAATATGTTTTGTCCTTTTGTTGTTTCTGGTAATTTCCGTGGAAACCCGGTTGAAAAAAAAAACTGCTCTTGGGAGAAGTGTTTTAGATGGTTTAAGCGATTGCTAACTTGGTTGAGGTGTTTAGAAATGGTTTAAGAGTTTGTTTATTGGGTGAAGTGTTTTGGGATGGTTTAAGTGATTGCCTCCTTTGGGTGGCGTGTATTAGAATGGTTTAAACGATTGTTGCCTAGGGTGACGTGTTTGATTTAAGCGATTGCTAACTTGAGTAAAGTGTTTTGGGTTTAAGTGATTCCTTCCTTTGGTGACGCGTATTCTCTATTTTGTGAACCTTCAGTCAGTTTCATTCTGCGTTGTTTTTTTTTGTGACGTAAACCTTCAGTCAATTTCATTCTATTTTTTCTTACATAAACCTTTAGTCAATTTCATTCTGTTTTCTTTTCTGACGTAAACCTTCAGTCAATTTCATTTTGTTTTCTTTTCTGACGTAAACCTTCAGTCAATTTCATTCTGGTGTTTCTGACGTAAAATTTCAGTCAATTACATTCTGGTTTTTCTTTCTGACGCAAACTTTCATTCTAACTGGGTTTTTTATGACGTAAAGCTTTTGCCAACCTCATTCTAACTATTTGGCTGACGTAAGAACTCCGACCCTCTCATTCTCACACAGGCCTCTTGTCAGGTTTGCAGACATGAAAGTTAACATATTGCGCAAAACCTTGTGTGCTGCCATTCAAGACTTAACTCTGTCACGACTTAAGATAGTGTCGCTGTGTGCTGCCACTCAAGACTTAACTCTGTCATGACTTAAGATAGTGTCGTTGTGTGCTGCCACTCAAACCTTAACTCTGTCTTGACTTAAGATAGTGTCGTTGTGGTTGCAGGCACATTATCGGACATCAGACGAAAACTATGTCACTCTTATCGCCACTCTTATCGGCAACTCTTATTATCAGCATTTCCGTGGTTCAATATGCATCCGACGGTTGAGCTTTAATTCTTCTACACGATACGAATCAACAGGAAAATATACCCGAAAGTAAAGGAAATTATTAATCCAATCAAAATTAAACCAGTTCACGCAGTTATTCGTTCGGAAACTTTCACGAATCGATGGTAATTCTGGAAATCATTAATATTATGACAAAACTGCCAAGGAAACCTCTCAAGATTGATCCCAGATACGTACGTTTTAAGACCATAATCAGAATAATTTAGATCTAATCTTGATTGGCAGGCTTTGATCCAATAGCGGTCTGAGTTGATCTAGAGCCATCAAGTGACCGCATTGTTATTTACCTCATCAAGCAAACGTGATAGTTGTATCATTGGCAATAGCTGGTAAATTAGTTGTAGTTGTCAACCAAATGATGTAAAGTGTAAAAGCTTTAAAAAAAATTAACGTAGCTGAAAATTCAACCCCCAAAATTTTCGATTTCACTTTAAAATTAGTTATATTTTAATGTAAATTGTTAGAATTTTTGAAGGTATCCGAACAAAATAAAATGTAAACCGAACGACCCATCAGAGCTCTGACTTACTAGCAGAATTGTTTCCCTTGTCATACATGATCTGGTCTTCATATCGACGTTAAAGCTGCCATAGCACAAAGCAGTATAATTTTACTGAAGACAATTCAGAGTGGAAACACAAGTATGGAGGCGAAATGTGATTGTCCTATTGATGGCTGATTGATCCAAAAGAGCGAAAATCATCGAAACAGTTTTCTCAACTGATACTAATAGTTTTCAGATGAATTCAGTTGTGCTTAACCCTCATTGTTCTCTTTCTTCATAGTGGCTTCTGTGACGTCATGAATCAAGATATATAATATCTGAGAGTTGCGTTTTGGGAAGAATTTTAAAAAATAGTTTATTTGTTGTTGTTTTTTTTAAAAGATATTAATTCAAAATAGCTAACAAGAAAATGGAACACTTTGAACTGTTAATTATTTCCAGCGATGTGATTTTCTCATTATAAGCGTGGTTTTAATAAAGAGTGCTTATAGGTTAGGTTTCCAGTGAACTGTTAACTGATATCCTTTGATATCTCTTATCAATGAAATTTAAACTCGAATATTCTTTGCTATCTTTTATAGATGACCTTTAATCTCTGATATTCTTTGCTATCTCTTATAGATGACCTTTAATCTCTGATATTCTTTGCTATCTCTTATAGATGACCTTTAATCTCTGATATTCATTGATATCTCTTATAGATGACCTTTGATTTCTGATATTCATTGATATCTCTTATAGATGCTTTAATCTCTGATATTCATTGATATCTCTTATAGATGACCTTTAATATCTGATATTCATTGATATCTCTTATAGATGACCTTTAATCTCTGATATTCATTGATATCTCTTATAGATGACCTTTAATCTCTGATATTCTTTGCTATCTCTTATGGATGACCTTTAATCTCTGATATTCTTTGCTATCTCTTATAGATGATTATAAATGGACTTTAATGTCTCACAGACTTCGAGGTATTTCTTTTTAATGGCTATAAATGAGAGTCGTCACCATATTTCTTGGTTTTCATTAGTATAGTGTGTTGAGATCTTTATTATTTTCCATCTTGAATGATATTAAAAACCGAATAACAACCGATGATAAGCAGTCGGTATCAATACGATTGACAATTAGTTTTAATTCTCGTTTTTATTCTATGATACTTTTTCATTTGTTTTTCTTACGGTTTTTTTCTTATCTAGTTCTCAGAAATCACAAAAAATAAAACATATAAATTCTGGTCTTAATTCCGATGGTACATATGACATATATTCATTCGGTGAATTTGTCGGTGAGTGAGTTTACGAAAATGCTCAGAACTATTGAATAGTTCTGTCTTCCTAATTCTGTCCCAGTTGTCGGCTCCTTTATCCTTCTTCTTTCTTTACTTTCGATCCCTCCTTCATCAACAATTTTCCCCCTTTTTTCTTCTTGTTTTTCTTGTACGTATTAGAATTATTTTTAGAGGGATTTACTTACTGTGGGTTTTTTCAAAACAGCTAATGAAAGTTGCAAGTAATTCTTTTAATTTGATTGATCAGTTTAAAAACTAATTTGCAATTATGTCAAAGGGAATGTTGTTCTTGTAAAAATATAATAAATTAAAGATGTTTGTAGATAATACTTCAGTAATTCATTCAATTAATTTACGCATCAACAGATTCAACAACCTACGTCAGTGAAAGTGACTTAATGTTAAGTCAAATATTTACAACACTTACTTGTCAGGTAAATGCCTTGACCCACGACTGTCGGTAAATATAAACTGGAACACTCTCTTTATTAGAATCAAGCAGAGTTACTGCCCTTATACTTAGTCTTCATAAATAGGTTTTAAAAATAAATTATTGATTTATTTTTGCCTAACGTCCAAATCAAATGTTCGATAATATTAAGGACGGGTGTACAGTGAAATGGCTAGACACTGAACTTAAATGACTGGTTAATTTGACTCTTCTGTCTAGTTATTTAACATTTGCTTACTTACCGATGTCATCTGACTGGTTATCTGTCTCTACGAATTCAAACTTAATTGTCTGATGAATTTATTGAAATAAATTATCGAGTCATGTGATTGGTTATCGGGCGTAACTGTCAGTTGATTTCAAACAGCCTATTAGTTTTTGGACGCGCCTGGCAGATGGATTAGTCAATTGCTGAAATGACTGCTTATCGAACCAAGTTATTGGGATCCTGTACTATTGACTGATTTTGGGACTAAACTGACTGGATATCAGACTCAGCTCACCGGTTATCAGACAGTTCATTAGGTTCATTTAATTGATCGTCGGATTGAACTGACTGATTTATCGTACTTAGGGTCCGGTTATCAGATTGATTTATCGTAGTTAGGTGTCCGGTTATCAAACTGATTTATTGTACTTAGGTGTCCGGTTATCAAACTAATTTATCCTGTTTAAGTGTCCAATCATCAAAATTATCATGACTGATTACCAGAAGCAAGACGTTATTTGAATCTCTTTACTAGAAGATACGCTCAACAGATCGGGTATCATAATCGTTTGAGTGGTTAACAGATTAGATATTATAATCATTTGAGTGGTTAACAGATTGGGTATCATAATCATTTGAGTGGTTAACATATTGGGTATCATAATCATTTGAGTGGTTAACAGATTGGGTATCATAATCATTTGAGTGGTTAACAGATTGGGTATCATAATCACTTGAGTGGTTAACAGATTGGGTATCATAATTATTTGAGTGGTTAACAGATTCAAATGACTAAGTTTCTCGGAATCCATTGACTGGTTATTGTGGCAGATTGTTAATTACATGTGAATGCAAGAGGAGAAAAAATTTAAATGCTGGTTAATTACTCCCCTGCATGCTTTTTGAAACTAACCCTCAGACACATGCCGCACAAAATTAATAACAGACACATGCCGCACAAATAACAGACGCATGCCGCACAAATAATAGACACATGCCGCACAAATAACAGACACATGCCGCACAAATAACAGACGCATACCGCACAAATAACAGACACATGCCGCACAAATAACGCACGCATACCGCACAAATAACAGACGCATGCCGCACAAATAACAGACACATGCCGCACAAATAACAGACACATGCCGCACAAATAACGCACGCATACCGCACAAATAACGCACGCATACCGCACAAATAACAGACGCATGCCGCACAAATAACAGACACATGCCGCACAAATAACAGACACATGCCGCACAAATAACAGACACATGCCGCACAACGAAGATGACACGTCACTAACCGTCTAGTCGTAGGGTAAACATGTTGTGACGCCTACGCCACACTAGTTATCGGTAATGATTATTATTATTATTTAATCATCCATAACTAAGTATATGTGAAAACGTCCTTCCTTCGTTTCTACCCTCCCTCCCCTCCCATGAACATGACAATGCAATATAAAGCTGGCCATGTGAAAAAACTCCCGAGAGTTCGAAAGTTAAGAATGTTTTAGCATCACTCTCCAAACCTCCCACGTTTATCGAAGGTCAAGGATGCTTTAGCATTTTACACACAAAAACATAGATTCCTTCATTTCTTCCCCCTGTCTGCCTCCATCTTTCCTTTCTTCTCTCCATTCCTCCCTCCAACCCCTCCATCTTTCATTCCTTCCTTCCTTCTCTCTATTCCTCCCTCCAACCCCTCCATCTTTCCTTCCTTCCTTCCTTCTCTCCATTCCTCCCTCCAACCCCTCCATCGTTTCTTTCCTTCCCATTCCCTCCCTTCCTTCCTGGCCTTGTGAAAATTTCCTTTCTCCCTCCCCCGCTTCCCAAGAATGCAGCAATGCAACATAAAGCTGGCCATGTGCTTTGAAAACACCCACATGATCAATTATAAGTCACATTGCAAATGAAAATTCGAGCAAATCATCTTCACCATCAGTATGTTTTTATGAGTAATTTGAATGCGACAAAGCAACATAATGTGGCCATGTGAAAAACTAAACTCCCACGAGCTCGAAGGTCAAGGGCGCTTTAGCGTTATCCAAACAGAGCTGGATAGATGGATGGATGGATGGATGGGTGTGTGGACGGACGGACGGATGGATGGATGGATGGATGGATGGATAGATAGATAGATAGATAGATAGATAGATAGATAGATAGATAGATAGATAGATAGATAGATAGATAGATAGATAGATAGATAGATAGATAGATAGATAGATAGATAGATAGATAGATAGATAGATAGATAGATAGATAGAACCACCCTGGTGGAAAGATTGCACTGAACTTCAATGGAAAAACCCAAGAGAGCATTCAAAGGACAGAAAGGAGACCCTGGAGCAAAAGATCAACATCCTGGAGAAAGAATTAGAACTAGAAATCTCCTGAACACTGAGATTGCTGGGGAGCTGAGTTAATGGAAGAACAGCAAAGCTGCAGACCTAGAACTGAAGCCGTCATCTCCAAAGCATCCAGCCTGCACTACATGGTGAACAGGGCGAACTCCAAGGTAAAAATCCATCGAGTCATTAGTGAGAAGCGTGTGGGATACATATCCAACATAAAGAATTGTCTGGAACAAACTCTGCAAGTCGTGGACAAGATGCACGCCGTAGTCGTGGCGAATGAGAAACGAAAGACTACTCTTTGGAATGAGTTAGGTGTCACTCACTCCAAACGACAAAAGTCCCATGTGAATTTTGATAGATACTATATTTCGTATGCTGCGTGTATATCAGGCAAACACAATTGATGCAGGATTTGTAAGTTGAGAATGTTTGTAAGAAAGAAAGGAGTTTTAGAAAGTAAATATGCCTGAAATTTAGTGCTTAGATAATTTGACATTTGCAGAGAGAAGCGTGCCTTTTTTTCTTTGGTGCATTTGACCCACTTCAGTCCACAGTGACTACTGTATCTGCTGGATCATGTTAGTGTGTGCGTGTCCACCATTGACATCGAATTTATAAGTAAACATGTTGCTGTAACTTGATTCCTGTGAATTCCATTTAAGAGCCAATATGGTGGAAAATTGAGGTTTGAGATTGGTCTTGAGAATTTATGAAGATTATTTTGACCATTCCTCATGGTGTGCTTAGTAGCATACACGAAAATTCCGGAACATTCCTCCTGATGTGCTTGATAGTGCAAGGGAAATTCGGGATGATTCTCACAGTGCTTGGAGAGTGCATTGAAGATTTTGGAACAGTTGTGTATCATGCCTAGAAGGGTTATATGGGACCATCGTTTAAATAAGAAAGACAATGAGTTGTTGCAAACCACATGATTGTGAACTCATGCCAGTGGCAGATGCCATCATTGAAAAGGTTATGTACATTGACTTTAATTATTTCTTTAGAACTCCACTCTCATTTCTGCAATATATGACGTCCATGAACTTAATTATATATTTATGTTAATTGACTGCAGATGTCCATGCTAGGATAAACTGAATGATTGTCCAGCATTAATCGAACATTGTTGTGATGTGATATAAAAGTCAATGCTCTTTTAATTATATTCATAATTTGTATATTTGATTGTTGATTTAAGAAATTTATTGTTAAATTTATTGACCTTCTTAAACATATTATTTAACCATATGATGGAGAGATAGTGGATGGAGGGGTCTTGCTAAATATAGATTAAAGACAGATTTATCTTCTCCTTTGGTAAGACGATTTCCACAATTGGAAATATTGTGTGATGGTAAATGTTTTCTTTAATGTTGTGGAACAGATAAAAAGTTTACAGCACCCGAATATCCGCCAAGTGAGAGAGACGAGTGGTGTCTTCTGGAGAATTATTAATAACATAAATTAAGATTCTTATCACTTGTAATTAGTTATTGATGATTAAATAATAATAATAATCATAACCAATAACTAGGTGGCATTGTGACTGAAGGATACCGCACACCATACATCAGATACAAGTGACATAACCCGATAGTGTTATGGTCAAGGACGTCTTCAGAGGCCAGGAGGGTGCTTAGTCCAAGAGATAGACACCAGCGACAAACATTGTAATTTTGTTAATTTCTTAAGAGAGGTAATGTGCAGGGGTAACAGGGGTGGGGGCTTGCCAAGGACGTAATAACTTATTACAAGACGATCACGCACATTTTCAGGAGTAGGTCCCCTGTTGCTGGAATTGGAGTTTATGTGTGGGGCGAAAACAGGACGTGATAGTTCAGCTAATGCCTTTATTTCGGACAAGTAACACCTGGGAAGGGAGGTAATTTGATATTACATACTCAGGGCTTGACTTTGTCACTCCTTACCGCAAAGACGAATACCCCGTCGAGGGCGATTGTTTATTAATAATAGAGAGATTAATTATTAATGCATGTGAATGAATATTTATTAACATAAAATATTTATTACATAAGAAACAATTAAAACACTTTCACAGAATGAAACAGCAGACAAGGGAGCAAAATACGGAAACAAACATGGAAAGTCTCTAAATACACCAACACACACATTAGAACTACATGCACAAATAAAATTATTTTTTAAAAATAGTTCCCAACCCCACTCCACTCCAGCTAATATAACCCACAGCAGAGCAATCTATAGACTAATTTATATAATCTATATACAACTTCACAAGATTCACACATAAACCAAACCCTGAACCAAAATCATGCACTCAATGTAGAACTGACAACACAATAGAACACCTTTTACTACAATGTAACAATTACAGAAAAGAAAAAAATGCATGACAGAAACAACAAATCTACTACACCTGCAATTCACCACACCAACACTACTATTCCCAACCAAACATCACCAGACACACATACACCAACATACACCAAGCTTTCGTCACATACCTCATCCACATAAACGCACTTCACCTACTATAAAAATAATAAAATAAATTTTAAAAATGGTCAGCCATCGGAAAGTCTCGGAAAATTACGACAACCACAACACGTCCCCCCCCCCAAAAAAAAAAAAAAAAAAAAAAAAGACTCGCACTACGGACTCAACATATCGATTACAGCAGAAATCCACTGGCACAAAGACCGGTAGATCTCAAACCTGCTGCTCTAGAGCCGGTGGTACAAGCAACAAAACACACAAGGTGGCTTTGAAACGACCCGAATTAATTGTACACGCCAAACACCAACTCGATGCATTACAGGAAAAATTGGGGAAAAACACAAAGAAAAACCACAACGACCAACACCCCTTTCAGAATAAGTGAGAAGGGGAAGGTTCCACAGGAATCCACCAAAAACCGAGAACCTCTCTACAGAAGGTGAAAAGTTTTACCACAATTCCTGTGAAGTAAATGAAGTTAACGGATGAAGGAACCAATGACATTTCATTTGTAACAAAAGGGCAGTTTATGACTACTGGCTGCATTATAGAATTTAACACAAATTTCAAAACAATATTAGAGATAACACAAATGACTTACAAAGTATGAGTAAATAATCCCGAAACAAATATAATAGTGTACGATAGATAACTTTGAAATATTATAGTGTAAGGAAAGATAACTCTGAATTGTTATAGTGCAATGAACGATAACTTTGAAATGTTATAGTGCAATGAAAGATAACTCTGTTCAGTGAGCATTGGTGGGTAAGAATCATTCAATACAAGACTCTACTTTCGAAATAAAAAACGTGTGTGTTGTCTGTGTTGTGAACATAGGTGGGTAAGAATCATTCAATAGAAGACTGTACTCTCCTAAATGAACAACTTGTGTGTTGTCTGTGCTGTGAGCATAGGTGGGTGAAAATCATTCAATAAAAGTCTGTACTCTCCTAAATAAACAACTTGTGTGTTGTCTGTGCTATGAAAGGCTATTCTAGAGTATCTGTAGACTTGCTAAGGACATCTTCCCAGGCAGTCATTTTGTATGTAACTTTTAGCAGTTCAATAACATGCCTTCAACCAGCTCTTTCGAATTTTATTTTTTTCCTCATATATATTGCAATCAGGTCACTGCTAACTTTCAGACAGGTGTTCTATAATCGTGTTACTGATTACTCTCGATTCGTCAATCAGGTGTGTTTTTAAGTCTGAAGTCATTTGTTACTTTCAACCCATCGATCAAGTATTTATTTTTAATATCATTTAATACATTCAGTCCGTCAATTGGGAGGAGGGTTGTAATCATGTCATTGGTAACTTACAGTATATCAGTCAAGTAATCCATAATCATGTTATTTGTTATTTTCAATTCATCATTCAGATGGCTTTTTTAGTCATGTCATCTGTTACTTTCAATCCGTCATTGAGGTCTTTTTAGTCACTATCATTTCTTTCATTACGTAAATATGGTGTTGTTTTAGTCATGTCATCTATTACTTTCAATCTGTCACTCAGGTGTTTTTAGTCATGTCATCTATTACTTTCAGTCACTCAGGTGTTTTTTAGTCATGTCATCTATTACTTTCAATCTGTCACTAAGGTGATTTTTAGTCATGTCATCTATTACTTTCAATCTGTCAGTCAGGTGTTTTTTTAATCATATAATTTGTAACTCTCAGTCGATTAGTCAAGTGTTACATAATCATGTCATATTTGTAACTTTAGGTACAGTGTGTGTGTGCGTGCGTGCGTTCGTGTTTCTTTTATTGGTCTCATGTTTTGCTGCAAATAACTATTAACTATTAATCTGTCTTTCATGTTTTTTTGCAAATATACCATTCATAACTTTCAAATAATGGATCACGTGTATGAAGTCTGGATACTATTAACTCAGTCCTTTATTCATTTTCTAAAGTTTGTTACTGCAATTTGTAATCAGTCGTTCACGTGTTCCACTGTCAAATAATTTCTAACTTTTAATTTATCGGTTACATGTTTTCCAGACAAACTAGTCATATATTTTGATCTTTTATTTGTATATTTTGCAGACATGTTATTCGTAACTTCTGGTCTATCTTTATTTAGTCATTTCATTTGTACGTTTCAGTCTTCTGTTCATGTGTTTTGCAAATAGATTATTCGAAACTTTCAATCTGTCTATTCTGTTTATTTTCTAGTTAAATTATTTGTAAATTTCAATCTGTCTATCCTGCTTTTCAGACATATTATTTGTAAATTTCAATCTGTTTATCCTGTTTTTTCAGACAAATTATTCGTAACTTTCAACCTGTCCATCCTGTAGTTTCAGACAAATTATTTTTAACTTTCAATCTGTCTATCCTGCATTTTCAAATGCTCATTCATAACTCTCAGCCATTTCTTTCTTAGTTAATTCACTCGTGCTGATCTGTCAGCTAGTCGCGTGTTTAGTAGACTGAAGACAACAAACGCCATATAAAACTTTATTCTGAATATTATTCTGATAAATAAATGATGAATTCAATATAAAATTTATTCCGAGAATTAATCTGATATTTAAATGGTGAATTCAATACAAATTTTATTCTGAGTATTAATCTGATATTCAATGGTGAATTCAACACAATATAAAACTTTATTCTGAGAATTAATCTGATATTCAATGGTGAATTCAACATAAGTTCCACAGAAATACAAGTGAAAAGAAAACAGAATATTGTCACGCCTTGTTTTCAATTCTGCCTGCAGGGCCGGTAATTGTTCCTCCTTGAAAGACAGGTACTGGAGACATAAATAAATACAATTCATAGAATTTTACCTCAAACATCAGTGTCAGCATACAGGTAATGTAATCTGTAATTGGATCGGTTTGTAAAGCAAAGAATTCTGGAAATGTGCGTTCTCATTTTGCGTGTCCTGGAAATGCGTGTGGACAATTTTATTGTACATCGTGTGGACAGTTTTGTTACACACAAAGTGAATTGTAATTATAAAACAACAAATATGTTACACGCACTTTGCCCTCGGCAGTCAGCATTTGATGTATTTGTTCGTAAGAGGATGCATAGCAGAGTCAGTCTGGAGGAAAAGAATGTGATTGGGTGTATGGGTTTGGGAGGAAGATGGGAATTTTGCGTGTTTTAAGCGTGTACATATGAGTGTATGTATGTATGTGTGTGTGTGTGTGTGTGTGTGTGTGTGTGTTTGTGTGTCCACTCGAAAGTTGGAGGGGGTCCCACAAAAGTCAGTGTGTGCGCGTGCGTGTGTATGTGCGTACTTGTTTGTGTGCACTTTTATGAGTTTGTGTGTGTGTGTGTGTGTGTGTGTGTGTGTGTGCAACTGAATCGGGCTGTAAATTGCAACGTGTAATAATACGTGTGTGTTGTGCACGTACTTGAGATGGGATTTGAAACACGTACACACACTAGCGTCAGTTTGTTGGAAAGTGCATGTAGATAGGTATCGCTACTGAATCAGTTTGTAAGAAAGGGGTGTGTATCCTTTGTTTACATTACAAGTATGGCCGTAGGCTACTGAACCAGTTTGTAAGAAAGGGGTGTGATTCCAATGTTTACATTACAAGTTTGGCTGTAGGACAGAAGTCTTTGGGATCGCAAGCATATTGTAATTTCTTGAAGGAAGCCGATAATATATTAACACAGGTGCAGCAATATTAATTTTCATTATCATATTACTACTACGACTACTACTGCTAATATTAATAATAATATGTACCTGACTATACGAAAGCCAAGGAAAGAAAGAAAAAAAGAATTTATCTTTGTAAGTAGGGGTGAGCTTTACGTTTCTCAACTGTAGAAGCAAATAAAGGTGTGGTCGGTTAATAAAATAAAAGTTACCCTCAGTCCTGACAGACACTAGGTGTGGTCGGTTAATAAAATAAAAGTTACCCTCAGTCCTGACAGACACTAGGTGTGGTCGGTTAAAATAAAAGTTACCCTCAGTCCTGAAAGCCAAATAGGTGTACTGGGTTTTAAAATCTAAAAATGCAATCTCCACCTTTCTCTAGGAATGATAAATTAAGACGATCGGTTTCGTTTGAAAAGAATTAAAAGCGCCTGATGGATGGAATGATAAAGGAATAAAGAGAAAAAATCTTTACCATGGCTTGCTGGTTGGCGAGTCCTGACACATCTCATTCTGAAGATTACTCACTGCCATAATCAGCAGCTATCATCGAGTTGTCACTTTCTTGAAGTGCTCGTTCTTGAGGTGCTGGTATTACTTCCCTTAGTAGTTTCGCCCATGGTCTAAATTTCTTGTAATATTTCTAATCACACAGTACATCAAAGTAAAGATCACGGCAAAGAGAAAAAAAACACTCATCAAAAGGAAAGATCACGAACTGAAAAATAAACATTCATAAAAAAGAAAGATCATGGCACAGAGAAATAAACATACATCAAAATAAAGATCATGGCAGCGAGAAATAACTATACATCACAAAGAAAGATCACGGCGCTGAGAAACAAGCATCAAAAGTTATAGCCCCAAAACATTATCATGATGGAAACCTTACCATGATGATGGTGATGACGATGTTGTTGTTGTCGTTGATGATGATGATGATGATGATGATGATGATGATGATGATGATGATGATGATGATGGCAGCAACACTAGCAATAATAGTGTTAATAGATTGGACAACAAATGAAATTATCTTGACAGAAAAACAAGAACACTACTTACAAATCATAAGGCCCTGCACCCAAAATCAGAGGTGATCTCTATGTATCTCGTACATGGGAAGCAGAGAGAGGACTCAAGAAAATCAAAGACGTCCTTGAAGGAGAAGTTATAGACCTTGTGGACTACATCTGGACTAACAGCAAAGATGAGCCATTGATAGAAGCAGTAAAGATTAGTGGATTACACCAAACCTCAAAAACAGACAAAGAAGCGTTGCAAAAATATCAACAAAACAGGCATTGGCAAATATTTGGAGCCAAAAGTCTCTCCATGGTTAGAATATGTGACAAGCTGAAAAACATATAGGTGGTTGAAAGAGGCAGGTATGAAAAGGAGAAACAGAAGCACTTATAACACCTGTGTGCAATATCAAGCACTCAACGCGAAATTACACAAAACAAAAATTCTCAAATGATTCTAAATGCAGACTGCAAAGAACAAGGTCAAAACAACAGAACATATATTATCTAGATATCGGTTTCCGGCTGGAACAGAATACATCAAAAGAGCCAATGAAATGGCTAGAAAATCGTACATAAAAGTCGGTGTGAAAACTATGGAGTAAAAAAAATCCTAGAAAGAGCGCGAATGCACCAACCAGAAGCAGTCACCGAGATAGAAGAAGTCAAAACACTGTTGGGGAATTCGAGTGATTCCTGCACGAAGGTCAGACGTTGTAGTTGTCAATAAGTCTAAAACGGCAGTAATAATCGATGTCACTGTTCCACGTGATAGAAACATTAAAAGAAAAGAAAGAGGAAAAAATTTAAATACCAGGATCTCAGTTTTGAAATCCAAGAGATATCTGTAGTGATAGGAGCACTGGTAAATATAACATCAGTTAGAAGTCTGTCTGAATACACTACCAGGAAACCACAGACTCGCCCCATTCAGCACTCCTCGGACGTGCCACATCCTCTGTGAAACCTTGGATCTCCCTGAATGTTGATAAGATTTCGAGACTTTGGTTCGCCACCGAGAGTCAACAGTAGTCGTAAAAAGGGGAATAATAATAATAATAATAATAATAATAATAATAATAATAATAGCAATCAACGTACAAATGGTTGAAAGAGGCAGGATTGAAAGCAGAAACAGAAGCACTCATAACAGCTGCACAAGATCAAGCACTCAACACCAAAACACACAAAACGAAAATCATGAAAATTTCAAATGATTCCAAATGTAGACTCTGCAAATCCATGGATGAGACAACAATTCACATCCTATCTGGATGTCAGGTTCTAGCTGGAACAGAATACACCAAAAAGACACAGTGAAGTGGCAAAACACATACATAAAAATATGTGTGAGAACTATAGCATAAAAACCCCAGAAAGAGCATGGATGCACCAACCAGAAGCAGTCACCGAAACAGAAGAAGTCAAAATACTGTGGGACTTCGAGATAAGAACAGATCGGGTGATTCCTGCACGAAAACCAGACATTGTAGTTCTCAATAAGTCCACCAGAACAGCAACAATCATTGATGTCGTTGTTCCAAGTGATAGAAACATAAAAACAAAAGAAAGAGAAAAATACCAAGACCTCAGATTAGAAATTCAGAGACTGTGGAATGTAAAAGCAGAAGTGATACCTATAGCGATAGGAGCCTTGGGGAACATAACATCTGAATTGGAAGGCTACCTGAATAAACTCCCTGGAAACCACAGACTCGCTCCACTACTCAAAGCAGCGCTCCTCGGAAGTGCCCACATCCTCCGTAAAACCTTGGATCTCCCAGAATCTTGGTCAGATTCCGAGACCTTGGATCACAACCGACAGTCAAATAGAAGTCGTGGAAAGAGGAATACTACTACTACTACTACTACTACTACTACTACTACTAATAATAATAATAAGAAGAAGAAGAAGAAGAAGAAATGTTTAATCTTATTAACTCTTAAGCGCTTTCAAATAATTACATATTAAATACACAATGTCTTTCTACAAACTGCTACTTCAACATGAGAACCACTAAAAGATCATACAAAGAACCCAAATGAATACGCGTACACGATGACAATACGTAACGAATAACTTATCTACAAAAGAGAAACAAATAAAATAAATTTACAAATGTTCGGTTTCAACAAATGTGACAAGGTTCATGGTCTTAACGATGAAACTGACATGTCTCAAGAGCCCCCCACCCCCAAACCCGCGCGCCCGCTAAGAGCTGACCTTGACATCTTTGTGTCAGCTCGAAAGGCAGAAAAATTCCAGGTAGAATGATTTTGATAAACAAAAGAACGTGACCTAGTGACATACTTATACTTTGCTTTCGGGCCGAAAATGTGAGTGAATGATAAGTGCGAAGCTCTAGCGAGAGTGTAGGCCTACACTTGTGAGAGATTAATGAGCTAGATACTTTAGGGCTGGAACCAACCAAAAAAGATTCATAAATATAAGTGATCAGCCATCATATCTCCGTTTCAGTACTGTTAAGATTTTCAGTGACGAAATTTAAGGCTTGAAAAGTGTGGAAGACATCATTAGGAAAGAACAGATCAGAACTACAAAGGGTTTGTCTGAACAGATCAAACTACAGTCTCAGTCTGACACCCAGGAACCAGGAACAATGTTTATACGTGTCTGGGATATTTCATCATACAGAAAGTACTGCTCATTGCTTTCGATCGCAGCTTTGTGTACAAAACTTTACATAAAGATTTCTATGACGGCCTTTGTGTACAAACCGCTTCTTAAGGACTTCTGAACAGTGCTTTAACCACACTTTTCTAAATATTTCTATTACAACCTAGTTACACAATTTTTCTTAAAATTTTTCATACTGAGTTTTTATATAACCTCTTATTAAAAATCTGTTAAATCTTTTTTATACAACCGTGACTTACAGATGCATTTTACTACTTTGTAATTATTTTCTTACAGATTTTTATTACATTTTTATTTTAGAAATTGTTTATAAAAAAAAATTGATATACAGACCTCTTTCACAATTTTTTTTAAGGACTGGTATAAAGACCTCTTTCACAATTTTTTTAAGGACTGGTATAAAGACATCTTTTACAAATTGTATTTAAAACTGACACACGGCCAATTTTTAGAAATTGTTTTAAAATGTGATATACAGCCCTCTTAAACAAATTGTTTTAAAATGTGATATACAGTCCTCTTAAATTGTTTTGTATAATGTGATATACAACCCTCTTAAACAAATTGTTTTAAAATGTGATATACAGCCCTCTTAAACAAATTGTTTTAAAATGTGATATACAGCCCTCTTAAACAGATTGTTTTATATTGTGATATACAGCCCTCTTAAACAAATTGTTTTAAAATGTGATATACAGCCCTCTTAAACAAATTGTTTTAAAGACTGTTATAAAGTATTCCTTTGCAAATTGTATTTAAACCGATATAAGACCCTTTTAGGGAAAATGCTTTTTAAAACGGTTATACAGAACTCTTTCACAAATTGTTTTAAAACTGATATAAAGCCATCTTTAACAAATTATTCTTTAAACGTGATACAAGATAATTTTTAGAAATTATTTTTAAAAACTGATATACAACCCTCTTTCACAATTTGTTTTTTTTCAAGACTGATATAAAAGCCTTCTGTTAAAATTGTTTTTCAAACTGATATAAGACCATTACTTGGAAACTATTTTTAAAAACTGATATACAGCCTTCTTTCACAATTATCTCTTACAATTTCCCTTCCAGACTTCCTTGACAACCTTCTCTTAGCCTTCATTATAGATTTCACTTACTGTCTCCAGTTCCAGCCATTAGTAGCCGACAAGGATAAAGAATTGGTCAAGAGTCGGGGCATAAAGGACACACAAATATGAATATAAGTAAAAGTAGGTCCTATCTAGTAACATCAGTGGAAGTAGGTCCTATCTAGTAACATCAGTGGAAGTAGGTCCTATCTAGTAACATCAGTAAAAGTAGGTTCTATCTAGTAACATCAGTGGAAGTAGGTCCTATCTAGTAACATCAGTGGAAGTAGATTCTATCTAGTAACATCAGTGGAAGTAGGTTCTATCTAGTAACATCATTGGATGTAGGTTCTATCTGGTCATATGAGTGGAAGTAGATCCTGTCTTGTAACATCGGTGGATGTAGGTTCTTTTTAGTCACAGTTTCAGTGGGGGTAGGTCCTGTCTAGTCACACTATCATCTCTTCAAAATCAAAACTTAAATTCAAACAGCGGGCTTACAGACATATACATCTTCACATGTAGTGGTTGACCATTGAGTGAATTGCATGCAATCGACAAAGAGCAGACATGGCAACGTTTTATAACCTTTGTTCATTGATTGGGAGGGGGTGGTGGAGTACAATGTAAATGCAGTGATTGTCTCACTTACCCTACGTCTGCAGCGACATCTGCATTTCCTGCGCCATTTCATTTTTCTCCCTGATTTGCGCCGCCCACGGAGTTCAACGTCAACGCTTGTGTCTTCCTTGCTCTGCCCCGCGTCACAGGTCAATGCACACACTAGCAGCACCACAAACAGCACCGCGACCAGATATGTCGTCTTCATTGTCTTTAAAATAACATACCGTATGTTTATTTAGTTATTCAGCTGGCTAGTCGGTTAATTACTATAGTAATAGTAGTAGCAGTAGTATAAGTTGTTCGTATAGTAGAATAGAATTAATACATATAGTAATAAAATATAGAAGCCATTCAAATAGTAGTAATGGTAGTAGTAGTAGTAGTAGTAGTAGTAGTAGTACCCGTAGCTGTAGTAGTAAAATAATAATTGCAGGACATGTAGTAGTAGAAGCACTAATAATGCAATTAGTAGTACTGTAGTAGAGTATGTAGTAAAAGTAATGGTAAATGTAGCAGCATTAATAATGTATTTTGGAGTGGTAGTAGCATTAGCAGTGCATGTAATACGGTATACGTAATAATAGGAGTAGTACATTACGTTGCAAAAATTGTAGTATTGCATGAACTAGTATTAACAGTAGTACTATTATAGTAGTATGTGAAGTAGTATTAATTGTAGAAATGGTAGAAATGGCAAAAATAACAGTAGTAGTGCATGGAGTAGTATTAATATTAAAATGAGTGAAATAGTAGAAATAGCAGTAGTAGTACATGGGGTAGTATTAATAGTAGTAATTAGTGAAGTAGTAATAACAGAGGTAGTGCATGGAGTAGTATTAATAGTAAAATGAGTGAAGTAGTAGAAATAACACTAGTAGTACATGGGGTAGTAGTAGTAGTAGTAGTAGTGTCTGAAGAAGCATTAATTGTAATAGAAATAGCAAAAGTAGTGCATGAAGTATTTGAAATTGTAGGAGTATATGACATGGTAGTAGTACTAGTAGTAATACATTTAACAGTTGAAGTAGTGCATGAAGTAGTAGCAATAATGGTAATAGTTCCTTATGCAATAATAACTGGAGTAGTACATACAATAGTAATAATAGAAACCGTACATAAATTAGTACTGACATGAATAGCACATGAAGTAGTACTAAAAGAAGTAGTGCATGAAGAAGTACTAACAAGAGTAGTACATGAAGTAGTAATAACAGGAGTACTACAGGAATAATAGGAGCAATAGTAGTATTAGAGATAGTAATAGCAGGAGTACTACAGGAAAATTAGGAGCAGTAGTAGTACTAGATATAGTAATAACAGAAGTAGTGAATGAAGTAGTAATGATATAAGTATTACAAACAGGAGTAGTAATAGTAGTAATAACAGGAGTAGTACAAGAAACAGCAATAATAAGAGTAGTTCATGAAGTAGTATTAATGCGAGTAGTACAAGAGATAGTGCAAACGGGAATTGTACATGAAATAGTAATAATAGGAGTAGAATCAACCTGAGTATTGCATAAATTATAATAATAGTAAATATACCCGAAGTAGTAATAATAGAAGTATTACTAATAGTAGTTGTACTTTAAGTATAATAATACGAGTAGTACCTGAAATAGTAATAATAGGAGTAGTGTGATGTAGTACTAACATAAGTAGTTTTAAATGGAGTAGTTCATGAAGTAGTAATAACAGAAGTAGTATTAAAGTAGTAGTACATGAAGTAGTGATAATAGAGGGTGTACCAGCAGGTGTAATACATGAAGTAGTCACAAAGGAAGTAGTACTAACAAGATTAGCATTTGAAGTACTAATAATATAAGTAGTATATGAAGTAGTTATAATGAAAGTAATACATAAAGTAGTATTATCAAGAGCAGCAACGAAGTAGAAGCATTTGTAGTTGTCGCCACCCCACCTCCTCTCTGACGAGGGGAGGGAGGTGGCTTGTCGACGCCACGTAGGACTTGCATAAATATTATTACACATCCCCACACAGAATACAAAGATGGTTGTTTGGCTCGAATTTTATTCTGCGTGTAGGTTACGTATTGCCGGCATGTTTGCATGTGTGTTTGCATACGGGTAGGGGTGAAGTGTAGAAGGCACAGACGACACAACGTATAACAACGACAACAACCACTCTTTCAAAACCATAGACAGGAGAAAGCCTCAATGTCAGAGTATGAATTCAAATTTATTGGTCTATGGGTTTCCTCTCACACGTTGGTTAGTCAGCCATCCACACTCACACCCATGGGTAGGGGGGAAGAAAGAAAGAAAGAAAAAATGATGAATAAAATAAATGCAAAATTCAAGATTCTTCATGCAGTACTACTTCTAAAATTGCCTAAGCATTTTACAACATAATATATCAGTCATTATTTCAAAGTTCTGGAGCCACTGCTCTTATATCAAAATTCAATAATTCAATTAATAAACAAATGTCATTTGACTTGCAAGTTCTCTTCAATCAGTTCCATCAATATTTTCTTATATTAATCTTAAAAGCCATCCTTTACTTATAAACAATGATTTAAACTTAAGGTTTATTTTTAATTTTCGGTTTAATGCTTAATTAAGATTCTAAGCTTTAGTTTTAAATTTTAGTTTATATTTATGTGCTCTGAGATTCTTACCCTAATTAATATTTTCTTTTATTCACATAGTTATTGTCACTTTCTCCTCGGGCTCTGCTCACATAGTTATTGTCATTTTCTCCTTGTGCTGGGCTCACATAGTTATCATCACTTTCTTCTTGTGCTGGGCTCACATAGTTATCATCACTTTCTTATTGTGCTGGGCTCACATAGTTATCATCACTTTCTTCTTGTGCTGGGTTCACATAGTTATCATCACTTTCTTCTTGTGCTGGGCTCACATAGTTATCATCACTTTCTTATTGTTCTCTTCTCACATAGTTATCGTCACTTTCTTCTTGTGCTGGGCTCACATAGTTATCATCACTTTCTTCTTGTGCTGGGCTCACATAGTTATCATCACTTTCTTATTGTTCTCTTCTCACATAGTTATCGTCACTTTCTTCTTGTGCTGGGCTCACATAGTTATCATCACTTTCTTCTTGTGTTGCGGGGTTTTGATGATACACAAAAACACCGTCAACGTCTCGACACTGGTTCGCTCCCTGGAACTCGAATACGGCCATCTTCGCTGCTATGATGGATGCTACAATTTCATGCTCTCGCTGCACTCTTCGTTAGGCCTAATTTCTCAACTCTTGTTACGTTCTCTCTTCTCTCTTCTTCTCTTCAATTTCTCCTCATTTCATCGCATCTCTTCTCTTAACTTCGTTTCTCCTCTTCTCTCACGTTTCTCGTCTCTTCTCTTCTCTTCTCATTACGTAACGGCCAACCTTGCTGTTCTTTGGCGGCATGCCACACGTATGACCGTTGACTGCTTCCAGCGATAAATACTACCTCTTATGTAATATTTCGCTCTGCCCCATATCCCGTGTGTGGTGACATTATACTGCCAATTCATCACTTTTATTGGGAAATAATCGATCACCCGCGGTCTTTGCACAGAGTATTTGAAAAATCCAGAGATGACTGTCCTGCATGACTGGTTCATCTTGAACTGTGGATGGCCTTGAACGGCGCACCTTCAAATACAGCTGGGTAGACGTCTGGCACTCTGTTGCAGTGTCCAAGAACTCTCCAGCTGGTTGCCTCCCAGCGTCATAGACAGTTCCTAGTACAAAAAGCAGGGAGAAACTCTGGGGGCATTTCCCACCCTCTCTACAACACGCTACATTCTCGACGTTTCTCGTCTGTTCTGCCTCTGCCATCCTCTTTTATACACCAAGTTCTTGTACATCACTTTCTCTGAGCTGACTAGAACACACCCCCTCAAGCACACACGGTACCCCCATCCAGCACTGCCCTGTACAACCAGCACCGCACTGTGCGTGCTGACCTGACGAATGTTCTGACCATTCTGGATGTTCACTTTCTATTAGTGCCAAGTATTGAGTTCCCAGTTGGCACCTGTAATTTACAGTATCCATTTGCCCTACCTTGCTAACTCTCAGAGCACACTGAACTACATCTCAGAGCAACAGTCCTACTCATATTTTATTTTAAAACTACAGTTACTATGGCAACTCAAGGCCACCTGGCAAGCCATACATTAATCATAGCAAGAAATGGTTGTACACACAAACTAACACATTTAACTATAGTAATATAAATCTTGACTTTCCAGTAATCTCAAAATTCTATTTCAATAAATAATTTCACAATACAATATCAACTTAAACTACCAAACATTTTATAGTGGTGATTCTTAAAAAGATGTTACATTTCAAAACTCAGAGCCTGCCCTCTCACGGACAAAATAGTGGACAAAATAGCGTCTCCCTGGCCCCCTGGCCGCCATGTACTCTATACAGGCACAGATTTATGGGCGTGGGTCCTGACCACAGAGGATCAGCCAGCGGTTCTCCCTCAAGTTAATTATACTTTTTCCATTCTCCAGCATGAACTTAAGGCTAGTGTTTCTGACTTAGTTTTTGCATTGTTGACAAAATGGTCATTTTCGCCCCTGTCCCTGTTTTAATTAACTTAGCTGTTTCGTTAATAGTTTAGAGTTAGAAAACACTTAGGGGGACAGGAAAATATTTTTATTAATATTCCCTCATTATCGTGACAGTAGGGTGTGAAAAAATAAATTGGAATAACTTTGTACGCAGACTTTTCATCAACACTGTTGTATAATTTCAATGGCGCTGCCATTCTTCAGTCAGAGAAAATGTTCCGTAGCAATCTTGCACGTGGCCTACAAAATCTTCGACGCCATCAACAATGTTTTGATACAGCCTACTAGGTTACTCTTTAGTAGTATTTATTTGTATATGTATTTATTTATTTCGTTTGATTTGTTATAGCCTACTAGCTTACTATTTAGTTGTATTTATTTTTATATGTATTTATTACTTCCTTTGTTTTGTTCCTGCCAGTGCTAAGAATAGTTACAATTATTGGCCAAGGTGGTTGAGGTACTTCAGCGAATCAATGTAGCAATCTATAGTTACCGGTTTAAATAGATGTAAAGATACTTCAGTAAATCTAAGTAGAGATTTATAGTTAGAGGTTTACATAGTTGTAAAGGTACTTCAGTAAAACAATGTAGCGAGTTATAGTTACAGGTTTACATAGTTGTAAAGGTACTTCAGAAGTCAATGTAATGACTTATAGTTACAGGCTTACACAGTTTGAATAGATACATCAGAAGTCAACGTAAAATGACTTACATCTACACGCTTAGATAGCTGTTAATATCTTGGGTAAGTCAATGTAGCGACTTACATTTACAGTACTAGATAGTTCTTTGGGTACATCGATGAATAATTGCAACGAATCCGATTGCATATCTAGATAAATTTACATAAGTATATCAAAGAATACGTGTAAAAACTTATGATTGCAGATCAAGATAAATTTACACATGTATATCAAAGAATACGTGTAAAAACTTATGATTACAGATCAAGATAAATTTACACATGTATATCAAAGAATACGTGTAAAAACTTATGATTACAGATCAAGATAAATTTACACATGTATATCAAAGAATACGTGTAAAAACTTATGATTACAGATCAAGATAAATTTACACATGTATATCAAAGAATACGTGTAAAAACTTATGATTACAGATCTAGATAAATTTACACATGTATATCAAAGAATACGTGTAAACACTTATGATTACAGATCTAGATAAATTTACACATGTATATCAAAGAATACGTGTAAAAACTTATGATTACAGATCTAGATAAATTTACACATGTATATCAAAGAATACGTGTAAACACTTATGATTACAGATCTAGATAAATTTGCACATGTATATCAAAGAATACGTGTAAAAACTTATGATTACAGATCTAGATAAATTTACACATGTATATCAAAGAATACGTGTAAACACTTATGATTACAGATCTAGATAAATTTATGTACATATATCAATGAATACATGCAACGCTTTACGATTACAGATATAGATAAATTTACACATGTACAACAATTACACATATACAACAAGGAATCAGTTTAGCGATTTACGATAATATAATAGTCTCGATAAATTTACACATGTATAACAGACAATCAGTGTAACGACCCACGATTACAGGTCTAGAGAAATTTACACACGTAGGCTTATAACAGAGAACCAATATAACGACTTACGATTACAGGCCTAGTCACGACTTTGACAGAATTCTGTCGTGGTTTACGTCAGTGATACAACAGAGACAAAATTAAGAACGCTACACTATTTATCAAATTGCTGTTTATATACTAGTTCTAAGTCAGTCCACAGATTTGAGGTCATAAGCATGACAAAGGCATATTTACATCTCTGTACAATGCACTCTCAGCTTCTGGATTCTTAGCAAGAAAGATGGAAAAATTGAAATCTGAGTTACACTGAGCTCCATTATCCTTGATTCAAATAAGTAAATAGTATCTATCTATCTATCTATCTATCTACACACAAACTGATGTCATGATGTGTAGCAAAAGCATACAATTGTTTGAAAACACTTCTTTCTTATTGCATTATTTCTTTGACTTTCTTTTATTCTGTAGGTACTTATATTTTTTGTAACATTCACGGAGCATGTTGGTGTTGTTATGATTCCTTAATTTAATCAATATAATAAAGTGTATTAATGAATCTCAATTGCCGGTTAAATCACGGAACATGCTGGTGTTATGATTCCTTAATTTAATCAATATAATAAAGTGTATTAATGAATCTCAATTGCCAGTTAAAATAAGTGGCTCTCATTTCAAGAGTCAAATATTACTTTTTCATAGACACCAACTGAGGGGAAGAAATTGGGGGGGGGGGTATTAGTATTTAGCAGATGTTTTATATTTTTATTACTATACGAGATTTGATCAAATAATATTCGGTTTGCGCACACATCTCATTACCGGTATCGATTCAAGTGAATTATGTAGTTGATGTGTCGACTAAAGACTTCCAACTTTACAAGCGTTTTGGGGTTTTAATAGATTTTATATATATATATAGAATAAACATTATAGAAGAACAGGAAGAAAGTGTATGTGTGTGTGTGTGTGTGTGTGTGTGTGTGTGTGTGTGTGTGTGTGTGTGTTTGTGTATGTGCGTGTGAGACAGAGAGAGGAAGTGAGTGTGTAGACAGAGACAAAGGAAAATTGTGTGAGTATATGTGTGAGAATGTGAATAATTGTTTATGAAGTGTGTGTATGTATGTGTAGTAAAGGAGCTGTAGTGTATGAGTCGTGTGTAAGTGTATCTGTGTAGTGTATGGGGGGGAGTATTTTATGAGAAGTGTGTAATGTGTGTAGTGTAGTGATTGAGTTGTGTGTGGGAGTGTCTGTGAATTCTTTGAGGCAAATGTGTGTAGTGTGTGTAACGTATGAGAAGTGTGTTTGTAATATATATGTATAGTGTATGAGAAGTGCGCGCGCGCGCGCGCGCGCGTGTGTGTGTGTGTTTGTGTGAGTGTATGAAATTATGCGCTACACATGGAAAGACGGCAACAGAAACACTTCAGCTTGTGCATAGTGAGTACGGAGAAGGCTATTGTTGCCTTGGGTGACATGTTTCGAAATGGTTTAAGCGATTGTTGCCGTGGGTGAAGTGTTTTGGGATGGTTTAAGAGATTGTTACCTTGGATGATGCGTTTCGGAATGGTTTAAGCGATTGTTACCTTGGTGAAAGTGTTTTGGAATGGTTTAAGAGATTGTTTATTGGGTGAAGTATTTTGGAATTTTGGAATCCTTTCAGTGATTGCTACCTTGGGTGACGTATTTTGTAATGTTTTAATTGCTACCTTCTGTTGAAGTGTTTTGGAATGGTTTCAGCAATTGTTGCCTAGGGTGACGCGTTTTGGAATGGTTTAAGAGATTTTTATTGGGTGCCGGTTTTGGTATGGTTTAACTGTTTGCAACCTTGGTTGACGTGTATTGGAATGGTTTAAGCGATTGTTGCCTATGGTGACGTGTTTTAGAATAGTTTATGCGATTGCTACCTTGGGTGAAGGGATTTGTAATGTTTTAAGCTATTGGTGCTTGGGGGACATGCTTTGAAATAGTTTAAGTGTTTGTTGTCTTCCGTGATACGTTTAGGAATGGATTAAGTGATTGTTGCCTTTGATGACGCGTTTTGGAATGATGTAAGAGACTGTTGGCTTGGGTGACGTGTTTTGGAATGGTTTAAACGCTTGTTGCAATGGGTGAAGTTTAGGGGCATAGTTTAAGATTGTTTAGGCGATTGCTAACTTAGGTGACAAGTTCTGGAATGGTTTAGGCGATTGCGAAATTGGGTGAAGCGTCTTGGAATGGTTTAGGTGACTGTTGCCTTAGATGACGCGTATTGGAATTGTTTAGGCGATTCCTGCCTAGGTGAAGTGTTTTAGTATCGTTGAATCGATTGTTACTTTGGGTGACGTATTTTGTGAAAGTTTAAGCGATTGTTATCTTCGATGACGCGTTTTGGAATGGCTTAAGCGTTATAAGTCTTGGGACAGTGTTTTTCAACCTTTTTATTGGAATGGAACCCTTCGGAGCGTTTAGATTGCTCGCGGAACCAAATGCATTGACACAAGAAAACACCGATTGTACAGGTGTATGTGTGTAACACTGTAATTGTAGCCCAAATCAAAAGTAAACAGAATAGCCGATATTACTAGTTACTAGGTTACTTTATTGTTACCCGTTAGCATCAGTTTGCAGTAGCGAACATTTCAGTGCAAAATATTTGTTTGGTGATTTCTATAAAGCAGTTCAATTCGTGGCCAAATGTTCAAGAGAGACCCGAAGTTAATCTTCGACAGACAAAAGTCGTTCTCGTTTCTTGTGCTTGATGGCGGTCACAGCAGAAAAGCCCAATTCGCACATGTAAGAAGTTGAAAACTGCAACAGAAGTCGCAAAGCTTTCTCAGAGATAGCCGGCTACTCGTTTTCAACTAGTAACTAAAACGCACCCAAGTTCAACTCTGCATGTTATAGCTTCCGGGTTCTGTCACTCGGATCGCTAACGAGCTCATCTTCTTTCTGAAAGTAAACTGTCTTTGGCACGGTTCAAATTCCACAAACGGGTTTCTAACCCAGTCTCTGTGGATGAAACAGTGGATGACCATGATAGCTGGATTCATCTGTCGCAACAGAGAGACAAAACCTTTGACATTTCCCGTCATAGTAGGGGCGCCATGCGAACAAATGCCAACGCATTTTTTCCAGTTCAAGTAACATGACTGCAAATATGAATTGACAACATCAAGTATGTTTTGTCCTTTTGTTGTTTCTGGTAATTTCCGTGGAAACCCGGTTGAAAAAAAAACTGCTCTTGAGAGAAGTGTTTTAGATGGTTTAAGCGATTGCTAACTTGGTTGAGGTGTTTAGAAATGGTTTAAGAGTTTGTTTATTGGGTGAAGTGTTTTGGGATGGTTTAAGTGATTACCTCCTTTGGGTGGCGTGTATTAGAATGGTTTAAACGATTGTTGCCTAGGGTGACGTGTTTTTAGAGTTTGATTTAAGCGATTGCTAACTTGAGTAAAGTGTTTTGGGTTTAAGTGATTCCTTCCTTTGGTGACGCGTATTCTCTATTTTGTGAACCTTCAGTCAGTTTCATTCTGCGTTGTTTATTTTTGTGACGTAAACCTTCAGTCAATTTCATTCTATTTTTTCTTACATAAACCTTTAGTCAATTTCATTCTGTTTTCTTTTCTGACGTAAACCTTCAGTCAATTTCATTTTGTTTTCTTTTCTGACGTAAACCTTCAGTCAATTTCATTCTGGTGTTTCTGACGTAAATTTTCAGTCAATTACATTCTGGTTTTTTTTCTGACGCAAACTTTCATTCTAACTGGGTTTTTTATGACGTAAAGCTTTTGCCAATCTCATTCTAATCATTTGTCTGACGTAAACCTTCAGCCAACCTCATTCTAACTATTTGTCTGACGTAAGAACTCCGACCCTCTCATTCTCACACAGGTCTCTTGTCAGGTTTGCAGACATGAAAGTTAACATATTGCGCAAAACCTTGTGTGCTGCCATTCAAGACTTAACTCTGTCACGACTTAAGATAGTGTCGCTGTGTGCTGCCACTCAAGACTTAACTCTGTCATGACTTAAGATAGTGTCGTTGTGGTTGCAGGCACATTATCGGACATCAGACGAAAACTATGTCACTCTTATCGCCACTCTTATCGGTAAATCTTATTATCAACATTTCCGTGGTTCAATATGCATCCGACGGTTGAGCTTTAATTCTTCTACACGATACGAATCAACAGGAAAATATACCCGAAAGTAAAGGAAATTATTAATCCAATCAAAATTAAACCAGTTCACGCAGTTATTCGTTCGGAAACTTTCACGAATCGATGGTAATTCTGGAAATCATTAAGATTATGACAAAACTGCCAAGGAAACCTCTCAAGATTGATCCCAGATACGTACGTTTTAAGACCATAATCAGAATAATTTAGATCTAATCTTGATTGGCAGGCTTTGATCCAATAGCGGTCTGAGTTGATCTAGAGCCATCAAGTGACCGCATTGTTATTTACCTCATCAAGCAAACGTGATAGTTGTATCATTGGCAATAGCTGGTAAATTAGTTGTAGTTGTCAACCAAATGATGTAAAGTGTAAAAGCTTTAAAAAAAATTAACGTAGCTGAAAATTCAACCCCCAAAATTTTCGATTTCACTTTAAAATTAGTTATATTTTAATGTAAATTGTTAGAATTTTTGAAGGTATCCGAACAAAATAAAATGTAAACCGAACGACCCATCTGACTTACTAGCAGAATTGTTTCCCTTGTCATACATGATCTGGTCTTCATATCGACGTTAAAGCTGCCATAGCACAAAGCAGTATAATTTTACTGAAGACAATTCAGAGTGGAAACACAAGTATGGAGGCGAAATGTGATTGTCCTATTGATGGCTGATTGATCCAAAAGAGCGAAAATCATCGAAACAGTTTTCTCAACTGATACTAATAGTTTTCAGATGAATTCAGTTGTGCTTAACCCTCACTGTTCTCTTTCTTCATAGTGGCTTCTGTGACGTCATGAATCAAGATATATAATATCTGAGAGTTGCGTTTTGGGAAGAATTTTAAAAAATAGTTTATTTGTTGTTGTTTTTTTTAAAAGATATTAATTCAAAATAGCTAACAAGAAAATGGAACACTTTGAACTGTTAATTATTTCCAGCGATGTGATTTTCTCATTATAAGCGTGGTTTTAATAAAGAGTGCTTATAGGTTAGGTTTCCAGTGAACTGTTAACTGATATCCTTTGATATCTCTTATCAATGAAATTTAAACTCGAATATTCTTTGCTATCTTTTATAGATGACCTTTAATCTCTGATATTCTTTGCTATCTCTTATAGATGACCTTTAATCTCTGATATTCTTTGCTATCTCTTATAGATGACCTTTAATCTCTGATATTCATTGATATCTCTTATAGATGACCTTTAATTTCTGATATTCATTGATATCTCTTATAGATGCTTTAATCTCTGATATTCATTGATATCTCTTATAGATGACCTTTAATATCTGATATTCATTGATATCTCTTATAGATGACCTTTAATCTCTGATATTCATTGATATCTCTTATAGATGACCTTTAATCTCTGATATTCTTTGCTATCTCTTATGGATGACCTTTAATCTCTGATATTCTTTGCTATCTCTTATAGATGATTATAAATGGACTTTAATGTCTCACAGACTTCGAGGTATTTCTTTTTAATGGCTATAAATGAGAGTCGTCACCATATTTCTTGGTTTTCATTAGTATAGTGTGTTGAGATCTTTATTATTTTCCATCTTGAATGATATTAAAAACCGAATAACAACCGATGATAAGCAGTCGGTATCAATACGATTGACAATTAGTTTTAATTCTCGTTTTTATTCTATGATACTTTTTCATTTGTTTTTCTTACGGTTTTTTTCTTATCTAGTTCTCAGAAATCACAAAAAATAAAACATATAAATTCTGGTCTTAATTCCGATGGTACATATGACATATATTCATTCGGTGAATTTGTCGGTGAGTGAGTTTACGAAAATGCTCAGAACTATTGAATAGTTCTGTCTTCCTAATTCTGTCCCAGTTGTCGGCTCCTTTATCCTTCTTCTTTCTTTACTTTCGATCCCTCCTTCATCAACAATTTTCCCCCTTTTTTCTTCTTGTTTTTCTTGTACGTATTAGAATTATTTTTAGAGGGATTTACTTACTGTGGGTTTTTTCAAAACAGCTAATGAAAGTTGCAAGTAATTCTTTTAATTTGATTGATCAGTTTAAAAACTAATTTGCAATTATGTCAAAGGGAATGTTGTTCTTGTAAAAATATAATAAATTAAAGATGTTTGTAGATAATACTTCAGTAATTCATTCAATTAATTTACGCATCAACAGATTCAACAACCTACGTCAGTGAAAGTGACTTAATGTTAAGTCAAATATTTACAACACTTACTTGTCAGGTAAATGCCTTGACCCACGACTGTCGGTAAATATAAACTGGAACACTCTCTTTATTAGAATCAAGCAGAGTTGCTGCCCTTATACTTAGTCTTCATAAATAGGTTTTAAAAATAAATTATTGATTTATTTTTGCCTAACGTCCAAATCAAATGTTCGATAATATTAAGGACGGGTGTACAGTGAAATGGCTAGACACTGAACTTAAATGACTGGTTAATTTGACTCTTCTGTCTAGTTATTTAACATTTGCTTACTTACCGATGTCATCTGACTTGTTATCTGTCTCTACGAATTCAAACTTAATTGTCTGATGAATTTATTGAAATAAATTATCGAGTCATGTGACTGGTTATCGGGCGTAACTGTCAGTTGATTTCAAACAGCATATTAGTTTTTGGACGCGCCTGGCAGATGGATTAGTCAATTGCTGAAATGACTGCTTATCGAACCAAGTTATTGAGTTCCTGTACTATTGACTGATTTTGGGACTAAACTGACTGGATATCAGACTCAGCTCACCGGTTATCAGACAGTTCATTAGGTTCATTTAATTGATCGTCGGATTGAACTGACTGATTTATCGTACTTAGGGTCCGGTTATCAGATTGATTTATCGTAGTTAGGTGTCCGGTTATCAAACTGATTTATTGTACTTAGGTGTCCGGTTATCAAACTAATTTATCCTGTTTAAGTGTCCAATCATCAAAATTATCATGACTGATTACCAGAAGCAAGACGTTATTTGAATCTCTTTACTAGAAGATACGCTCAACAGATCGGGTATCATAATCGTTTGAGTGGTTAACAGATTAGATATTATAATCATTTGAGTGGTTAACAGATTGGGTATCATAATCATTTGAGTGGTTAACATATTGGGTATCATAATCATTTGAGTGGTTAACAGATTGGGTATCATAATCATTTGAGTGGTTAACAGATTGGGTATCATAATCACTTGAGTGGTTAACAGATTGGGTATCATAATTATTTGAGTGGTTAACAGATTCAAATGACTAAGTTTCTCGGAATCCATTGACTGGTTATTGTGGCAGATTGTTAATTACATGTGAATGCAAGAGGAGAAAAAATTTAAATGCTGGTTAATTACTCCCCTGCATGCTTTTTGAAACTAACCCTCAGACACATGCCGCACAAAATTAATAACAGACACATGCCGCACAAATAACAGACGCATGCCGCACAAATAATAGACACATGCCGCACAAATAACAGACACATGCCGCACAAATAACAGACGCATACCGCACAAATAACAGACACATGCCGCACAAATAACGCACGCATACCGCACAAATAACAGACGCATGTCGCACAAATAACAGACACATGCCGCACAAAATTAATAACAGACACATGCCGCACAAATAACAGACACATGCCGCACAAATAACAGACGCATACCGCACAAATAACAGACACATGCCGCACAAATAACAGACACATGTCGCACAAATAACAGACGCATGTCGCACAAATAACAGACACAAGTCGCACAAATAACAGACGCATGTCGCACAAATAACAGACACATGCCGCACAACGAAGATGACACGTCACTAACCGTCTAGTCGTAGGGTAAACATGTTGTGACGCCTACGCCACACTAGTTATCGGTAATGATTATTATTATTATTTAATCATCCATAACTAAGTATATGTGAAAACGTCCTTCCTTCTTTTCTACCCTCCCTCCCCTCCCATGAACATGACAATGCAATATAAAGCTGGCCATGTGAAAAAACTCCCGAGAGTTCGAAAGTTAAGAATGTTTTAGCATCACTCTCCAAACCTCCCACGTTTATCGAAGGTCAAGGATGCTTTAGCATTTTACACACAAAAACATAGATTCCTTCATTTCTTCCCCCTGTCTGCCTCCATCTTTCCTTTCTTCTCTCCATTCCTCCCTCCAACCCCTCCATCTTTCATTCCTTCCTTCCTTCTCTCTATTCCTCCCTCCAACCCCTCCATCTTTCCTTCCTTCCTTCCTTCTCTCCATTCCTCCCTCCAACCCCTCCATCGTTTCTTTCCTTCCCATTCCCTCCCTTCCTTCCTGGCCTTGTGAAAATTTCCTTCCTCCCTCCCCCGCTTCCCAAGAATGCAGCAATGCAACATAAAGCTGGCCATGTGCTTTGAAAACACCCACATGATCAATTATAAGTCACATTGCAAATGAAAATTCGAGCAAATCATCTTCACCATCAGTATGTTTTTATGAGTAATTTGAATGCGACAAAGCAACATAATGTGGCCATGTGAAAAACTAAACTCCCACGAGCTCGAAGGTCAAGGGCGCTTTAGCGTTATCCAAACAGAGCTGGATAGATGGATGGATGGATGGATGGGTGTGTGGACGGACGGACGGACGGATGGATGGATGGATGGATGGATGGATGGATGGATAGATAGATAGATAGATAGATAGATAGATAGATAGATAGATAGATAGATAGATAGATAGATAGATAGATAGATAGATAGATAGATAGATAGATAGATAGATAGATAGAACCACCCTGGTGGAAAGATTGCACTGAACTTCAATGGAAAAACCCAAGAGAGCATTCAAAGGACAGAAAGGAGACCCTGGAGCAAAAGATCAACATCCTGGAGAAAGAATTAGAACTAGAAATCTCCTGAACACTGAGATTGCTGGGGAGCTGAGTTAATGGAAGAACAGCAAAGCTGCAGACCTAGAACTGAAGTCTGATTTTGAAGCCGTCATCTCCAAAGCATCCAGCCTGCATTACATGGTGAACAGGGCGAACTCCAAGGTAAAAATCCATCGAGTCATTAGTGAGAAGCGTGTGGGATACATATCCAACATAAAGAATTGTCTGGAACAAACTCTGCAAGTCGTGGACAAGATGCACGCCGTAGTCGTGGCGAATGAGAAACGAAAGACTACTCTTTGGAATGAGTTAGGTGTCACTCACTCCAAACGACAAAAGTCCCATGTGAATTTTGATAGATACTATATTTCGTATGCTGCGTGTATATCAGGCAAACACAATTGATGCAGGATTTGTAAGTTGAGAATGTTTGTAAGAAAGAAAGGAGTTTTAGAAAGTAAATATGCCTGAAATTTAGTGCTTAGATAATTTGACATTTGCAGAGAGAAGCGTGCCTTTTTTTCTTTGGTGCATTTGACCCACTTCAGTCCACAGTGACTACTGTATCTGCTGGATCATGTTAGTGTGTGCGTGTCCACCATTGACATCGAATTTATAAGTAAACATGTTGCTGTAACTTGATTCCTGTGAATTCCATTTAAGAGCCAATATGGTGGAAAATTGAGGTTTGAGATTGGTCTTGAGAATTTATGAAGATTATTTTGACCATTCCTCATGGTGTGCTTAGTAGCATACACGAAAATTCCGGAACATTCCTCCTGATGTGCTTGATAGTGCAAGGGAAATTCGGGATGATTCTCACAGTGCTTGGAGAGTGCATTGAAGATTTTGGAACAGTTGTGTATCATGCCTAGAAGGGTTATATGGGACCATCGTTTAAATAAGAAAGACAATGAGTTGTTGCAAACCACATGATTGTGAACACATGCCAGTGGCAGATGCCATCATTGAAAAGGTTATGTACATTGACTTTAATTATTTCTTTAGAACTCCACTCTCATTTCTGCAATATATGACGTCCATGAACTTAATTATATATTTATGTTAATTGACTGCAGATGTCCATGCTAGGATAAACTGAATGATTGTCCAGCATTAATCGAACATTGTTGTGATGTGATATAAAAGTCAATGCTCTTTTAATTATATTCATAATTTGTATATTTGATTGTTGATTTAAGAAATTTATTGTTAAATTTATTGACCTTCTTAAACATATTATTTAACCATATGATGGAGAGATAGTGGATGGAGGGGTCTTGCTAAATATAGATTAAAGACAGATTTATCTTCTCCTTTGGTAAGACGATTTCCACAATTGGAAATATTGTGTGATGGTAAATGTTTTCTTTAATGTTGTGGAACAGATAAAAAGTTTACAGCACCCGAATATCCGCCAAGTGAGAGAGACGAGTGGTGTCTTCTGGAGAATTATTAATAACATAAATTAAGATTCTTATCACTTGTAATTAGTTATTGATGATTAAATAATAATAATAATCATAACCAATATTCCGCACACCATACATCAGATACAAGTGACATAACCCGATAGTGTTATGGTCAAGGACGTCTTCAGAGGCCAGGAGGGTGCTTAGTCCAAGAGATAGACACCAGCGACAAACATTGTAATTTTGTTAATTTCTTAAGAGAGGTAATGTGCAGGGGTAACAGGGGTGGGGGCTTGCCAAGGACGTAATAACTTATTACAAGACGATCACGCACATTTTCAGGAGTAGGTCCCCTGTTGCTGGAATTGGAGTTTATGTGTGGGGCGAAAACAGGACGTGATAGTTCAGCTAATGCCTTTATTTCGGACAAGTAACACCTGGGAAGGGAGGTAATTTGATATTACATACTCAGGGCTTGACTTTGTCACTCCTTACCGCAAAGACGAATACCCCGTCGAGGGCGATTGTTTATTAATAATAGAGAGATTATTTATTAATGCATGTGAATGAATATTTATTAACATAAAATATTTATTACATAAGAAACAATTAAAACACTTTCACAGAATGAAACAGCAGACAAGGGAGCAAAATACGGAAACAAACATGGAAAGTCTCTAAATACACCAACACACACATTAGAACTACATGCACAAATAAAATTATTTTTTAAAAATAGTTCCCAACCCCACTCCACTCCAGCTAATATAACCCACTGCAGAGCAATCTATAGACTAAGATACAACTTCACAAGATTCACACATAAACCAAACCCTGAACCAAAATCATGCACTCCCTGTAGAACTGACAACACAATAGAACACTTTTTACTACAATGTAACAATTACGGAAAAGAAACAAATGCATGACAGAAACAACAAATCTACTACACCTGCAATTCACCACACCAACACTACTATTCCCAACCAACCAACCAAACACACATACACCAACATACACCAAGCTTTCGTCACATACCTCATCCACATAAACGCACTTCACCTACTATAAAAATAATAAAATAAATTTTTAAAATGGTCAGCCATCGCTACGGCCAGTCTCGGAAAATTACGATAACCACAACACGCCCCCCCCCCCCCCAAAAAAAAAAAAAGACTCGCACTACGGACTCAACATATCGATTACAACAGAAATCCACTGGCACAAGGACCGGTAGATCTCAAACCTGCTGCGCTAGAGCCGGTGGTACAAGCAACAAACACACAAGGTGTCTTTGAAACGACCCGAATTAATTGTACACGCCAAACACCAACTCGACGCATTACAGGAAAAATTGGGGGAAAACACAAAGAAAAACCACAACGACCAACACCCCCCTTCAGAATAAGTGAGAAGGGGAAGGCTCCACAGGAATTCACCAAAGAAGGTGAAAAGTTTTACCACAATTCCTGTGAAGTAAATGAAGTTAATGGATGAAGGAACCAACGACATTTCATTTGTAACAAAAGGGCAGTTTATGACTACTGGCTGCATTATAGAATTTATCACAAATTTCTAAACAATATTAGAGATAACACAAATGACTTACAGAGTATGTGTAAATAATCCCGAAACAAATATAATAGTGTATGATAGATAACTTTGAAATATTATAGTGTAAGGAAAGAAAACTCTGAATTATTATAGTGCAATGAAAGATAACTTTGAAATGTTATAGTGCAATGAAAGATAACTCTGTTCAGTGAGCATAATGGGTGAGAATCATTTAATAAAAGACTATACTCTCCTAAATAAACGTGTGTTGTCTGTGCTGTGAGCATAGGTGGGTGAAAATCATTCAGTACAAGACTGTTCTCTCCTAAATGAACTTGTGTGTTGTCTGTGCTGTGAGCATAGGTGGGTGAAAATCATTCAATAAAAAAAATGTACTCTCCTAAATAAACAACGTGTGTGTTGTCTGTGCTATGAAAGGCTATTCTAGAGTATCTGTAGACTTGCTGACGTCTTCCCAGGCAGTCATTTTATATGTAACTTTTAGCAATTCAATAACATGCCTTCAATCACCTCTTTCGAATTTTATTTTTTTCCTCATGTATATTGCAATCAGGTCACTGCTAACTTTCAGTCAGTCTGACAGGTATTCTATAATCGTGTTACTGGAAACTTTCAATTCGTCAATCAGGTGTGTTTTTAGTCAAATCATTTGTTACTTTCAACCCATCGATCAGGTATTTTTTTTAATCGTATCATTTAATACATTCAGTCCGTCAATTGGGAGGAGGGTTGTAATCATGTCATTGGTAACTTACAGTATATCAGTCAAGTAATCCATAATCTTGTTATTTGTTATTTTCAATTCATCATTCAGATGGCTTTTTTAGTCATGTCATCTGTTATTTTCAATCCGGGTCAGTCAGGTGGGGTTTTTCAGTCATGTCTTCTGTTACTTTTAATCCGTCATTGAGGTCTTTTTTAGTCATTATCATTTTTTTCAATACGTCAGTATGGTGTTGTTTTAGTCATGTCATCTTGTACTTTCAATCTGTCACTCAGGTGTTCTTTTAGTCATGTCATCTTGTTTACTTTCAATCTGTCACTCAGGTGTTGTTTTAGTCATGTCATCTTTTACTTTCCATCTGTCAATCAGGTGTTCTTTTGGTCATGTCATCTTTTACTTTCAATCTGTCACTCAGGTGTTCTTTTAGTCATGTCATCTATACTTTCAATCTGGCAATCAGGTGTTTTGTAATCATATAATTTGTAACTCTCAGTCTATCAGTCAAATGTTACATAATCATGTCATATTTGTAACTTTAGGTACAGTGTGTGCGCGCGTGCGTGCGTTCGTGTTTCTTTTATTGGTCTCATGTTTTGCTGCAAATAACTATTAACTGTTAATCTGTCGTTCATGTTTTTTTTTAAATTCATAACTTTCAAATAATGGATCACGTGTATGAAGTCTGAACACTATTAACTTTCAGTCCTTTATTTATTTATTTTAAGTTTGTTACTATAACTTGTAATCAGTCGTTCACGTGTTCCACTGTCAAATAATTTCTAACTTTTTTCTAATTTCTCAGTTACATGTTTTCCACACAAACTAGTCAAACATTTTGATCTTTTATTTGTATATTTTGCAGACATGTTATTCGTAACTTCTGATCTGTCATTTTCCAGTCATTTCATTTGTACGTTTCAGTCTTCTGTTCATGTGTTTTGCAAACAGATTATTCGAAACTTTCAATCTGTCTATCCTGTTTATTTTCTAGTTAAATTATTTGTAAATTTCAATCTCTCTATCCTGCTTTTCAGACAAATTATTTGTAAATTTTAATCTGTTTATCGTGTTTTTCAGACAAATTATTCGTAACTTTCAAACTGTCTATCCTGAATTTTCAAATGTTCATTCATATCTCTCAGCCATTTCTTTCTTAGTTTGATCGTGTTGATCTGTCTGCTAGTCGCGTGCTTAGTACACTGAAGACAACAAACGCCATACAAAACTTTATTCTGAATATTAATCTGATAACTAAATGGTGAATTCAATACAAAATTTATTCTGAGTATTAATCTGATATTTAAATGGTGAATTCAACACAATATAAAACTTTATTCTGAGAATTAATCTGATATTTTCTGGTGAATTCAACAAAAGTTCCACAGAAATACAAGTGAAAAGAAAACAGAACATTGTCACGCCTTGTTTTCAATTCTGCCTGCAGGGCCGGTAATTGTTCCTCCTTGAAAGACAGGTACTGGAGACATAATAAATACAATTCACAGAATTTTACCTCAAACATCAGTGTGTCAGCCTACTGGTAATGTAATCTGTAATTGGATCGGTTTGTAAAGCAAAGAATTCTAGAAATGTGCGTTCTCATTTACGTGTCGTTGTACAGCGTGTGGACAGTTTTGTTACACACAAAGTGAATTGTAATTATAAAACAACAAATATGTTACACGCACTTTGCCCTAGGCAGTCAGCATTTGATGTATTTGTTCGTAAGAGGATGCATAGCAGAGTCAGTCTGGAAAAGATAACTTGTTTAGGAAAAGAATGTGATTGGGTATATGGGTTTGGGAGGACGATGGGAATTTTGCGTGTTTTAAGCGTGTACATTGTGTGTGTGTGTGTGTGTGTGTGTGTGTGTGTGTGTGTGTCCCCACTCGAAAGTTGGAGGTGTTCCCACAAAAGTCAGTGTGTGCGCGTGCGTGTATATATGTGTGTATTTGTTTGTGTGCACTTTTATGAGTTTACGTGTGCGTGTGTGTATGCAACTGAATCGGGCTGTAAATTGCAACGTGTAATAATACGTGTGTGTTGTGCACGTATTTGATTGACATGGGATTTGAAACACGTACACACACTAGCGTCAGTTTGTTGGAAAGTGCATGTAGATAGGTATCGCTACTTCTTCAGTTTGTAAGAAATTGGTGTGCGTCCATTGTTTACATTACAAGTATGGCTGTAGGACAGAAGTCTTTGGGATGTATGTGTCCATTGTTTACATTACAAGTATGGCTGTAGGACAGAAGTCTTTGGGATGTATGTGTCCATTGTTTACATTACAAGTATGGCTGTAGGACAGAAGTCTTTGGGGTGTATGTGTCCATTGTTTACATTACAAGTATGGCTGTAGAATAGAAGTCTTTGGGATCGCAAGCACATTGTAATTTCTGGAAGGAAGCCGATAATAATTAACACAAGTGCAACAGCTACGATTGTTTGCGCAATATTAATTTTCATCATCATATTACTACTCCTACTACTACTACTACTACTACTACTACTACTACTACTAATAATAATAATATGTACCTGACTACACGAAGGCCAAGGAAAGAAAACAAAAAGAATTTGTCTTTAAGTAGGGGTGAGCTTTACGTTTCTCAGCTGTAGAAGCAAATAAAAGTTATCCCAGTCCTGAAAGCCAAGTAAGTGTGGTCGGTTAATCAAATAAGTTATCCTCAGTCCTGACAGACACTAGGTGTGGTCGGTTAATAAAAAAAAAGTTACCCTCAGTCCTGACAGACACTAGATGTGGTCGGTTAATAAAAATAAAGTTACCCTCAGTCCTGACAGACATTAGGTGTGGTCGGTTAAAAAAAGAACGTTACCCTCAGTCCTGACAGACACTAGGTGTGGTCGGTTAAAAAAAGAACGTTACCCTCAGTCCTGACAGACACTAGGTGTGGTCGGTTAAAAAAAGAACGTTACCCTCAGTCCTGACAGACACTAGGTGTGGTCGGTTAAAAAATAAAAGTTACCCTCAGTCCTGAAAGCCAGCTAGGTGTACTGGGTTTTAAAATCTAAAAGTGCAAGCTCCACCTTTCTCTAGGAATGGTAAATTAAGACGATCGGTTTCATTGGAAAAGAATTAAAAACGCCTGATGGGTGGAATGATAAAGGAATACAGAGAAAAAATATTTACCATGGCATGCTGGTTGGCGAGTCCTGACACATCTCATTCTGAAGATTACTCAGCAGCTGTCATCGAGTTGTTACTTTCCTGAGGTGCTTGTTCCTGAGGTGCTTGTTCCTGAGGTGCTTGTTGCTGAGGTATTTGTTGCTGAATTGCTGGTATTACTACTTCCCATGGGAGGTTCTTCCAAAATTTTGATTTTTTATTTTTCTAATCACACAGTACATCAAAGTAAAGATCAAGGCACAGAGAAATAAACATACATTAAAGTAAAGACCAAGGCACATAGAAATAAACATAAATCAAAGTAAAGATCAGGTCACATAAAGTAAACATACACCAAAAAAGAAAAACCATGGCAGAGAGAATTAAACATACATCACCAAAAAAGATCACTGCATATGGAAGTAAACATACATCAAAAAGAAAACTCATGGCACATAGAAATAAGCATACTTCAAAAAAGAAAGATCACGGCTTATGGAATTAAACATACATCAAAATAAAGATCATGGCACAGAGAAGAAAACATTAATCAAAAGGAAAGATCGCGAACTGCAAAATAAACATTCATAAAAAGGAAAGATCATGGCAGCGAGAAATAACTATACATCACAAAGAAAGATCAAGGCGCAGAGAAACAAGCATCAAATGTTATAGCCCCAAAACATTATCATGATGGAAACCTTACCATGATGATGGAGATGACGATGTTGTTGTTGTTGATGATGATGATGATGATGATGGTGATGATGATGATGATGATGATGATGATGGTGGTGGTGGTGGTGGTGATGATGATGATGATGATGATGATGATGGTGGTGGTGGTGGTGGCAGCAACACTAGCAACAGTAGTGATAATAGATTGGACAACAAATGAAATTATCTTGACAGAAAAACAAGAACATACTCACAAATCATAAACCATACACCCAAAATCAGAGGTGATCTCTATGTATCTAGGACATGGAAAGCAGAGAGAGGACTCATGAAAATCAAAGAAGTCATTGAAGGAGTTATAGACCTTGTGGACTACATCTGGACTAACAGCAAAGATGAGCCATTGATAGAAGCAGTAAAGATTAGTGGATTATACCAAACTTGCAAAAACATCAACAACAAAAACAGGCATTAGCAAATATTTGGAGCCAAAAGTCTCTCCATGGTTAGAATATGTGACAAGCTGAAAAACGTGAACAAAACAATCAACATATAGGTGGTTGAAAGAGGCAGGTATGAAAAGGAGAAACAGAAGCACTCATCACACCTGTGTGCAAAATAAAGCACTCAACACGAAATTACACAAAACAAAAATTATGAAAATTCTCAAATGATTCTAAATGCAGACTGCAGAGAACAAGGTCAAAACAACGGAACATATATTATCTAGATATCGGTTTCTGGCTGGAACAGAATACATCAAAAGAGCCAATGAAATGGCTAGAAAATCGTACATAAAAGTCGGTGTGAAAACTATGGAGTAAAAAAAAACCTAGAGAGAGTTCGAATGAAATGGCTAGAAAATCATACATAAAAGTCGGTGTGAAAACTATGGAGTAAAAAAAAACCTAGAGAGAGCGCGATTGCACCAACAACAAGCAATCACCGAGATAGAAGAAGTCAAAACACTGTTGGGAATTCGAGTGATTCCTGCACGAAGGTCAGACGTTGTAGTTGTCAATAAGTCTAACAAAACGGCAGTAATAATCGATGTCGCTGTTGCACATTAAAACATTAAAAGAAAAGAAAGAGGATACATTTTTTAAATACCAGGATCTCAGTTTTGAAATCCAAGAGATATCTGTAGTGATAGGAGCACTGGTAAATATAATATCAGTTAGAAGTCTGTCTGAATAAACTACCAGGAAACCACAGACTCGCCCCATTCAGCACTCCTCGGACGTGCCACATCCACCGTGAAACCTTGGATCTCCCTGAATGTTGATAAGATTCCGAGACTTTGGTTCGCCACCGACAGTCAACAGTAGTCGTGAGAAGAAGCGGGAGTGTAGGCCTACACTTGTGAGAGAATAATGACCTAGATACTTTAGGGCTGGAACCAACCAAAAAAGATTCATAAATATAAGTGATCAGCCATCTTCTATATCTAGTAGATCTCACGCTGTACACTAAACATAAAATTACGTCATATCTCCGTTTCAGTACTGTCAAGATTTTCAGTGACGAAATTTAAGGCTTGAAAAGTGTGGAAGACACCATTAGGAAAGAACAGATCACACCTACAGTCTCAGTCTGACACCCAGGAACCAGGAACAATGTTTATACGTGTCTGGGATATTTCGTCATACAGAAAGTACTGCTCATTGCTTTTGATCGCAGCTTTGTGTACAAAACTTTACTTATAGATTTCTATACGGCTTTTGTGTACAAAACATTACTTAAAGATTTCTATGAAATCCTTTGTGTACAAAACATTACTTAAAGATTTCTATGAAATCCTTTGTGTACAAAGTTAACTTACAGATTTCTATGACAGCTTTGTGTACAAACTTTACATAAAGATTTCTATGATAGACTTTGTTCACAGACCTTTAGTTAAAGATTTCTATGATAGCCTTTGTTCACAAACTGCTTCTTAAAGACTTCTGAACAGTGTTTTAACCACACTTTTCTAAATATTTCTATTACAACCTAGTTACACAATTTTTCTTAAAATTTTTCATACTGAGTTTTTATATAACCTCTTATTAAAAATCTGTTTCGTTCTTTTTATACAACGGTAACGTACAGATGCATTTTACTATTTTGTAATTATTTTCTTACAGATTTTTATTACATTCTTCTTTTAGAAATTGTTTATAAAAACTGATATACAGACCTCTTTCACAATTTGTTTTTAAAGACTGATATAAAAAGCTTTCTGTTAAAATTGTTTTTCAAACTGATATAAGACCATTACTTGGAAACTATTTTTAAAAACTGAATAACAGCCTTTTTTCACAATTATCTCTTACAATTTCCCTTCTGGTCTTCCTTGACAACCTTCTCTTAGCCTTCATTATAGATTTCACTTACTGTCTCCAGTTCCAGCCATTAGTAGCTGACAAGAGTATAAAGAATTGGTCAAGAGTCGGGGCATATAGGACACACAAATATGAATATAAGTGGAAGTAGGTCCTATCTAGTAACATCATTGAAATAGGTCCTATCTAGTAACATCATTGGAAGTAGGTCCTATCTAGTAACATTGGTCGATGTAGGTCCTATTTAGTCACAGTTTCAGTAGGGGTAGGTCCTGTCTAGTCACACTATCATCTCTTCAAAATCAAATCTTAATTCAAACAGCTTACAGACACAAACATCTTCACATGTAGTGCTTGACCATTGAATGAATTGCAAGCAATCGACAAAGATGGATGGAGTGTAGGGGGCGCTTCCGGCTTCCGCCGCTTTCGCGTATCGACAAAGAGCAGACATGGCAACGTTTTATAACCTTTGTTCATTGGTTGGGAGGGGGTGGTGGGGTACAATGTAAATGCAGTGATTGTCTCTCTTAACCTTATTCTTCCCCCTGCGTCCTTTCTTTTTCTTATACCGTCTCGATTTCAATTTCTTCATTTTTCTCCCTGATTTGCGCCGCCCACGGAGTTCAACGTCAACGCTTGTGTCTTCCTTGCTCTGCCCCGCGTCACAGGTCAATGCACACACTAGCAGCACCACAAACAGCAACGCGACCAGATATGTCGTCTTCATTGTCTTTAAAATAACATACCATATGTTTATTTATTTATTCAGCTGGCTAGTCGGTTAATTACTATAGTAATAGTAGTAGCAGTAGTATAAGTTGTTAGTATAGTAGAATAGAATTAATACATATAGTAATAAAATATAGAAGCCATTCAAATAGTAGTAATGGTAGTAGTAGTAGTAGTAGTAGTAGTAGTGCATGTAGTTGTAGTAGTAAAATAATAATTGTAGGGCATGTAGTAGTAGAAGCACTAATAATGCAATTAGTAGTGTATGTAGTAAAAGTAATGGTAAATGTAGCAGCATTAATAATGAATTTTGGAGTGGTAGTAGCATTAATAATGCATGTAATACGGTATACGTAATAATAGGAGTAGTACATTAAGTAGCAATAATTGTAGTATTGCATGAACTAGTATTAACAGTAGTACTATTATAGTAGTATGTGAAGTAGTATTAATTGTAGAAAAGTTAGAAATGGCAAAAATAACAGTAGTAGTTCATGGAGTAGTATTAATAGTAGTAATTAGTGAAGTAGAAATAACAGAGGTAGTGCATGGAGTAGTATTAATAGTAAAATGAGTGTAGTAGAAATAACAGTAGTAGTACATGGAGTAGTAGTAGTAGTAGTAGTGTGTGAAGAAGCATTAATTGTAATAGAAATAGCAAAACTAGTACATGAAGTATTTGAAATTGTAGGAGTACATGACGTGGTAGTAGTACTGGTAGTAATACATTTAATAGTTGTAGTAGGGTGTGAGGTAGGAGAAATAGTATAAGTAGTGCATGAAGTAGTTACAATAATGGTAATAGCTCCTTTTGCAATAATAACAGGAGTAGTACATACAATAGTAATAATGGAAACCGTACACAAATTAGTACTCACATGAATAGCACATGAAGTAGTACTAACAGAAGTAGTGCATGAAGTAGTACTAACAGGAGTAGTACATGAAGTAGTAATAACAGGAGTACTACAGGAATAATAGGAGCAGTAGTAGTACTAGAGATAGAAATAACAGAAGTAGTGAATGAAGTAGTAATGATATAAGTATTACAAACAGGAGTAGTAATAGTAGTAATAACAGGAATAGTACAAGAAACAGCAATAATTAGAGTAGTGCATGAAGTAGTATTAATGCGAGTAGTACAAGAGATAGTGCAAACGGGAGTTGTAATAAGTAGTAATAATAGGAGTAGAATCAACCTGAGTAGTGCATAAATTATAATAATAGGAAATGTACATGAAGTAGTAATAACAGAAGTATTACTAATAGGAGTAGAATCAACCTAAGTAGTGCATAAATTATAATAATTGTAAATATACCCGAAGTAGTAATAATAGAAGTATTACTAATAGTAGTTGTACTTTAAGTATAATAATACGAGTAGTATCTGAAATAGTAATAATAGGAGTAGTGTTATGTAGTACTAACATAAGTAGTTTTAAATGGAGTAGTAATAATAGAAGTAGTATTAAATTAGTAGTACATGAAGTAGTGATAATAGAGGTTGTACAATCAGATGTAATACATGAAGTAGTCACAAAGGAAGTAGTACTAACAAGATTAGTATTTGAAGTACTAATAATATAAGTAGTATATGAAGTAGTAATAATGGAAATAATACATGAAGTAGTATTATCAAGAGTAGCAACGAAGTAGAAGCAATTGTAGGGTGTGATAAAATAAATTGGAATAATTTTGTAAGCAGACTTTTTATCAATATTGTTTTATAATTTCCGTGGCGCTGTCATTCTTCAGAGAAAATGTTCCGTGGCGGTCTTGGACATGGCCAATCAAATCTTCGACGCCATCAACAATGTTTTGATATAGCCTACTAGTTTACTATTTAGTTGTATTTATTTTTATATGTATTTATTTATTTCCTTTGATTTGTTATAGCCTACTAGCTTACTATTTAGTTGTATTTATTTTTATATATATTTATTACTTCCTTTGTTTTGTTCTTGCCAGTGCTAAGAATAGTTACAATTTTAGGCCAAGGTGGTTGAAGTACTTCAAAAAATCAATGTAGCAATTTATAGTTACAGTTTTACATAGATGTAAAGATACCTCAGTAAATCAAAGTAGAGATTTATAGTTAGAGGTTTACATAGTTGTAAAGGTACTTCAGTAAAACTATGTAGTGAGTTATAGTTACAGGTTTACATAGTTGTAAAGGTACTTCAGAAGTCAATGTAATGACTTATAGTTACAGGCCTACATAGTTTGAATAGATACATCAGAAGTCAACGTAAAACGACTTACATCTACACGCTTAGATAGCTGTTTAGTACCTTGGGTAAGTCAATGTAGCGACTTACATTTACAGTACTAGATAGTTCTTTGGGTACATCGATGAATAATTGCAACGAATCCGATTGCATATCTAGATAAATTTACAGATGTATATCAAAGAATACGTGTAAACACTTATGATTACAGATCTAGATAAATTTACACATGTATATCAAAGAATACGTGTAACCACTTATGATTACAGATCTAGTTAAATGTATGCACGTCTAGATAAATTTGCACATGTATATCAAAAAATACGTGTAAACACTTATGATTACAGATCTAGATAAATTTAAATACGTGTATCAATGAATACATGTAACGCTTTACGATTATAGATATAAAGTTACACATGTACAACAATTACACACATACAACAGGGAATCAGTTTAGAGATTTATGATAATAGTCTCGATAAATTTACACATGTATAACGGACAATCAGTATAACGACCCACGATTACAGCTCTAGAGAAATTTACACACATAGGCTTATAACAGAGAACCAATATAACGACTTACGATTACAGGCCTAGTCACGACTTTGACAGAATTCTGTCGTGGTTTACGTCAGTGATACAACAAAGACAAAATTAAGAACGCTACAATATTTCTGAAATTGCTGTTTATATACTAATTCTAAGTCAGTCCACAGATTTGAGGTCATAAGCATGACAAAGGCATATTTACATCTCTGTACAATGCACTCTCAACTTCTGGATTCTTAGCAAGAAAGATGGAAAAATTGAAATCTAAGTTACACTGAACTCCATTATTCTTGATTCAAATAAGTAAGTATTATCTATCTATCTATCTATCTATCTATCTAAAACAATTATTTCTTATTGCATTATTTCTTTTACTTTCTTTTATTCTTTAGGTACTTATATTTTTTGTAACATTCAAGGAACATGCTGGTGTTATGATTCCTTAATTTAAGGAATATAATAAAGTGTATTAATATAATAAAGTGTATTGGTGTTGTTATGATTCCTTAATTTAAGGAATATAATAAAGTGTATTAATATAATAAAGTGTATTGGTGTTGTTATGATTCCTTAATTTAATCAATATAATAAAGTGTATTAATGAATCTCAATTGCCAGTTAAAATAAGTGGCTCACATTTCAAGAGTCGAATATTTTGCATAAACACCAACTGAGGGGAAGAAATTTGGGGGGTGGGGGAATATTAGTATTTGGCAGATGTTTTATATTTCTATTACTGTATGAGATTTAATCAAATAATATTCGGCTTGCGCACACATCTCACGACCGGTATCGGTTCAGGTGAATTATGTAGTTGATGTGTCGACAGAAGACTTCCAACTTTACAAGCGTTTGGGGGTTTTAATAGATTTTTATATATAGAGAATAAACACTATAGAAGAACAGGAAGAAAGTGTATGCGTGAGAATGTGTGTGTGTGTGTGTGTGTGTGTGTGTGTGCATGTGAGAGAGAGAGGAAGTGAGTGTGTAGACAGAGACAAAGGGGGAATTGTGTGAGAATGTGAATATTTGTTTGTGTAGTGTGTGTATGTATATGTAGTAAATGAGGTGTAGTGTATGAGTCGTGTGTGTGCCTGTGTAGTGTATGGGGGAATATAATCTATGAGAAGTGTGTAATGTGCGTAGTGTTAGTGATTGAGTCGTGTGTGGGAGTGTCTGTGTAGTCTTTGAGGGAAATGTGTCTAGTGTGTGTAGCGTATGAGCAGTGTGTTTCTAATATATATATGTATAGTATATTAGGAGTGCGTGCGTGCGTGTGTGTGTGTGTGTGTGTGTGTGTGTGTGTGTTTGTGTGAGTGTATGAAATTATGCGCCACACATGGAAAGACGGCAACAGAAACACTTCAGCTTGTGCATAGTGAGTACGGAGAAGGCTATTATTGCCGTGGGTGACATGCTTCGAAATGGTTTAAGCGATTGTTGCCGTGGGTGAAGTGTTTTGGGATGGTTTAAGAGATTGTTTATTGGGTGAAGTATTTTGGAATCCTTTCAGTGATTGCTACCTTGGGTGACGTGTTTTATAATGCTTTACTACCTTGGGTGACGTATTTTAATGTTTTAATTGCTACCTTCTATTGAAGTGTTTTGGAATGGTTTCAGCAATAGTTGCCTAGGGTGACACTTTTTGGAATGGTTTAAGAGATTTTTGGGTGCCGGTTTTGGTATGGTTTAAGTGTTTGCAACCTTGGTTGACGTGTATTGGAATGGTTTAAGCGATTGTTGCCTATGGTGACGTGTTTTAGAATAGTTTATGCTATTGCTACCTTGGGTGAAGGGATATTTGTAAAGGATTAACCGATTGCTACCTTGGGTGAAGGGATTTGTAATGTTTTAAGCTATTGTTGCCTGGGGGACATGCTTTGAAATAGTTTAAGTGATTGTTGCTTTACCTGATACGTTTAGGAATGGATTACGTGATTGTTGCCTTTGATGACGCGTTTTGGAATGATGTAAGAGATTTGTGGCTTGGGTGACGTGTTTTAGAATGGTTTAAACGCTTGTTGCAATGGGTGAGGTTTAGGGGCATGGTTTAAGAGATTTTACCTTGGGTGAAGTATTTTGGGATGGCTTAGGTGATTGCTAACTTAGGTGACAAGTTCTGGAATGGTTTAGGCGATTGCGAAATTGGGGAAGCGTCTTGGAATGGTTTAAGCGATTGTTGCCTTAGATAACGCGTATTGGAATGGTTTAAGCGATTGTTGCCTAGGTGAAGTGTTTTAGTATCGTTGAATCGATTGTTACTTTGGGTGACGTATTTTGTAAAAGTTTAAGCGATTGTTATCTTCCATGACGCGTTTTGGAATGGCTTAAGCGTTGTTGACATGGGTGACGTGTGTTGGAATGGTTTAAGCGGTATAAGTCTTGGGACAGTGTTTTTCAACCTTTTTTTTTATTGGAATGGGTGATGCATTGACACAAGAAAACACCGATTGTACATGTGTATGTGTGTAACACTGTAATTGTAGCCCAAATCAAAAGTAAACAGAATAGCCGATATTACTAGTTACTTTATTGTTACCCGTTAGCATCAGTTTGCAGTAGCGAACATTTCAGTGCAAAATTTGTGTTTGGTGATTTCTACAAAGCAGTTCAATTCGTGGCCGAATGTTCAAGAGAGACACCCGAAGTTAATCTTCGAAGACAAAAGTCGTTCTCGTTTCTTGTGCTTGATGGCGGTCACAGCAGAAAAGCCCAATTCGCACATGTAAGAAGTTGAAAACTGCAACAGAAGTCGCAAAGCTTTCTCAGAGATAGCCGGGTACTCGTTTTCAACAAGTAACCAAAACACATCCAAGTTCAACTCTGCATGTTATCTGAAAGTAAACTGTCTTTGGCACGGTTCAAATTCCACAAACGGGTTTCTAACCCAGTCTCTGTGGATGAAACAGTGGGTGACCACGATAGCTGGATTCATCTGTCGCAACAGCGAGACAAAATCTTTGACATTTCCCGTCATAGCAGGGGCGCCATGCGTACAAACGCCAACGCATTTTTTCCAGTTCAAGTCACATGACTGCAAATATGAATTGACAACGTCAAATATGTTTTGTCCTTTTGTTGTTTCTGGTAATTTCCATGGAAACCCGGTTGAAAAAAACTGCTCTTGGGAGAAGTGTTTTAGATGGTTTAAGCGATTGTTAACTTGGTTGAAGTGTTTAGAAATGGTTTAAGAGTTTGTTATTGGGTGAAGTGTTTTTGGAATGGTTTAAGTGATTGCCTCCTTTGGGTGGCGTGTATTAGAATGTTTTAAACGATTGTTGCCTAGGGTGACGTGTTTTTAGAGTTTGATTTAAGCGATTGCTAACTTGAGTAAAGTGTTTTGGAATGTTTTAAGAGATTGTTTATCGGGTGAAGTGTTTTGGGTTTAAGTGATTCCTTCCTTTGGTGACGCGTATTCTCTATTTTGTGAAGTAAATCTTCAGTCGATTTTTCTTTTTTCTTCTGACGTTTTTTTGAGACGTAAACCTTCAGTCAATTTCATTCTATTTTTTCTGACATAAACCTTTAGTCAATTTCATTCTGTTTTCTTTTCTGACGTAAACCTTCAGTCAATTTCATTCTGTTTTATTTTCTGACGTAAACCTTCAATCAATTTCATTCTTGTGTTTCTGACGTAAAATTTCAGTCAATTACATTCTTGGTTTTTTTTTCTGACGCAAACCTTCATTCTAACTGGGTTTTTTTATGACGTAAAGCTTTTGCCAATCTCATTCTATTTGTCTGGCGTAAACCTTCAGCCAACCTCATTCTAACTATTTGTCTGACGTAAGAACTCCGACCCTCTCATTCTCACACAGGCCTCTTGTCAGGTTTGCAGACATGAAAGTTAACATATTGCGCAAAAACCTTGTGTGCTGCCACTCAAGACTTAACTCTGTCACGACTTAAGATAGTGTCGCTGTGTGCTGCCACTCAAGACTTAACTCTGTCATGACTTAAGATAGTGTCGTTGTGTGCTGTCACTCAAACCTTAACTCCGTCATGACTTAAGATAGTGTCGTTGTGGTTGTAGGCACATTATCGGACCTCAGACGAAAACTATGTCACTCTTATTGCCACTCTTATCGGCAACTCGTATTATCAGCATTTCCGTGGTTCAATATGCATCCGCCGGTTGAGCTTTAATTCTTCTACACGATACGAATCAACAGGAAAATATACCCGAAAGTAAAGGAAATTATTAATTCAATCAAAATTAATCCAGTTCACGCAGTTCATTCGTTGGAAAACTTTCACGAATCGATGGTAATTGCTGGAAATCATTAAGATTATGACAAAACTGCCAAGGAAACTTCTCACGATTGATCCAGATAAGTACGTTTAAGAACAAAAAGATCAGAATAAATTAGATCTAATCTTGATTGGCAGGCTTTGATCCAATAGCGGTCTGAGTTGATCTAGAGCAGGGACGGGCAACATACGGCCCGCGGCGGGATTTTGACCGGCCCGCTGACTGTTTCTGGCCGTACATGGTAATGTGGCCCGCGTCCACATCCCGCCGCAATCTCCCACTACTTTCTTACTGCGTCGCAGTTAATAGTGACTGTTAGTTATTCTTTGATTGTTTTCGGTTAGATTTAGAATTTACAATAAAATTTTTATCATGGATTTTGCCAAGAAATGTAAAGTTGACAGGGAGGGTAGCCATTTAACAAAGATTGGATGCCTAAGTACTTTTTCACACAGAAGTTGGCAAGAAAGCAGTATGTTTGCTGTGCAGTAAGTGTTGCTGTGTTGAAAGAATACAACATTAGCCGCCCTTATGCGACGAAACATGCAGGCTATGGCAGTACTTTATCAGCAGCGGAACGGCAAACAAAAGCAACAGAACTGGACAGAAAACTTGTAAAGCAGCAGAATGTATTCAGAAAAGCCAAAGTAGCCCAGAAAGCTGCTACTCATGCCAGCTTTGTGGTCGCATACAACATTGCTAAGCACAGTAAATCGTTCTGTGATGGTGAATTTGTCAAAAAGTGCATGCTCGATGTAGCTGATCAAGTCTGTCCAGAACACAGAAAGAAGTTTGAAGAAGTCAGTTTATCGAGAAGAACTGTGGCTCAACTCAGAAAATCAGAATGGCTGTCACATCTGGCGTTTGCAGTTGATCTCTTTGAACATATGAATGAATTGAACACCAGACTTCAAGGGAAGGGCACTTTTGCTCACGAAATGTACTCAACAGTGAAGGCATTCAAGGTGAAGCTAAAACTGTTTTCTCGCCAGCTCAGTCAGAATATCACAACACACTTTCCAACACTCCAAACTATGGCACCCCAGATGATGTCAACTGAGAAGTACGCCAATATGATATCTGCACTAGACAATTAATTTTCTCGTCGTTTTGCGGACTTCCAGAAACTTGCTGCTGAGTTTGATATCTTGTCATCACCGTTTACAACTGACTTTGAAAAGGCGCCGGATGCTCTACAGCTGGAACTGATTGATCTGCAGTACCCTGAAAGAGAAATTCCAATCTGAAAGCATTGACAAATTTTATGCGTCACTGAATGAGTCCAAGTTTGCCAACCTGAGAAAGATGGCCATGAAACTACTTGTTCTGTTCGGGTCTACATACATTTGCGAACAAACATTTTCGACCAAGAACATTAACAAGACAAAGCTGCATTCCAATCTAACTGATGTTCACGTGCAGTCTTTACTGAGAATTTCTACGTCCGACATGCAGCCAGAGTTCAAACAACTTGTTGAAAACTTTGATCGACCACAGATGTCTCATTGACTTCAGCAGCTATTAAAGTACATTACGTTAAATTCATTAAATACTGTTTTTGGTCTCTATGCTTTAATGTTTACAAGTTTAAAGTTTACATGAAATACGATTTATTCCTTGCATAGGTGGATAAATACGCGATTAAGGTACTTGTCACGGCCGCCGTTGTTGTTCTTACTGGTTGTTACTGGCCCCAATCTCCTCTTCGGTGGGTAGGGGGGGTCAGACCCAGTTGCCGTGATTTGCCAGGATCACATCGAATGATTTAAGATGTTATAATAATCATTCTCACACGCAAATACCACGTTGTTCTGGTGGGGAATATATTTATTCTGCCTGTGGGGTAAAATGTGAAAAGCTGGCGTGTGTGTGTGTGTGTGAGCAGGCGTGTGAATGTCGTGTGAGGGACGCACAGAACGAACAGACAAACAACCGCACTAACACACACTTTCAAAACCCAGAAAGGAAGCCCAACTCTTGAAAAAGAGTTTAGAAAGAATTTAATTAAAAAGAAAAACGGGCTTAACTTTCACACGGTGTTAGTCATTCACTCTGACACATCTACACCCGACATTCATGGGATGGGGAAAGATGAGCGATGGAAAAAATGAAAGAAATATGATGATGACTAAACAAAACAATAAAATAAAACCTTAAACAACAAGGATCGTTTCTACCACTACCAAAATAGAGTACCACAATACTTTGGGCGTAGCCCAATACAAAACACACTAGCGGTAATGACCGCAAAAAATTATCTCATCTTTAAAGAATATATGTCTTAAAAAATAGTGGGTGAAGACCCAACGTCAATGAATGTTAATTTTAAACTCCACTAACATTCATCCAATCTCTAATTATTTGTTAAAGTCAAAGTTAAATGTTTATACTCTAACTATCCTACCTAGTAATGCACCTCTAAGAAAAGTTCTTCTACTTACTAATTTGAAATAACGTTGAGTTTTTGACGCAGTGGTGAATACAAAAAAAAGTTACAGTCACTGACATCTACGAACAAATACACTTGGACGACGAAACACGACGATTTTTGTCCCGCGTTGTCTAACGCTAAGACACTCGGTTCTCGGCAGTAGAACCCGGGCGGCTGTCCTCGACGACAGTTCCAAATTGTAGCTCATGGAGGCCTGTCAGCGACAGTTCCAAATTGTAGTTCACGGAGGCCTGTCTTCAGCGACAGTTCCGAAATTGAATGGTGTCGAATATTCTTGTCCTGACTCAGTTTCGGCCCCTCAGTACTTCGCTGATGGTCAACAACTGCTCAGGTTTTGGACCCACGTAGAATATTACAGACAATGCTTTACGGGTTGCCTGGTGAATTGAGTGCGACAAAAACACACGTCGAATCCTATATTCTACACGGCGAATATTCACTTCTTTTCTCCCCGATTAATATGACGAAGAGGGAAAGAATGTCCAGACTCGATATAGGCACCAGTCAGGGCCACTATACCTCTCTGTAGTCCAGACTGACGCACACTGGTTTAAAGTGGATGGAGTGTTGGGGGCGCTTCCGGCTTCCGCCGCTTTCGCGTGGTTTAAAGTAGTACTTCTCTATTCTTTTATACATACACAGTTTTCACAAGCAAGACTCGTGTGTATTCCTACGCTAAGAAAGGTGCATTACGCTAAAGAGGTGCAAAACTCTAAAATATAGTCCCTAATAAAGTTTGTAAATATAATTATCAAAACAAGTTTGTAATAGAAATACTAATAAAAACTAAATACATTTTCCACATATTAATAAACGTAATTATTGAACATCTAACACTAATAATTTATTAAATATATATTTTTATAAAAATGTTGAAAACAAACTTAGCAAACTGGCTAGCACTGTACCTAGAAACAATAAACAAGTGTCATGGCATTATTTGGAAAGCGAACTGCTTTCAGTACCTCTAATTTGACCTTTCACCCTACCCGCAGATGAACTCAGAGCGTCCCCGTTGGGTCACGTATGGGGGCAAGTGGAGACAATTCAGGGAGAAAAATAAATTTTCTGACTACCCCCTCACACACCCCGTGACAGACTGATTTAGTAATCCGGCCCGCCAAGGACTTCATTTTCTCATACCCGGCCAGCCGACTGAAGAAGTTGCCCACCCCTGATCTAGAGCCATCAATCGGCCCGCGTTGCTGTTTATCTCATCAAGCAAACGTGATAGTTGTATCATTGGCAATATTTGATAAAGTTAGTTGTAGTTGTCAACCAAATGATGTAAAGTGTAAAAGCTTTTAAAAAAAAAATTAACCTAGCTGAAAATTCAACCCCCAAAATTTTCGATTTCACTCTAAAATTAGTTATATTTTAATTTAAAATGCATTATTTGTAAATTGTAAGAAGTTTTGAAAGTATTCTAACAAAATAAATGTAAACCGCACGACTCGTCACAGCTCTGACTTAGAATTGTTTTCTGAATTGCAGAATTGTTTCCCTTGTCATACATGATCTGGTCTTCATATCGACGTTAAAATTGCCATAGCACAAAGCAGTATAATTTTACTGAAGACAATTCACAGTGGAAACACAAGTATGGATGCGAAATGTGATTGTTCTATGGATGGCTGATTGATCCAAAAGAGCGAAAATCATCGAAACAGTTTTCTCAACTGATACTAATAGTTTTCAGATGAATTCAGTTGTGCTTAACCCTCACTGTTCTCTTTCTTCAAAGTGGCTTCTGTGACGTCATGAATCAAGATAGATAATATCTGAGAGTTGCGTTTGGGAAGAATTAAAAAAATAGTTTATTTGTTTTTTAAAAAAAGATATTAATTCAAAATAGCTAACAAGAAAATGGAACACTTTGAACTGTTTAATTATTTCCAGCGATGTGATTTTCTCATTATAAGCGTGGTTTAAATATAGTGTGCTTTATAGGTTAGGTTTCCAGTAAACTGTAAACTGATATCATTTGATATCTCTTATTAATGAAATTTAAACTCGAATATTCTTTGCTATCTTTTATAGATGACCTTTAATCTCTGATATTCTTTGCTATCTCTTATAGATGACCTTTAATCTCTGATATTCTTTGCTATCTCTTATAGATGATTATAAATGGACTTTAATCTCTCACAGACTTTCAGATATTTCTTTTAAATGGCTATTAATGAGAGTCGTCAGCATATTTCTTGGTTTTCATTAGTATAGTGTGTTGAGATCTTTATTATTTTCCATCTTGAATGATATTAAAAACCGAATAACAACCGATGATAAGCAGTCGGTATCAATATAATTGACAATTAGTTTTAATTCTCGTTTTAATTCTATGATACTTTTTCATTAGTGTTTCTTACGGTTTCTTTTCTTATCTAGTTCTCAGAAATCACAAAAAAATAAAACAATAAAATTCTGGTCTTAATTCCGATGGTACAAGTGACATATACTCATTCGGTGAATTTGTCGGTGAGTGAGTTTACGAAAGTGTTCACAACTATTTAATAGTTTTGTCTTCCTAATTCTGTCCCAGTTGTCGGCTCCTTTATCCTTCTTCTTTCTTTACTTTCGATCTCTTCTTCGTCGACAATTTTTCCCCTTTTTTCTTCTTGTTTTTCTTGTACGTATTAGAATTATTTTTAAAGGGATTTTTACTTGCTCTGGTTTTTTTCAAGACAGCTAATGAAAGTTGCAAGTAATTCTTTTAATTTGATTGATCAGTTTAAAAACTAATTTGTTATTATTGTCAAAGGAAATGTTGTTCTTGTAAAAATATAAATTAAAAACAACTGTTTGTAGATAATTCTTCAGTAATTCATTCAATTAATTTACGCATCAACAGATTCAACAACCTACGTCAGTGAAAGTGACTTAATGTTAAGTCAAATATTTACAACACTTACTTGTCAGGTAAATGCCTTGACCCACGACTGTCAGTAAATATAAACTGGAACACTCTCTTTATTAGAATCAAGCAGAGTTACTGCCCTTATACTTAGTCTTCATAAATTGTTTTTAAAAATAAATTATTGATTTATTTTTGCCTAACGTCCAAATCAAATGTTCGATAATATTGAGGACGGGTGTAGAGTGAAATGGCTAGAACTTAAATGACTGGTTAATTTGACTCTTCTTTCTAGTTATTTAACATTTGCTTACTTACCGATGTCATCTGACTGGTTATCTGGCTCTACGAATCTTATTCAAACTTAATTGTCTGATGATTTTATTGAAATAAATTATCGAGTCATGTGATTGGTTATCGGGCGTAACTGTCAGTTGATTTCAAACAGCCTATTAGTTTTTGGACGCGCCTGGCAGATGGATTAGTCAATTGCTGAAATGACTGAATATCGAACCAAATTATTGGGCTTCTGTACTACTGACAGGTCTTGGGACTCAACTGACTGGTTATCAGACTCAGCTCACCGGTTATCAGACAGTTCATTAGGTTCATTTAATTGATCGTCGGACTGAACTAATTGATTTATCGTAGTTAGGTGTCCGGTTATCAAACTGATTTATTGTAATAGATTTCCGGTTATCAAACTAGGTGTCCAAAATTATCACAATTATCTTGACTGATTACCAGATTCAAGACGTTGTTATTTAAATCTCTTTACTAGACGATACGCTCAACAGATTGGGTATCTTAATCGTTTGAGTGGTTAACAGATTGGGTATCATAATCGTTTGAGTGGTTAACAAGATTAATTAAGAGCTATTGTGATGTCTTGAATAGTAAAGTAGTCATGAGAGTGAGATTAATTAAGTGCTATTGTGATTTCTTGAATAGTAAAGTAGTCATGAGAGTGATATTAATTAAGTGCTATTGTGATTTCTTGAATAGTAAAGTAGTCATGAGAGTGAGATTAATTATAGCAATGGAAGAGGTGAAACGTTTTGTTTGCTCTGGTTATATGAAAGTTGATTTATCTACAGGGCATTATTTGAATGCTGTTGATGACATAATAGGTCCCTCAACAACATTACTGTCAGACAGAACACAACACCAGTGCTATCAGACAGGACACAACACCAGTGCTATCAGACAGGACACAACACCAGTACTGCCAGATAGGAAGTAACACCAGTAAAACAAACATGACATAAAACCAGAGAGAGCCCAATCAGCATGGTTTCTGGTTGACCTTTAGATGGTAATAGAGGTGAGCTAGAGAACGGGACTTAACCTCCAAATCGGGTTCAAGAGTGATTCGGTATTTTCGAGGTGGCACCATGCTTACGACAGAACAAATAGCCCACAGGAGACATATCTCCACCACCCTTCCCGCCCGTCCGCCCACCCACCCCGAGTCATCGCGAAATCAGCCCGAGCCGAAAACGCTCCCCTTCATTTCAGTCAGTGTCGATAATTCAACTGATTGCGATTAACTTCCTAAATCAGGTAAAGGGTTAATGTGAGAAGAAATAGGCTTTCCGACTTTCTTGTCAGTCGACAATAGGTTCTAGGTGCTGTTGCACAGGTTAATAGGCTAATGCGCAATTGGATGAATAATGCTGATAAACAGTCGGAGGAATAGAATTGTACATTGTAATTCAGCTTTCATCCTACACATCTTTCTACATGTAGATTTTTAATTACTTTTTACGTAATTATAACTAAATTCTGTGAGTTTATGGTATTTACACCGAGCCACCAAACCCCCATCTCCCCACCACCACCACCACCACCACCATATACAACATCTAACCTTTTCATGCTCAGTGATGTGTAACCAAATATTTCTGCCTTTGAAATTGAACCCGTGAATTGTTTGAGGCAATGCTTCCCAAAATATTTAGCTCGCGATCCAAACTTTCGAAAACTGTTTGCCAGGCCACCCCATGTCTCAGTTGAGAGAGGAATAAAGCTACAAAGAAACAGTTTATAACATTTTTAAAATAAAACAATTCAACATAATACAAAGAAACAGTTTATAACATTTTAAAAAACAATTCAACATAATACAAAGAAACAGTTTGTAACATTTTTAAAATAAAACAATTCAACATAATACAAAGAAACAGTTAGTAACAAAGAAACAGTTTGTAACATTTTTACAATAAAACAACATAATACAAATAATATGCGCATTTATGGAGAAACACGTGACATTTTCTCAATCAGTTTTGTTTGATGTTTTTAATAATAATTATCTAGCGCTTTATAAAACTCGTGACCCAAACTCAGACTCAGATCCCCCCCTCCCACCATTCACCCTGTGACCATGATTTGGGTCACGACCTGAGGTTGTGAACCACTACTTTAGAGCCGTGCCATTCTAAGTGACGTCATCGCTCGCAAAATCGGTGCAAGCCGGAAGCGCTCACCATCGTTATCGTTCCCGTGCAAAGTGAGATAATGATCGTGGTGTTGGTCTAGCGCCCAGATTTGACGTGGCCATGCTGGTGTTATTGCGCAATGATTTAAAGTGGCCGTGCTGAAGACACTGGTGTTATTGCGCAATGATTTACAGTGGCCGTGCTGAAGACACTGGTGTTATTGCGCAATGATTTAAAGTGGCCATGCTAAAGACACTGGTGTTATTGCGCAATGATTTAAAGTGGCCATGCTAAAGACACTGGTGTTATTGCGCAATGATTTAAAGTGGCCATGCTGAAGACACCGGTGTTATTGCGCAATGATTTAAAGTGGCCGTGCTGAAGACACCGGTGTTATTGCGCAATGATTTAAAGTGGCCGTGCTGAAGACACCGGCGTTATTGCGCAATGATTTACAGTGGCCGTGCTGAAGACACTGGTGTTATTGCGCAATGATTTAAAGTGGCCGTGCTGAAGACACCGGCGTTATTGCGCAATGATTTAAAGTGGCCGTGCTGAAGACACCGGTGTTATTGCACTTTAGATTTTAAAAATGTATTCACAATATCTTTTTACTTTTCTGCCACTGCTTTTTAATTTTATCTGCAGAGTGATAATCCCCAACTGCAACTATTCCGCTATGATTTTTATAACTTTTCGAATTGGATAAAACTTTAACTTTTAGTCAAAACATGAGACAGACCATACACAACACATCAACACACAGATATATTATTGCACACTGCACATAATGTTTACATACTAGTTTGTTGAGTACAAGTCATTCACATAACTGATCATCACAGTTTATTGAGTACAAGTCATTCACATAACTGATCATCACTTTGCTGATCACTGAGGCATTCAAAACCTACAGGGTTAATTTACCAAAATGATCTATAGTAATATTCAATACTTTTACAAATGTAAAATTATTACTCAGAGATTATTTAGATTTTGTAAAAGTATTGTAAATTATACTGAGTAATTATCATTATATTGTGTTCTCTTTAATGAAATACTAATCAGGAAGAAACATAATCCTAGGGTTAACAGTTGATAATTCAAATTGGTGTGTACATGTAACTGTAAACACTTATCTTTCACTAGTGAACAAGGACTACTGTCAGGGTAGGTAACTCTACATAATGCATGCACGTACGTATATGGTCTTATTCTTAGACATTAAAGTAGTCTGTTATTTTGGTGGTCCAATATACTTCCCTCATGTAGTCCCTGATGGCTCCAGGCTGCAGGTATCTTTTATGTGTTGCAGATTTAGATGAATCTATAATTAGAGGTAAGCATAGAAATATTTTAATCTATTTTGAAGACTAAATCTAGTTGAGTATGTGTATGTTGAGTGCATGCTTGTGTATGCATATGTGTATGTATACATACACTCAAGTAAACATTTAAATCAGTGCCTCAGACTGTCTTGTTAATCTCCACATTGGTGAGGTAATCCAGCGTTTTGTACCTAATTACATTGAATACCGTTCTTATACTATATTTCATTGTCATCTTTCTTTGTATAACCTCCCCTTCTCGTACCAAGCCACACGAGTTATTATAAGGAGATCCCCAGATAATAAATGACTTTTTTAAGCCCACAGTTCTGAGATGTATTTAACCTTTGTCATTATTCTCTACTTGTCTTGCACTGGACACCTCGGGCGCAGAGCTCGCAACATAGTCTAGAGCAGGGGTCACCAACACGGTGCCCGCGGGCACCAGGTCGCCCGCAATGACCACATGAGTCGCCCGCAGGCCTTTTCTAAGTCTTCACATTATTAATAATGTATAAAAGCAAACAAGAAGAGTGTAACAAACTGGTAGCCCTTCGTATCACTCAGTACCCATGAAGTAGCTCTCAGTATCAAAAAGGTTGGTTACCCCTGGTCTAGAGGGGTGCCTTGGTTCCAGAGCGAAACTCAAACCAAACCATTTATGTTTTATTCCTCTGTCTCAATCCCCCGCCCCCCCCCCCCAATCGGTGCTGGTAATCTGCCACCATTTAGCCAGTCTCCAGGTATGAGTTAGGAGCTAGTGTCGGATTATAACCAATGTTTTATCCTTGGATGGGACCTATATTGTTTGGGGGGTTTTTTGCTGTTTGTTTGCAAGTGTCAATATATATAGAAGTAAGCATCTAAGAATGAATCTAAAGAAAGATGTGCAGCATTGAAATGTATATTTTATTCATCCCTACCCCATCGCACCCAGGAGTATGTTCTTTGTTACATTCCACATGTACCCCGAGAGACTTTTGTGCCACCCCACCACGTCCTGGACATTGTCGAGCCTTGGGACTAGTCACCTAACGATTTGGAGGTCCCCCTAAATACATAAACCAGCCAAATAGAACAAAATAAATAATTAACAACTAAAAACGTACTAAAAATAAATAAATAAATAGCCATTGGAAAGATAACAACGTGTAGAAAATCACCTAACGAACAGTTAACCGTTATAGAAGCTAAATTATTATAGCTAAACCTATTTCAACCCTAGACAATTATAGCTAAACCTATTTCAACCCTAGACAATTATAGCTAAACCTATTTCAACCCTAGACAATTAAAGCTAAACCTATTTCAACCCTAGACAATTATAGCTAAACCTATTTCAACCCTAGACAATTATAGCTAAACCTATTTCAACCCTAGACAATTATAGCTAAACCTATTTCAACCCTAGACAATTATAGCTAAACCTATTTCAACCCTAGACAATTATAGCTAAACCTATTTCAACCCTAGACAATTAACATGTTTGAAAACTTAAAAAATTAAACGGTCTCAGAGCTATCATAGAAAAAATGAAATGGTAAAGAAAAAAATCACCACCAACCTAGGCAACCACCGGAAAAAGCGACAAAACAAAAGGTCAATACAACAACAGTTCCTCTAAGAAACTACAACTACAGCAAAAATGCCCACTATAACATCAAAGTCGACGTAGCCAGCAGGTCGAACCACCCAATCCCCTCCGAAAAAACCGTCCCTAAGGCAAAATCGGTGTAAACCGGAAGCGCTCCCCCAATTCAGCAATAGCATTGTCATCTGATGACCCTTATTTAAATGATATTTGTTTAATAAATATGTCACAGCGAGCTAAATGTAAATTTAAATTAGACTGCATTTTGAAGACATAACATTTTAAATTATATTTTGTTTAATACAAATATCACAGTGGACTTAATGTAAATTTAAATTAGTCTGCATTTTGAAGACATAACATTTTAAATTATATTTTGTTTAATACAAATATCACAGTGGACTTAGTGTAAATTTAAATTAGTCTGCATTTTGAAGACATAACATTTTAAATTATATTTTGTTTTATACAAATATCACAGTGGACTTAATGTAAATTTAAATTATTCTGCATTCTGAAGATATAACATTATAAATTATATTTTGTTTAATACAAATATCACAGTGGACTTAATGTAAATCTAAATTAGTCTGCATTTTGAAGATATAACATATAAAATTGGAATTTAATTTGAACTCATACTTATCTAGTGCAGGTTAACTAAGTGCACTTTTGCTTGTTATCCTACATTGCAGAAATAAAAACTCATCTCATGTGACAAATTAGCAAACAATATATCATATGTATTTAATCACTGCATCTAATTTCAATCAGTTATGTGCTGTTAGGACTATGGATCTAATAAGTTTATAGCATAATAAATTAATTCCAATAGAATAATTTCATTTATATTTACAATACTGTCTACAGAATTATACTATTTATGTGGGATAAACATTATTTATAAAAGATTTATTTGAATTTTGCTTTTAAAAAATATAATATTAAAATTTAATAGTTTTTTTCATGTTTACTTACGGGTGTGCATACCATCAATGAATCGATACCTCCTACGAACATAGTAACCAAGACCAAAAATGCCACATTAGCCCTCAAGGGAGATAACAGAGTAGTCCACTTGAGTACCCAAAGTGAAGAACTGTTTGAACAAAAGCAGGGAAGCTGGAAGGGTCACAGTCATGTACATCGAAAATATTCCTGAGAAACCTATTGTAAAAGAAAATGTATTTGTCCACACAAAAAATGAACCTACCTAAAATGAGTAACAAATAGGGGGAAAGGACATTTCCCAATTCAACTATAATTTCTTTTGCTGTCAAGAAGTGCCTACAATTTTTTATTTATATCTATTTACATGAAGTGCTTATAATTTCTTATTTATGTCTCTTTACATGAAGTGCTTACACTTTCTTATTTATATCTCTTTACATGAAGTGCTTACAATTTCCTATTTATATCTCTTTACATTAAGTGCTTACAATTTCCTATTTATATCTATTTACATGAAGTGCTTACAGTTTCCTATTTATATCTATTGCAATGAAGTGCTTACAATTTCTTTTGCTATATCTATTTACATGAAGTGCTTACAATTTCCTATTTATATCTATTTACATAATGTGCGTCCAATTTCCTTTTTATAGCTATTTTCATGAAGTGCTTACAATTTCTTTTTCATGAAAAGGAGCAGGAGTGGGTTGAGCAATTATTAAGGGTCTCACTGAAAGATCACTATGGCAAATCTACAGATTTCCAACCCACTGCTGACAAAATATCTTTCAGGGCTAAATAGCACTACCAATCCGACTAGCCATGAGATCCTCTTCTACCATCCAATACAACTAGCAGTAACATATTCCATACCAATAAAATCTCCTCTACTATCCAAAAGAGCTAGCACTAATACATTCCATACCAATCAAATCTCATCTAGCATCCAAAACTAACACTGTCTATAGACCAACCAATCAGATTTCTAACATTCCACAATAAAACTGCCAGTAAGTTTCCAGTCCTATCTCATCTACCATGCAATAACACTGTCAATAGGCCAACCAATCAGATTTTTTCTCACCATCCTGCACATTCACCAGTAGTGTCAGTACATCCTTCATCAGATTTCCTGTAACATTCTGCAATAGCACTGAAATTGGCCTACTAGTCAGCACTGAAAAGGCCTACCAGTCAGCACTGAAAATGGCCTACTAGTCAGCACTGAATATGGCCTACTAGTCAGCACTGAAAATGGCCTACTAATCAGCACTGAAAATGGCCTACCAGTCAGCACTGAAAATGGCCTACCAGTCAGCACTGAAAATGGCCTACCAGTCAGCACTGAAAATGGCCTAGTGACTATTTGTCGTGGCCTATGCCTGTCGCTTCCTCTACACAGTTTACTGATGACTGAAGGTGTAACTGATGGGTGAAGGACACTATCACTCCCCAGGTAATAAATATCTTGATAAATCTAGCCCCCAGGCATGTAAATCACCACATTTAACATAATACAATACAAACATTATGGAATGATAGACATAAAGATAAGATGATAAGAATTTAACAACGAGATGAGCTAGGGAAAATAAGAATTTTATAAAACAATAACAACATTTAAACAAAAGTAACAGTGAAGTTTAAATTTTGGGGGCACAACCCAAATGCTACTACATAGAAATAGTCACACTTTACTACCACTGCAAGAATGCAGGTTCGTATATTCAGTATCTAATATTAAATCTCTAGGGAATTCTGTCTCAGAAAATATCTTCCTCTAGGTCTACTCGTACTGTGTTGAATCTTTGACCAAGAGACTTAACTGTGTCATGTGAAAGCCTCTTCATTTCCAGAGTTGTCTCCCATTGTTTCTTTGCCCCTCTGCCAGGTGAAATTCAGTCAATTTCAACACAATCAAAAACAGTAAACCAGTAAAGCAAACCAGGAAGTAAAACCAGGAACCCTGCAATATAATTTGTATGCAGCATTAAATATTTTATCTTATACATGATGATTCAAACTTTTGAACCTCAGTCCGTTTCAACTCAACCCAAAACAGTAAACCAGTAAAGTAAACCAGGAAGTAAAACCAGGAACCCTGCAATATAATTTGTATGGAGCTTTAAATATTTTTATCTTATACATGATAATTCAGATGTGAAGTGGGTTGTTCCCATGCTCACAATTTTCAGCTAACTTATCCTGTAAAAATTATCCATTAATTCCAAAATTAAACTATCTGAAAAATTGATAATTTGACAACATACTTTTTCCCTTAAATGGTGGTTCTTTACACACTATGAAAGAAATCAGATCATTCCACCTATCATTTCTATCGCTTCTTTGCACCAATCTTTCCTCAAATCAATAAGCCATGTTTTTAAAACAGCAACCCTTCATAAGAACGTAGTGTCATTTATCTTACAATAGATTTTAACACTTTCACACACACTAAACAATCTCCGTAGAAATCACTCACGTATAAAGATTTTAACACTTTCACACTCAATAAACAATCTCCGTAGAAATCACTCACGTATAAAGATTTTAACACTTTCACACTCAATAAACAATCTCCGTAGAAATCACTCACGTATTTTCACACAATAAATGAACGATGTATCTTATAGTTACCTATACTAATAAATTAAGTATAAGCAAAAATAAAAATAAAAATTCTACGTTTAATGTAAACTCTCCTTACTTCTACATTAACAACTAAACAACATGCACGTAAACATTAATATTCCTCCATAGTAAGTACCCTCAAAAAGAAGAAATATGTACTATTTCTTCACATAGTAAACACATGTCATGTAGAATATTATTCTCTTAATAAAATTTACTACCTTACTGCCTCAATGCAGCAAAACAAATCAATAATAAATAAAATCAATGCACTCACATTTAAGTTAAGCATGAACATTCCAATAATTCAAACAACAAAGAAAATCTTGTCAAGATTTTGACTCTGAGGTTTTTCTTAAATGCACTTATGACATGAGTCTGGGGGTTTCTTCTACTTAATTTTTGAATCAATATTTCTTTAGAATTTTTTATCTACTGTTCAATATCCCGAGATGCATCCCGTCACTTTGTCATGGCCTATGTCCGTCACTTTGTCAGGGCCTATGTCCGTCACTTCCTATAACCGGTTTAAGAAAACGATAAATGATGTAACTGATGGGTGATGGACACACTGAGAGACAAACTTGGCTTCACATACCATGTAATAAATGGCTTGATAAATTTGTCCCCACTCCCCTGCATGTAAATCATCACATTTAACATGACAATAGACAATTCAAACATTATGGAATATAGACAGAAAGAAGAGATTATAAGAATTCAACAACAAGATGAGAAAAGAAAAATTTTATAAAACAATAACATAATTTAACCCAAAAAAAAGTGAAGTTCAAATTTTGTGGACGCAACCCATAGAAATAGAAATACTTACTATAGAGGAAATAGTAATGTTTACGTGTAGATAGAAATAGAAATACTATAGAGGAAATAGTTTACGTGTAGATAGAAATAGAAATACTATAGAGGAAATAGTAATGTTTACGTGTAGATAGAAATAGCCACACTATACTACCACCTCAAGAATGTAGGTTCATATAAGAGTAGCTCTCTAAGGAATTCTTTCCTAAGACAACTCTCAGAAAATATCCTCCTCTAGGACAATTTCTAAGACTATTTTCTCTCAGTGTTGAATCTTTGAACAAGAGACTTAACTGTGTCATGTCAAAGCCTCTTCATTTTCAGAGTTGTCTCCCTTTGTTTCTTTGCCTTTCTGCCAGGTGAAATTCAGTCTATTTCAATACAATCCAAAACAGTAAATCAGTAAAGCAAACCAGGAAGTAAAACCAGGTACCCTGCAATATAATTTGTATGCAACATTAAATATTTTTATCTTATACATGATAATTCAATTGTGAAGTGGTGTATTCCCATGTTCACAATTTTCAACTAACTTCTGTAAAAATATTCATTAGTTCAAAATTAAACCTCACTCTCTGAAAAACTGACAACATACCTTTTCCCTTAAAGGGTGGTTCTTTACATACTATGAAAAAATCAGATCATTCCATTTATCTTTTTTTTTTTTAGTCAAGTGTTTTTGATCATCTATCTCTTTTAAACTGTTACATGGTTAACGGACTTTCCCTTTCTCATGAAATGGCCAGACTAGAAGTGGAGATTTTAGGCTGTTCTTGCATATATACTTTTTTAGCACCTGGTTGTCATTTAGTTCCCTTTTCCCTACCGTGGGTTTTTACCCGTTTCAGCAAAATGAAGACTGCTATTTGTCATGGTCTAGTGCAGTAACTACAAAACTGATTATGATCCGATGGTGGGTTTTCCCCTCACTGTCTCTGACTGATGGGTAACTACTAAGCAATACTATTCTTTCCAAAACGCCCTCTTTCTCTAAACACTTTTCCATATATGGATAAAATTAAATATGGTGCGTTCTTTCCATGGATACACAACACCATTTCTACTTTGAAGACCATCTTAAACCCACGTGACTATTTCTACTTTGAAGACTATCTTAAACCGTCTACAACATCAACGCCACCGCCAGGAACAACAACATCAACAACATCGACTCCAATCCACGGATTACCGAGTTTGGAGTCCGCCTTTGCCGGCCAGACATGTTTCTCAATGGGCACACGCAGCAGAAAGGCACTTCCCCCTCCTTCTCCCCCCCCCTACCCAAACGCGAAAGCGGCGGAAGCCGGAAGCGCCCCCTACATGACCTGACGACACAATACGATAGCTTGTGTTGCCTAGAAATTCGCTATAAAACTCTTCGCAACATTGGCCTCGCATGCGCGCCGCGTGCTCGCTTCCGGCCAGCAATCCCACGTTACGGCTTTCCGACGATGGTAGCAACCTACTAGCAGGCACAGACGGAAAGCAACAACAACTTATACTTCGCAACGAACTACCGACGAAGAAACATGCGACACACATAACACATGCGCCGGGTGCTCACTACACAGCCAGCAATCCCACGATGGCGGCCTACTAGTGGGCACAGACGGATTGCAACAAAAATTCACTCTTTGCTACGGACCACCGGCGAAAAATACGCACACACCGCGTGCTCGTTCCTGGCCAGCAACTCCATGCTACGGCTATCCGACGTGGGCAACGGTCTACGAGCGGGCATGAACGGAAAACGAAAACCCGCCAGCTCTACACTTCGCCAGACGGGCCACCGATGGCGGACATAAGCGAAACATCATACACGGACAGAGCGACGGGATCCGCGGGCACAAAGGCTGGTAAGTCTCAAACTCGCTGGTCTAGTGCAAGTGGTACACACATCAACACACACAAGGCGGCTCTGAAAAAACCCTAAGAGAAAAAAAAAAACACCACACACACAACACAATAACACACGCACAAACACACGGTCAGACATGAAGATACAACACAACGCACGAACACCACACCCCACCCTCCTTGAATACAAGAGATAGGAGGAAGGCCCCACAGGAATCTACCAAGAACTGAAAACATCGAAAAGATGAAAAGTTCTAACGCAATCCCTGTGGGCGCACTGTTAGCGGAACTACTACTACTACTACTGGGTAGTCAACACTACGCGGTTGATTACTAATTGAATACGCGACCACTGCAAAACTCTTCTCAACCTTCGTAGTCTCTCTCTCTCTCTCTCTGGCGGGAACTTGGCTGACTGAAAGTGCGTACGTTGATTTTGCAGATGGGTGCATAGCACTTGCGGTTGTCGGAGGGTGGATGAGATAAATACAACTGCCAGACTCGTGCGGCGGGGTAATCTTTGAGGAAAGGATGGGTGACGATTGAAAGTTGACTACACTTAAGTTTATTACGTCTTTGCGTGTTTGTTCATTACGTGTTTGTGTGTTTGTTCATTACGTATGTGAGTGTTTATTCATTACGTGTTTGTGTGTTTGTTCATTACGTGTTTGCGTGTTTATTCATTGCATTTGCATGACAGCATGAGGTGCTCTGAGTACAGCCATGCTGGACAGTTACAGCTTCATGTTGGGATTTGAATTATTCTATCCATAATCTCAGTCCTGTTACCTTTATTTAGTCTTATCACTTTGAATTGTTCATAACTGGGTCAATAGGCTACGTCATTGCTATTTTAAATCTTCGTTCAAGTGCACTCGCTGTTCTCTTGCCAGATTTGTTAGACAGATATAGGTTGCCTTCCATCACCCATCCCAGTTAACCAAACATGCTTAGAGAGGTATAGGCAGTTGGTAGAATAAACAAAAGGACAGTTTATGACTACTGGCTGCTTTATAGAATTTATCACAAATTTCAAAACAATTTTAGAGATAACACAAATGACATACAAAGTATGTGTAAATAATGCTGAAACAAATATATATTAGTGTGTGAAAGAAAAGTCTGTAATATTATTGTATAATGAATGATAACTCTGAAATGTTATAGTTTGGTGAAAAATAACTCTGAAAGGTTATAGTGTAATGAAAAATAACTCTAAATGTTATAGTTTAGTGAAAGATAACTCTGTTCAGTGAGCATAGGTGGCTGAGAATCAATCCATAAAAGTCTGTACTCTCCTAAATAAACAACTTCTGTGTTGTCTGTGCTATGGAAGGCTATTCTAGAGTACCTGTAGACATGCTGAGGTCATCTTCTCAGGCAGTCATTTTGTATGTAACTTTTAGCCAGTCGATCATATGGTTTCAATCACCTCTTATGTAGTTTTTACTCTGTTCGTCATGTACATTGCAATCAGGTCATTGCTAACTTTCAGTCGGTCAGTAAAATATTCTATAATCATGTCGTTTGTTACTTTCAATCACAATCAGGTAGGTTTGTTAATCATTTGTTACTTTGAATCTGTCAATCAGGTGAGGGGTTTTCAGTCACGTCAATTGCTACTTTCAATCCGTCAATCAGGTGTTTGTTAATCATGTCTTTTGTAACTTTAGATACTGTGTGTGATTTTGTGTGCATATGTGTGTGATTTTGCGTGCATGCAGGTATGCACAATCTGTTCAGTCATAACTCTCACGTCTTGCATTTTACTTTTATTGGTCACGTGTTTTTCCTGCAAATAACTATTAACTGTTAGTCTGTTGATCATGTATTTTGCAATTATGCCATTCATAACTTTTAACTAATGGATCACGTGTCTGAAGTCTGAACACTATTAACTTTCAGTCCTTAATTCAATTTCTGAAGATTTTACTATAACTTGTAATCAGTCGTTCACGTGTTCCATTGTCAAATAATTTCTAACTTTTAATTTGTCAGTTATATGTATTCCAGACAAATTAGTCATACATTTTGATCTTTTATTTGTATATTTTGTAGACATGTGACTAATAACTTCTGGTCTATCTTTCAATCAATTTGTAAGTTTCAGAACGCTTTTCATGTAATTTGCAAATAAATTATTCAAAATTTTCAATCTGTCTGTCCTGCTTTTTCAGACAGATTATCTGTACTCTCAATCTGTTTAAATTGGTTTTTTTCAGTCAAATTATTTGTAACTCTTAAGTAGTTTCAGATGCATTATTTGCATCTTTCAATCTGTCTATCCTGCAGTTTCAGATTATTTGTAACTCTCAATCTGTCTATCCTGTTTTACAGTCAAATTATTTGTAACTTTCAATCTGTCTATCTTGTAGTTTCAAACAAAATTATTTGTAACTCTCAGTCTGTCTATCCTGTTTTACAGACAAACTATTTATAACTCTCAATGAGTCTATCCTGTTTTACAGACAAATTATTTGTAGCTCTTAGTCTGTCTATCCTGTTTTACAGACAAATTATTTGTAACTTTCAATCTGTCTATCCTGTATTTTCAGACAAATTATTCGTAACTTTCAATCTGTCTATCCTGTAGATTCAGATAAACTATTATTTGTATCATTCAATCTGTCTATCCTGTTTTATATCAGTCAAATTATTTGTAATTTTCAATCTGTCTATCCTGTATTTTCAGACAAATTTTTCGTAACTTTCAATCTGTCTATCGTGCATTTTCAAATGTTGATTCATTACTCTCAGCCATTTCTTTCTTAGTTAATTCACTCGTGCTATTCAGTTTGCTAGTCGCGTGTTTAGTAGATTGAAGACAACAAACGCCATACAAAACTTTATTCTGAATATTAATCTGATAAATAAATGGTGCATTCAATAGAAAACTTTATTCTCAATATTAATCTGATAGATGAAAAGTTATACAAAGGTTATCCTGAGTATTAATATAAAACTTTATTCTGAGAATTAATCTGATAGATAAATGGTGAATTCTACACAAAGTTCCACATAAATACAAGTGAAAAGGAAACAGAAAACTGTCACTTTATAGAATTTTCCCTTCTTATTTTCAGTTCTGCCTGTCGGGCCGGTAATTGTTCCTCCTCGAAAGACTTGCACTGGAAACATAAATAAATACAATTCACAGAATTTTACCTCAAACATCAGTGTGTCAGCCTACAGGTAATGTAATCTATAATTGGATCTGTCTGTAAAGCAAAGAATTCTGGAAATGTGCGTTCTCATTTTGCTTGTCTTTGTACAGCGTGTGGACAGTTTTGTTGTACACAAAGTGAATTGTAATTATAAAACAACAAATATGTTACACGCACTTTGCCCTCGGCAGTCAGCATTTGATGTATTTGTTCGTAAGAGGATGCATAGCAGAGACAGTCTGTGGGAAAAGAATGTGATTGAATGTGTGGGTTGGGGCGAAGAATTTTGCGTGTTTTAAGCAGTGTATGAGCGCGCGCGCGTGCCTGTGTGTGTGTGTGTGTGTGTGTGTGTGTGTGTGTGTGTGTGTGTGTGTGTGTGTGTGTGTGTGTGTGTGTATCCCCACTCGAAAGCTGAGGTATTTCCACAGAAGTCAGTGTGTGTGCATGTGTTTGTGTTTGTGTGTGTGTGTGTGTGTGCGTACTTGATTATGTGCACGTGTGTGAGTTCGCGTATGTGACATCATAATGCAACTGTATCGAACTGTTAATTGCAACGCGTAAATAATAAGTGTGTGTTGTGCACATAATTGACATGGGATTTGAAACACGTACACACGCTACCGACATTTTTGGAAAGTGCATGTAGGTGTAGGCTATTTAATCAGTTTGTAAGAAAGGTGTGTAAGTATCCAATGTTTTCGTTACAAGTATGGCTGTAGGACACTATGTACCCATGGTAAACATTACAAATATGCTGTGGGACGGTAATCTTTAGGATCCATGTATCCATTGTGTGACAGAGCAGAGTTGTCTGTCCCTATTTTTAAATTAAATATTTTATTACTTGTTTAATGTCAGCAGAGCAGAGTTGTCTGTCTCTATTTTTAAATTAAATATTTTATTACTTGTTTAATGTCAGCGTGACATGATCTTCGGGTACTGTGTGTTCTGTAAGTACCAGAGTTAAAATAGCATCTCATGAAGAGGATATGCTAGAACTTGCTGACGTAATCTAAATCAGTCTTATGTGGATCAGTAGTTTTTATTATCTAACGGTTAAGATTTACTAAGAACGAGACCAGTCTATGGGTTGAAATCAATGTTTACCTGCTGAAATAATTTTATTCTCTTATCACTTTGAATTTGATGCGGCTGAAGTCGGGTTGTAAAAGACAACCGTTAGCTTAATGGTGAGTTAACTGATTGATTGATTGAAAGAGAATGGACTTAGAAATAGTTCATGCATTTTGCTATTGATATATTTTATTATTATATTTGCATTTTATGTAGAGGTGTATTATGTGAATAGATTATTACTTCTACTATTGTGAATTGTGATGCTTGTATGTAATATATTAACACATGACATTTTTTCTAGTGAATACATTCATGAATTATTATGTTGTATTTATCATGTTGTATGTGTGTATCAGCTAATAAATACTGTTGCAGGAAACTCTAAGTTGAGACTTGAATGTAAGAAAGAATGGAGTTTAGAGATTATAAACTGGAAAAATTATGTTGTTCTCTCTGGTTATATTTTATAGGGAAGGAGCAGCCTTTTTAGAATTTCTGGAATTGCTGGAATTTCAGATTTTCTCCCCTGGTTCCCATTTTATAAACCATTACGACCATGGTAAATTCGAGAAGTCTCTACACCCAGTGTCTAAGTGTAAGGATATATGTCAGTCGAAGGCATAAATCATTGCCCAGCCTCTCATCAATAAATTGTAAGATAGAATATAGAAAGGAATAAATAAGAAAGTCTTGTGTAAGCAAACACATTTATGTCACCAGTAATCTGAATTGGATGTTTTGCTGGTCACATGAAAATTGATCAGTTAATTTAAATGTATTTTTACTCTGGTAATCCAAACTTGGCCATGAACCATGGTCAAATGGAAGGGCAGGTGGAAATCAAACTGCCACTTATAGTAAATATGCATAGGTGTGGAAAGATAACCTTGACCAAAAGTATGCATCAATGAAGGTGTAAGGATGGGAGTAACCCTGCTGGCAGAAACAACTCAGAAGTCTTCCAGTAGTAACTTATTGCCTAAGTATAAATGAGAGAGCATGAGGAAATAACCTTTACCCTTAGGTCAGGCTGGCCAGTCCTTATATAGGAGAGACAAATTCATGACAGGAGCTTTTTCACACTGTAATGACGCATCTCAGATGTGTAGCAAAGAGCCTGGTCTAAAGTGTGAAGAATAGATTGAAATCAAGTATGAACGTATGGCCTAAACTGGCTTTATTGAAAAAGAGTGAATGAGATTGTGTGGAAAAGTCCATAATCTACTAATACATATGATGTTTTGATCCTTTGGTTTTGCTGAATGAGGAAAGTTATGTGTTGCATTTTTGATCTTTATAATCAACATTTTGTGTAAAGTGTAAGCAGAATAATTAATCCATGTTTTATTTCAGCTTAGTGAGATTGTGCTCAGAGAAAACAGATTTAGCCATTGCACAAGAGCACTTTACAGTTTGCATTTAGTATCTCTGATTACTGCATTTATTAATTGCAGGATTGTAACAACTTGCTTCACAATGCATCACATCCCCTCACATCTCATTACATCACATCATCCACCACACTATCTGTTGGACTGTTGGGCTTTTGGTTGTTGATACTTCAGCCTGTTGATTTGTATGAACGTTGTACTTTATTTTCATTGAGAACCGAGAAGCCTATCAAGACTGAGTCCATGACATGGTCCCTAATTGACTCATCACAAATACAAGAGCGCCAACACTAAGAGACTCCACCAGTGTGACTAAGTTAAGTAAAATAAGATTACATTGGCCAGGAGTGGGAAAACTGTGGGGAAAACTTATAGAGGTAGAGAACAGAAGAAAGGGAAAGTGCAAATGCTAGACTTGGTTTGGAGGGAAGTTAGGGAAAGTGCAAATGCTAGACTTGGTTTGGAGGGAAGTTAGCTATGGGAGGTTAAAGTTTCTCTGATAGATATTGTAGAACTGTAACTTTGTGAAATTTGTAAACTGATTGCTGTTCTTTCTTTTATTATTTATTTGTATACAAATAATTTATTAATTTTTTACCTTTCTTGTGTCATTTCTTATCATCTTCACTTTGTGTAAGTTTCATCATTGTAGTCAGTGTATCTGTCTTTTGTATTTGTCTAATTATGAGGAATTTCTTCCTCTGGGGTCTTGTATGAGCTACTGGAAGTGGCTGACCTGAATTGTTGTGTTGTTCGTAGATTTCATGAATATACCGGTGACCAACAATACACTGCACTTTGTTAAAGTACGATATCATGGAATGATCAACTACATTGTAAGATTTCTTGCCTAAGAAAGTTACTGGAAACTGCTGCATGATTGTTCTGCTTTAAGGAGGTAATTTGGTTAGTCTCGAGAGAACAGCACCTCATGGAACATTCTACTGTGTGCTAGAGGAACACATGAAGAACTGATATTTCTATTGTGGACAATAAACATTTGACATTATTGCAAAAGTACACAAAAGACTATTGCAGCTTCGTCTTGACAAGGTTATGTACAAACTATTATCGCTTATCTCTCTATAACTACATTTCTGTTCTATGATAAGAATGATCCTGTGATTTATATTGATACTAATCTGCTGAATTGTGTGTTAGGATATAAGACTGTGTAATCATTGAAATTATTCGAATATGGTTTCATGGAAATAATCTTTTCATTTCATTTGTTATATGCATATTTGATTGTTGATTTAATAAATGTATTGTTAATTATATTGACCTTCTTACATATACTGATAACCATATGTTGGAGAGATAGTGGGTGAATGGGAGCTTGCTAAATATACATTAAAGACGAATTTATCTTCTCCTTTGGTAAGACGTTTTCCACCTATGGAAATATTGTGTGACAGTAAATGTTTCCTGTAATGTTGTGGAAGAGAGAAAACGTTTACAGCGCCTGCATATCCACCAAGTGAGAGAGACGATTGGTTCTGGAGAATTATTAATAACACAAGATTCTCATCACTTGAAATTAGTTTTGGATTATTATTATTATTATTATTATTATTATTATAATTATTATTATTATTATTATTATAACTAATGATTAGGGTGATTTTGCATCACACATTGTTTACAAGTAGGATAGATATCGCAAAGAAATTTTAAGTTCTAGAAATAGTCTATATAATTAACACAAGTGCAACATAAAAGATTCCTTGCGCAATATTACTTTTCGTCATCTTACTACGACGTCCATTATAATGTAACTGAGAACAAGAAGGTCACTGTAAGGAAACAAAAAAGAAAATTTGTTGTTTTAAGTAGGGGATGCACTTTAAATTACTCTGCAAAGTTACCCTCACATCTGAAAGTCCAATAGGTGTACGGGGGTGAGTGGGTTATAAAATAAAAGTTGCCCTCAGTTCTGAAAGCCAAGTAGGTGTGGAGGGTTATAAAATCCTAAAGAGCAAACTCCACCTTTCTCCAGGAATGATAAATCGATGGGTTTCACTGTGGAAATGAAGGTCGTTGATAGGTGGAATGAAAAAGGAAATGAAAGAAAAAAGTCATTACCATGGCGTGGAGCTTTTCGAGGCCTGACACATTTCATGCTGAAGATCAAGCATTGCCAGCATTTTCAGGCTCGGCAGCTTGTTGCTCATCTTGCTGAGGTTCTGGTTCCGGTTCCGGTTCCGGTTTCGGTTTCGGTCTGAATGCTGCTTTAATTTTCTTGAGAAATAAACATTTTAAAGTAAGTTATTGCACTCAAACCTTACCACGATGGGAACCTTAGGATGATGGTGGTGGTGATGATGATGATGATGTCAACAATAACAGTAATAATGATAAAATATTGGATAACAAATGAAATAAATTATCTGGACAGAAAAACAAGAAAACTACTCACAATACATAAAGCCTTACACCCAAAATCAGACACAGACTCCGTGTATCTAAGAAAATGGAAGGCGGAAGACTCGAGAAAACCAAAGACGTCCTGGAAGGAGAAGTTATAGACCCTATGGACAACAATCTGGAATAACAACAAAATGTACCACTGATAGAAGCAGTAGAGTGGATAATACCATGCCCACAAACTGAATGAGAAACATGGAAAAAAATATAAGGAAACCAAGCATTAGTAAATATTTGTAGCCAAAATCCTCTCCATGGCTATTATGAAAATCAAACTGATGAAACATCAAGAAAACAATCAACTTAGAGATTGTTTTTAAAAAAAACGGTAAGTTTGAAAGGAGAAACATAAGCACTCATAGCTGTGCAATATCAAGCACTAAACTCGAAATTACACAAAACAAACATTATCAAAATCTTAATGCAATGATGAAGCAACAGAACATGTACTTTCTAATTGTCAGTTTCTGGCTGGAACACAATACACCTAAAGACACAATGAAGTGGCAAAAATCCTATATAGAACAATGGAGTAAAAACTCCCAGAAAGAGCGTGAATGCACCGACTAGAAGCAGTAATCGAGAAAAGAAGTCAAATTGCTATGGGACTTCGAGATAAGAACAGATCGAGTGACTCCTGAGAGAAGACCAGGCATTTGCAGTTGTCAATAAGTCTAACAGTATAGCAGTAATAATCGATGTTGCCGTTCCAAGTGAGAGAATTATTAAAACAAAAGAAAGAAAAAAAATAGAAAAATACCAGTATCTCAGATTAGAAATCCAGAGATTGAGGAATGTAAAAGCAAAATTGATACCTGTAGTGATAGGAGCCTTGGGGAATATAACATCGCAGTTGGAAGACTATTTCATTAAAACTACCTAGAAACCACAGGCTTGCCCCATCAATAAAAACAGCACTTCTCGGAAGTGCCCACATTCTCCATGAAATCTTGGATCTCCCAGAATCTTGATAAGATTCCGAGACCTTGACTCACCACAGACAGACAAGCAGAAGCCGGGAAAAGGGGCATAATAATAATTTTTAAAATAATAATAATAACAATAATAATAGTAATAATAACAATAATAATAACAATAATAGTAATAATAATAATAATAATAGATGCTTAATCTTAAGCACATTCAAATACTTACATATTAAATACACAATGTCTTTATACAGACTGATGCTTCATTATGAGAAAAACTAAAAGATCATACAAAGAGCCCTAATGAATACATGTACACGATGACTATTTGTAAGAAATAACTGTATTTACAAAAAAGAAACAAAAATAAAATAAATTTACAAACGTACGGTTAGAACATGTATGACACAGTATAACGGTCTTGCCGATGAAACTGGCAAGCCTTGATAGACCAACCACACCCCCACACCCCGCGCTTAAAGATGACCTTGACCTCTTTGTGTCTCAGTTCGAAAGGCAGAAAATTCCAGGTAGAATGATTTTGATAAGCAAAAGAACGTGACCCAGTGACATACTTATACTTTGATTTCGGGCTGAAAAATGTGAGTGAATGATAAGTGCGAAGTTCTAGAGAGAGTGTAGGCCTATACTTGTGAGAAATAGATCATCTAGATACTTGAGGCCTACACTTGTGAGAGATGAGCTAGATGCTCTAGGCCTACACTTGTGAGAGATGAATGAGCTAGATACTTTTTAGGCCTACACTTATGAGAGATGAGCTAAATACTTTAGGCCTACACTTATGAGAGATGAGCTAGATGCTTTAGGCCTACACTTATGAGAGATGAGCTAGATGCTTTAGGCCTACACTTATGAGAGATGAGCTAGATACTTTAGGCCTACACTTATGAGAGATGAGCTAGATACTTTAGGCCTACACGTATGAGAGATGAATGAGCTAGATACTTTTTAGGCCTACACTTGTGAGAGATACTTATGAGCTGGAACCAACCAAAGAAAAGCTTTAAATATTAAGTTATTTTGTACGTAGTGCTGTTAATCAGCAATCTTCTATATCTGGTTGATCTCACGCTGTTCACTAAACATAAAATTACGTCATTACACCGTTTGAGTAATGTCAAGATTTTCAGTGACGAAATTCAGACCAATTTAGGGCTTGAAAAGTGTGGAAAGACATCATTAGGAAAGAACAGATCAAACCCCCTGAGAGTCTCAATCTGACACGGGAACCATGAACAATGTTTCAGTTGACTAGGGATATACGTGTCTGGGATATTTCATCATACAGAAAGTACTGATCATAGCTTTTGTGTACAAAACTTTACTTAAGATTTCCATGACATCCTTTGTGTACAGATATTTACTTAAAGATTTCTATGACAGCCTTTGTGTACAGAACTTAACACATTTCTATGACAGCCTTTGTATACAAAACCTTACAGATTTCTATGACAGCCTTCTTGTACAAAACTTTACGTACACATTTCATTGACAGCCTTTGTGTACAGAACTTAACACATTTTTATGACAGCCTTTGTGTACAGAACTTAACACATTTCTATGACAGCCTTTGTGTACAAAACTTTACAGATTTCTATGACAATCTTTATGCACAGACCTTTGGTTAATGATATCTCTGAAAGCCTGTGTTCACAGACCTTTGGTTAATGATATCTCTGAAAGCCTGTGTTCACAGACCTTTGGTTAATGATATCTCTGAAAGCCTGTGTTCACAGACCTTTGGTTAATGATATCTCCAAAGCCTGTGTTCACAGATCTTTGGTTAATGATATCTCTGAAAGCCTGTGTTCACAGATCTTTGGTTAAAGATTTCTATGACAACCTGTATTCACACTTCCGAACATTTTTTTAACATTTTCATAAATATTTCTATTACAAACTTGTTATAAAACGTGTTTCTTAAAATGTTTCCTATAGACTTTTATACAATCGCTTCTTAACAATCTGTGTTTAAGCCGTTTTTATACAGCCTTGGCTTACAAAGGTATTTTACAACCTTTCTTTGTAATTTTTTATCTTAAAGATTTATTTTACATTCTTCTTTTACAAGTTGTTTTTTAAAGACTGGTTATGAAACCGTCTTTTATAAATTGTATTTAAAAACTGATATGCAACACCTTTTTAGAAATTGTTTTTAAAAACTGATATATAGCCCTCTTTCACAATTTATTTGAAGACTGATATAAAGACTTCTTTTACAAAATGTATTTAAAATCTGATACGAGACCCGTTTCTAGAAATTGTTTTCTAAAAAATTATATACAGCCCTCTTTTGCAATTATGTCTTAAAATAATTTCCCTTCCAGACTTCCATGACAACCTTCCCTTAGCCTTTATTATAATAAATATAACCTTTATATATAATAATTATAGATTCCACTTATTGTTTCCAGTTCCAGCCATTCCAGACAAATTTGCAGAAGGGGTCAAGTGTCGCCGTATCTAGGATGTACCAATATGTTCGAATGTCAGAGGAAGAAGATCCTACCTAATCTTAACACCAGTGCAAGTAGGTCCTATATCTAGTCTCAATATCAGTGGAAGTAGGCCTATCTAGTCTTAATACCAGTGCACGTAGGTCCTATCTAGTCACAATATCAGTGGAAGTAGGTCCTATCTAGTCACAATATCAGTGGAAGTAGGTCCTATATAGTCACCTCAATGGAAGTAGGTCATATCTAGTCACAATATCAGTGGAAGTAGGTCCTATCTAGTCACATCAATGGAAGTAGGTCCTATCTAGTCAAAATATCTGTGAAGTAGGTCCTATCTAGTCACAATATCAGTGGAAGTAGGTCCTATCTAGTCTTAATACCAGTGCAATGAGGTCTTATCAATTCACAATATCAGTGGAAGTAGGTACTGTCTAGTCATAATTTCAGTGGAAGTAGGTCCTATCTAGTCACATCAGTGGAAGTAGGTCCTATCTAGTCACAATATCAGTGGAAGTAGGTCCTATCTAGTCACAATATCAGTGGAAGTAGGTCCTATATAGTCACCTCAATGGAAGTAGGTCATATCTAGTCACAATATCAGTGGAAGTAGGTCCTATCTAGTCACATCAATGGAAGTAGGTCCTATCTAGTCAAAATATCTGTGAAGTAGGTCCTATCTAGTCACAATATCAGTGGAAGTAGGTCCTATCTAGTCTTAATACCAGTGCAATGAGGTCTTATCAATTCACAATATCAGTGGAAGTAGGTACTGTCTAGTCATAATTTCAGTGGAAGTAGGTCCTATCTAGTCACATCAGTGGAAGTAGGTCATATCTAGTCACAATATCAGTGGACATAGGTCCTATCTAGTCACATCAGTGGATGTAGGTCCTATCTAGTCACAATATCAATGGAAGTAGGTCCTATCTACTCACATCAGTGGATGTAGGTCCTATATAGTCACAATATCAGTGGAAGTAGGTCCTATCTAGTCACATCAGTGGAAGTAGGTCCTATTTAGTCACAATATCAGTGGAAGTAGGTCCTATCTAGTCACATCAGTGGAAGTAGGTCCTATTTAGTCACAATATCAGTGGAAGAAGGTCCTATCTAGTCACATCAGTGGAATTAGGTCCTATCTAGTCACATCAGTGGAAGTAGGTCCTATTTAGTCACAATATCAGTGGAAGTAGGTCTCTTCTAGTCCCTTCATTGGAAGTAGGTCCTATCTAGTCACATCAGTGAATGTAGGTCCTATCTAGTCACAATATCAGTGGAAGTAGGTCCTATCTATTCACATCAGGGGATGTAGGTCCTATCTAGTCACAATATCACTGGAAGTATAGTTCCTATCTAGTCACAATATCAGTGGAAGTAGGTCGTATCTAGTCACATCAGGGGATGTAGGTCCTATCTAGTCACAATATCACTGGAAGTATAGGTCCTATCTAGTTACAATATCAGTGGAAGTAGGTCCTATCTAGTCACATCAGGGGATGTAGGTCTTATCTAATCACATCACTGGAAGTATTGGTCCTATCTAGTTACAATATCAGTGGAAGTAGGTCGTATCAGTCACGATGTCAGTTCTTCAATATCAAAACAAACACAAACCTCAATACATACACTGTCGGACAAATGAGTGAATTGCATGTAATAACTATGAGAAGACCTAGTAACCTTTTATAAGGCGGACATTGCTTATTTATTGGGGGGGGGGAGTGGAGGTGGAGAGTAATAAATGTAGTGATTGTCTCACTTTAGTGATTTTTTTAAATTTCTTTTTAATTTTCCTCATTGTTCTTCTCCATCCACGGCGTTCAACGTCAACGCTTGTGTCTTCCTTGTCCTGCCCCGCGTCACAGGTCAATGCACACACTAGCAGCACCACAAACAGCACCGCGACCAGATATGTTGTCTTCATTGTCTTTAAAAATAACACCCCGCATTGTTTAATTAGTATTTAGCTGTCTAGTCAATAAATTAGCACTTTAACAATAGTAATATGGTATAGTAGTAGTATAAATAGCAGAATAGTAGAATAGAATTAGTAAATGTGGTAGTAAAATACAGAAGCAATTTAAATAGTAGTGGTAGTAGTAGTAGTAGTAGTAGTAGTATTGCATGTAGTTGTAGTAGTAAAATAATAATTGTAGGGCATGTAGTAGTAGATCTTGTAATGGTACAAGTAGTAGTAGTAGCACTAATAATGCAATTAGTAGTACTTGTAGTTGTTTATGAAGTAGTAATAATATGAGTAGTACTAACAGGTGTAATACTTGAAGCAGTAACAATAGAGGTAGCAATATTAGAAGTAGTACTAAAAAAGTAGTAGCCTACTTGAAATAGCAATAATATGAGTGATATATAAAGTAGTACTAATAGGAGTAGTGACTGGAGTAATAATAACAAGAGTAGTACATTTGGTAGTGATAATAGAAGTAATACATAATCTAGTACTAACATGAGTAGCTACATTAATGTAGTAGCAATTGTAGTGCGTGGAAAAATAAATAGGTGTAACTTTATACGTAAACATTTAATACACAATTCATGAAGACTGTTTTATAATTTCAGTGGCGCTGTCATTCTGCTGTCATAGAGTGCTGTCACTATTCAATCTTGAGTGCTACCCTTCTTCACTCATAGAAAATGGTGTGGCGGTCTTGGACGTGGCCATTCGATGCCAACAACAATGTTTAAATATAGCCTACTATTTAGTTGTATTTGCTTTTATATTGTTTATTTATTTATTTTCTTTGCTCTGTTCACACCAGTGCTAATAATAATTATCATTACAGGCCAAGGTAGTTCAGGTACTTCAGTAAATCAATGTAGCGAATTATAATTAAAGGCTTACATACAGTAAAACAATGTAACGAATTACTGTTACAGGCTTACATAGTTGTAAAAGTACTACAGTAAATCTATGTAACTACTTACAGTTACAGGCTTACATAGTTGTAAAGGTACATTCGAAGTCTATGTAACGACTTATAATTTCCGACTTATATAGCTGCGTATGTACATCAGAAGTCAATGTAACGACTGTTAGTTACAGTCTTATATAGCTCTATAGGTACATCAGAAGTCCGTGTAACGACTTACAGGTTTAGATAGTTGTATAGCATCATCGGTAAATCAATTTAGTGACTTACATTTAGAGTACTAGATAGTTCTTTAGGTACATCAATTTAGTGACTTACATTTAGAGTACTAGATAGTTCTTTAGGTACATCAATTTAGTGACTTACATTTAGAGTTCTAGATAGTTCTTTAGGTACATCGATGAATAATTGTAACGATTTACTTTTATAGATCTAATTAAATTTACACACATACAACAGGGAATCAATATAACGAATTACAATTACAGATCTAGATAAATTTACACACGTACAACATTTCTACACATACAACACGGAATCAGTATTACGACTTGCGGGTCTAAATAAATGTAAACACGTAGGCCTACAACAGGGAATCAATATAACGACTTACGATTCTAGGCCTAGTCACGTCTTTGACAGAATTCTGTAGTGGTTTACTTCAGTGGTGAAACGAAGACAAAATTAAGAACTATTCTACTTCTGAAATTGCTATTTATATACCTAGTTCTAGGTCAGTCCACAGATTTGAGGTCATAAACATGACGAGGGCGTATTACTTCTCTTTACAATGCACTCTCAACTTCTGAATTCTTAGCAAGAAAGATGGGGAAATTGAAATATGGATTACACTAAAAACTCCATTATTCTTAATTCAATTAAGTAAATATATATTGCTTCTTTTTCATTTTTTCATTGTTTATGTACTTATGTTTGTTTATGAATTCAAGGTATATGCTTGAGTTGTTATGATTACTGAATTTAATCAATATAATATATCTATTAATCAATCTCAAATGCCATTTTTTTTCAAATGGCTCTCATTTTTTCAAGAGCATGGATATTGCATTTACGGTGACAGACACCAACTGAGTGGAATATTTTTTTTTGAAAAATATTAGTACATGGCAGAAGTTTAATATTTTTATCAACATACAAGATCTGATCAAATAACATCTGGTTTAAATGCTCATCTCATGAACAGGTCTTTATTTCAGGGGTAGGGTATGCCGTTTTCAATTAGTACATTGTAACTTCATATCATTCCGGTCTTAGTAGATTGCATTCTTTAATTATGTGCTATGATGGTGTCGCTGTCATTTATTATAACCTCGTCCAGACCTAGCTGTTAGCCCGACGTAAGACATTACTCAATCTCGTTCTAGCTGATTGCATGACGTAAGCCCTCGGCCACTCTCGTTCTATCTGTTTGCATGACGTAAGCCCTCAGACCCTCTCATTCTGACACAGGCTTCCTATCAGGTTTGTAAGCATAGACGTTAACATATTGCGCTAAAAATGTGTATTGCCAGTCAAGACTTAACTCTGTCGTGACAAGATAGTGCCGTTATGCATGCGGGCACATTATCAGACATCACACGAAAGAAATGCCACTCTTCTCTGTAACTCTAATTAACGTTTCCATGGTTTCATGTGCATCGTCGATGGTTGAGCTTTGTTTCTTCGACACAATACGAATCAACAGGAAAACATGCCCCAAAGGAAAGGAAATTATTAATCCAATCAAAATTAAACCAGTTCAAGAAGTTCGGAAACTGGCAATAATCGATGTCATTGCTGGAAATCATTAAGATTATTATAAAACTGCCAAGGAAACTTCTCAAAATTGATCATGGGTAAGTAAGGAAGTCTGACTGCAAATAGATTAACTCTTCGAGTTCTTGGCTTGTGGAATTAGTAACTTCTGGCGTCACAAGACAAGATAACAGAACAAGATCAGAATACTTTAAATCTAATTTTGATTGGCAGATTTAAATCCATTAGTGATCTGAATTCATCTAGACTTCTAGAGCCATCAAAGGGTCCGCATCGTTGTTTAGCTCATCGAGCAAAGATAATAGATGTATGATTGGCAGTAGTTGATAAAGTTAGTTGTAGTTTGTCAACCAAATAAAGTAAAATGTAAAAGCTAAAAATATTTTAACGTAGCTGAAAAAATGTTTTCTTAATTTTCGATTTTACTCTACAATTTGTTTTATTTTAATTAAAAATACATTATTTGTAAATTGTTAGTATTTTTCTAACAAAATAAATAAAAGCCGCACGACCCATCTCAGCTTTCTTCACAGAGAGCACTTCCGTTCGTCATGAATCAAGATTGATAATATATGAGAGTTGCATTTTGGGAAGAATAAATAATAGTTTGTTTGTTTGTTTGTTTGTTGTTGTTTTTAAAAAAAGAAATTAATTCAAAATCAAAAACAAGAAAAGAGAAAATTTTTAATTATTTCTTATTTCCAGTGATGTGATTATCTCATTACAGGCGTGGTTTTAATAAAATGTGCTTATAGGTTAGGTTTCCAGTGAACTTTAAACTCTGATATATTTTGATATCCCTTATCGATGAATTTTAATCTCTGATATTCTTTGATGTCTCTTATCGATGAATTTTAATCTCTGATATTCTTTGCCATCTCTTATTCATGACATTTTAATCTCTGGTATTCTTTGATATCTCTTATATGTGAACTTTTAATCTATTATCGATGAATTTTAACCTCTCATATTCCTTGATATATCTTATAGATCATGGGTGCATAAACGTTTTGGGCCAGAGGACCAAATTTCCAATTGTTAGTGCATGTTGGACCTCAAGTCAGATTGCACATGGATACCTCAGTAGAAAAAAAACACACAAATAATGAAATAAAGTCCTCCGGGGGCCGCACCGCGGTTTGTGCAGCCCTGTTACAGATGAACTTTAACCTATGACATCTTTTATAACTGTTATAGATGAATTTTAATCTCTGATATTCTTTGATATCTTTTATTGATGAACTTTAATCTCTGATAATCTCTTATAGATTAAATTTAATCCCTGATATATATTATGGCCAACATTAAATTAGTTGTCTAAGGGAATTTTTACGGATTTAGGACAGTTTTATTGTGCTGGATCCAAAAATTACATCGGTATTGATCAATCAGATCAACTTTTAGATCTAGTTTTGATCAACGGTTTGATCTATTGCTGCATAGTTTTTTGTTGTTGTTTGTTTGTTTTTTACATATAAGGGTATTTTTTATTTATATGATGTAAAATTCGTTCTTATTTCTTTAAATAAACAAATTATAATTTGTTTTACACATATATGAAGCGGTTACATAAGCTATTTTTTAAATAATTGATATAATTGATATTTTTCTTCTTTATTTAATGAAAGGGAATCGGCCAGAAGACATTGCAAAAATAAACCCGATGTATTTTGCTACATCTGCGGCGAATACACCGTTGTTCCTAACAGGAATCCAGTAACAAGTTTTATAAAGCGTGCATACCATGCTTATTTTGGTATAAAACTTGGTGATCAGGATAAAGTTTGGGTGTTACACATGGTATGCAAGACATGCACCGAGTATCTGCATCGTTGGACCAAGGGTAAGAAGAGTTGTCTGAAGTTTGGAATTCCTATGGTTTGGAGGGAACCGACAAACCATGTCACTGGCTGCTACTTCTGCGCTATTGACGTGACTGGGATTAACAGAAAAAACAGGATCAGCCGTAAGTATCCCAATTTTGAATCAGCACGTCGTCCAGTAGTTCATTGTGATGAAATTCCAGTATCTGTCCCTGGAGAACTTACCGACATTGGAGAAGAAAAAGTCTCTAGTTTTGAAATATGAAGAAGAAGAAGAATTAGTGGTTCTTGATGATGATGCTCCAAATCCTTTCTCGCAAAAGGAGCTAAATGATCTAGTTCTCGATCTCAGCTTGTCAAAGTCATCTCTGAACTGTTGGCATCCAGATTGAAGGAAAAAATGTCCTTTCTGATAGTGTTCGCATCACCTTCTACCGCAACAGACATCAAGAGTACCTCGGTTTTTTTCTCTACAGAGAAGGACCTGGTGTACTGTACAGATATTGCGCAGCTTCTGCACAAGCTTGGAGTGCCACTGTATAGACCTGAAGATTGGAGATTGTTCATTGACAGCAGCAAGCAATCACAGAAATGTGTTCTGCTACACAATGGTAGCCAGTTTGCCTCTGTACCTCTAGCTCACTCGACTACACTTAAGAAGAAGTATGAAGCAGTGAAGTACGTGCTGGAGAAAATTCGTTATGATCAGCAGGGATGGTTAATTTGTGTTGACCTGAAGATGGTAAACAATTTGTTGGGACAACAGTCTGGATTCACCAAATACTCCTACTTTCTGTGCATGTAGGATAGTAGGGACAAAGCTCATCATTACACGAAGCAGGACTGGCATGTACGGGAGGAAGTGGTACCTTGCAAAGCATAGAACCTCATAAACAACCCTCTGGTGGACAGAGACAAGATACTTTTCCTACCACTGCATATTAAGCTTGGCTTAAATCAAACAGTTCACCAAAGCTCTAGACAAGGGTGGTGGCTGTTTCGCTTACTTGTGCCATGTTTCTCCAAGGGTGACCATTGAGAAGTTGAAAGCTGGCATTTTTGATGGTCCGCAACTCCATAAGCTAATCAGAGATCCAGAGTTTGAAAACTCAATGAACGAAGTGGAACTGGAAGCGTGGAAGGCTTTTGTTCTGGTCGTGAAAAACTTTCTTGAGCTGAGTGTGTCCAATGTCACGAATCTAAGGATGTCAGTGGAATGTGAACTCTAGCTCTGTATATAAATATCGTCCCTACCTAGAACTAGAGTCAGGAGGTCTGTTAAATGTTACATTCCGTCTGCGCCCTACAGTCACACACCTCCAGCCCCACCTCAGTCGAGGGCTTTCCAAAGTTTGAGGACTAGCCACCTAAAGTAATGATTGGAGGACCACCCAAAAACCAGTACTTAAACCAGTTAAAATAAAATAACACGAAACGCCATAAATAAAATATCCCACCCACTAGCTTCACTAATCTCATCAAAACTAACAGTTAACAGTAATAAGTACCTAGAAAGAAAAAAAACAAATGCATTATAAACAGCTACCACATACAATAATATTAGCAAAAAGTCTTAGTGCCTGCCATCTTGGAATTATTATTGTCATGGACAGCCATTCATAAGGGAACTACTACCAGACAGGACATAACACAAGTACAACAGGACAAGACACACCATCAGTACTACAAGACATAACACCAGTAGTGTCAGACAAGGTACAAAACTAGTGCTACCAGACAGGACCCAACACCAGTGCTACCAGACAGGACCCAACACCAGTGCTACCAGACATGGCATACAACACTAGTAGTACTAGACAGGACATAACACCAGGGAGAATGCAGTGAGCGTGGTTTCTCGTTATGCTTGATCAGGAACAGTAGTATGGTGGGGAACAGGACTTACCCTCCAGATCGGGTCCACGCCTGATTCGGAATTTGCGAGCTGGCACCGTGGCTAAGACAGAACAGAGGACACCATATGCCACCACCCCACCACCTGGCTCCACCATCCTTATCCCTAAATCAGTGTGAAATTCGTACAATCCGGAAGCGCTACCCTTAATACCAGTCAGTCACTGTCGATAATTCAACTGACTGCGATTAACTTTCTAAAACCGGTAAAGGATTAATGTGAGAAGAAATAAGCTTTCCGACTTCAGTCGATAACAAGTCCTGCTGTACCGATTAATAGATTACTGTGGAAATGGATGAATAATGCTGATAAACAGTGGGAAGAATAGGATTGCACATTTTAATTCACTGTCTTGTAAATTTCATCCTGTACGTCTTGCTACTTATAGTTTTAAAAGTTTTCACTTTACACACTTATAACTACATTCTACTAGTTCCTGGTATTTGCACAGAGCCACCAAATACCCTCCAACCCTCTTCACTGCCCCACCCCCATCTCTAAACGTTCCATGCTCAGTGATGTGTGAGCAAATATTTCCATCTTTGAAACTGAACTAGTGAATTGTTTCAGACCAGAGCTCCCAAACTATTTAGCTCAAAATTTTGAAAGCTGTCTGTCTGGTGGTCCAATGTATATCAGTTGTGGCATGTTGCTACAGAAGAAATAATATTCATTTCAGTTGGCTTTCTGGGTCTGAGGTATACAGGTTTTGTAATCTAGGGACTACGGTCATACCTCCGAATCCGTTTTGGTGGTGGTTATTCCTACCTGAGTGGGCGGTTGCTGATGTGACGTCACCAGCCAGACAGACACTACAAGCAGATGTTCATCTAGAGGCAACTTCTAGCTAAGTAGAGAAGCCATCCGAGCTAACAATCTGACTCAATATAAACGTTCGGTTTAAAACAATCGACAGTTTAGATGAACTCAATCGAATTGTATGTAAGATTTTCATTGGTTGTTCCTTCTTTTTATTATTATTGTTATTATTACTTTTTTTTTTATTTTGGCCCATATTTTGGATAATTTGTTAGAGTGACCGGGAAGAGCTAGATGAGGGTGGAGCCGGAAATATTAATATCATAAATTGTAATTAATCAAAGGGGGGAAATAATGTTTGCCAGCTCGGGCACGTCAGCTGATTTGTCTGTTACTATAACTTATAAATAACAATCCCGTTATTTGACATAGGAACTGAAGAGCAGGTCAGGCTGGCTGGCTGCCGTTAGTATTAGCATCGATATAATAACTGATAACATTTGTTGCAGTGAAAGCTACACGATAAAGAACACCCGGGAACAATACGAGTAATTTCTTTAGTCGAGGCTGTCCGCGTGGAATAATAAGGTAGCGAAAGATGGTTTCATGGCTACTTAATGCTAATCGTTTCAGTTGAAGGGAGTTAAGTCCCTTGACTTGATTTTGGCACTTTGTGATCAGTTTTCTTGTTGTTACATTACATGTTGATGCCGGTCACTGGCGCTCTCGAACTGAAAGATGAAGAGATTAAATCTCGTCTGCCAATCGAAAATCTGACAAATAGTGTCGTATTTTTTTAAATCTACGTATTTGTCAGATTTTCGATTGGCAGACGAGATAAAAAAAAAAAATACGACACTGATATATTCATCATTGTTACGGTCGAGGGGGAATAATCATTTTAATTTATTTTTTATTTTTTTAAAAAATTATTATCTCCCTTAGTGTTGGTCAAATACACACTCTCTCTCGAGAAAATGGCGTCTCAGTGCTTATAAATGAATGGCAAAAATGCTCGAACCATTGAAGGTTCTAGGTTCGAACACGTCAATTCCATGTTCAGAAAGTCCTGAAGTTGATAAACAAGTATTGTATTAGGGCACTTCTCTGCTGTCTAAAGGCACTTTTTTTAAAGATAATAGTGTCAATACGTGTACAATCAGTGAGTTTGTGTACGTGTATATTTTGTTCATGCATGAGTGATATTATAACTATATAACGATTCATTTATTTATATTGATAACTAGTCAATTATGTTAGGTATAAATAGAAATTGCATTTAATGGTTTAATGCTTTAATGTGACTGTGCGCGGTTGAGGGTGTGCGCCGAACTAGGTGCAACCTGTTTCACCCCCTTCCGCCAGCCCTCCTGCCTTCCACCTCAGACGCACCACAAGGCTGTGGGGTTCCCCTAGAAGCAGCCCAAGACTGAGAACATTGTGAAGATGAAAGGTCTATTGCAGCTTCTGGGGTGAGAGAGAGAGAGAGAGCCTAACATGGGACTATATTTAAGTTATTCATTTTTTTTGTATGTGGTATAATTATTGAGAATGAAAGGACCCAGCGGATGTTCATTGTTGTCCACATTCTGACTGTTTAGTATTTGGAATTTTCAACTATTCAGTCTTTGCGTGATTCAGGTCAGCACAACCCCGAGTCCAGTCTTACAACAATTCAAACCCCAGACAGCAGTTGTCGGCAGTGACCATCACACCAGAGCTGTGAGGACAAGGTTGAGTTTGGACAGAACATTTGGTGACACCACCAGCTTTTTGAGCATTTGGTCTTCACCATATACCATCTTTGTCGCTTTTCAGCAGGAAGACATTTTTGTCGCTTTTCAGCGGGAAAAGTTCTCAGCATTCTTTGTGAGAAGACATTCAGGCATTCGCCTGCATGCATTGTGTGTGCGTTCTCTCTCTCGGTGCACTAGAGGAACTGTTCATGTCTTTCAGTCATTACTGGCTAGCGCTCTTCGTACTTCATTTTTCCGAGGGAAAAGCATACATTTTTTACTTCATCGTTCATCACCTACGTATTCTGTAACATTTGCATTGAACAATTTGTCTGTATGTTCATCAGTATGTTAATCTTTATCTTCAACAGCACTACAATTATCTGTAAGTAGAAATATTTAGCAAGGGTGTATTCTCCTAGGTAGATAGGTAGTTGAGTAGATTTTCTAGTTATTAGTTACTGAATTATTATTAAAATTATTGAAAAACATTTATTAAGACTTTCCATCCTTGACCCTTGAGATCAGCGACTTGTACCATTAACTTTTGATTCCACCCACGCATTTGTGCGCGTGCATGTTTGATTTGTATGCCGTTATCGCCGATGATTGTATTTTCATTGCGCTGTTGTTGTTGTTGTTATTATTAATCTGTTTCTTTTTATTTTATTTTCATTAATTTTTATTGCTCTGGTCCCCTGCCCATGAGTGATGTGTGTGGATGGTTTTTTTTTTCTGGATGAATGACTAACAGCCATGTGAATGTACCCCCAATATTACCAAGAATAAATTCTCGTTGTTAGCATTATTCAAAGCATCTGTTTTGTGGTTGTTGAAAGTGATGTGCAGTGCAGTTGTTTCAGTAAATGTATTAACGTTAATGTTCATATACTTTAAGTGACTCTAAGATCGTTTCTACAAAGAATGCTAATTTCGCTAATAAGAATCCAGAGATTTTTTTTTTATTTATTTATTTTATTATCGCGAAATTGAAGGTTAAACAGATATTTGGTAAAACGTTTTATACTCTGTATTTTAATTGAAGTAAGAGCAAACAACGTCAAGAACTAATGTAATTGGTTTAGCGACCGCAGCAAGAAGCGGAAATTTTATAGAAATGAACTTCTATCAGAGACTATTTGAACTACAAAACAATAATTATCAAGACCTATGAATTATTGGTCTAAAAGACTTGATATGAATATTGGATGTTGTGAAGCTAAACTTATATTTTATGCTTTGTGATATCTTATGTAAATTTCATATATAATTTTATTGATTGTTTTCTTTCTATGTTATATTAATAAAATTTATTAATTTTCATCTTTCCACTTTTAACTAACTAATTAAAGGAAGTATGCAGGCTTAAGGGATGGGGGCAGATAATAATTTACAAATTAAAAGTCATCCACGCATACTTTTGGGAAAGATCCTCTTAAGCTGGATTAAGGAGAATATGTGAGGGGCGAGAGTGAGTTCCCAAAACCTGGCATTATTATTAATTGCAGGAGGATAATTTGCTCTGGACGAGTAACATCTAGAGGGAGACAATAATTAAGGAATTATTACCTCTAGGGCTGGACTTAGTCTCTCAGACTGTTAAAGGATGAAGACCCAGTCGACAGGCGGATCAAGTAGATCATATAGTTAAGAAGTATCGTTAATCCGTCCAGTGATAATAAGTAATCACTTTCACAGTAGGTAACTTTTAGCCGTCCAGTGATAATAAGTAATCACTTTCACAGTAGGTAACTTTTAGCCGTCCAGTGATAATAAGTAATCACTTTCACAGTAGGTAACTTTTAGCCGGTCAGTCACCTGCTGTCAATCACCCCTTTCTTAGTTTTCACTCTGTTCGTCATGTACATTGCAATCAGGTCACTACCAACTTTCAGTCGACCAGTCAGGTATTCTTTAATCGTGTTTCTGGTTACTTTCAATTCGTCAATCAGGTGTGTTTTTAATCATGTCATTTGTTACTTTCAATTCGTCAATCAGGTGTATTTTTAATCATGTCATTTGTTACTTTCAATTCGTCAATCAGGTGTATTTTTAATCATGTCATTTGTTACTTTCAATTCGTCAATCAGGTGTATTTTTAATCACGTCATTTGTTACTTTAAATTCGTCAATCAGGTGTGTTTTTAATCATGTCATTTGTTACTTTCAATTCGTCAATCAGGTGTGTTTTTAATCATGTCATTTGTTACTTTAAATTCGTCAATCAGGTGTGTTTTTAGTCATGTCATTTGTTACTTTCAATTCGTCAATCAGGTGTGTTTTTAATCATGTCATTTGTTACTTTCAATTCGTCATTCAGGTGTGTTTTTAATCAATTCGTCAATTAGGTGTGTGATTTTTTAGTCAAGTCATTTGTTACTTTCAACCCATCGATCAGTTGCTTTTTAATCAATCAGGTGTGTTTTTAATCATATCATTTGTAAGTTACAGTCTATCAGTCAAGTGAACCATCATCTTGTCATTTGTTACTTTCAATTTGTCAGTATTATTTCAATCCGTCAGTCACATGTTTTTAGTCAAGTAATCTGTTACTTTCAATCCGTCAATTAGGTGTTTTTTTCAGTCATCTATTACTTTCAATCCGTCAATCGTTTGATTTTAGAAGTGTAATTTGTTACTTTTAATCTGTCGTTCAAGTGGGTTTTTTAATCATGTCATTTGTAGCTCTCAATCTGTCTATCCTGTTTTTCAAACAAATTATTTTTAACTTTCAATCTGTCTATGTTTTACATTCCAGTATTTATTTAGAGACCTTGTCTCAGCATGAGGATTTAAAGATTATTAATTTCCAACATTCACCTATGCTGACGACAGACTGGTTGCCAAATTCACTCTTCAGTCTCCTAAATTAACTCCCTTGGATTAGATATTAAATTTAGTGACAGGTAAACCCGTGTAATAAAGCACAAACTGGGTACGTTATCCAATCACAACTAATTATGCATTCATAACATTCATCTTTTGACTCAACCCAAAACTAGTTCTTAATTGGTCATCCTTGCAATAATTAGCCAACTTCTGTAATTAGATAACAAATGAGAATTTAATAAATTTAACGATTAACAAATGGTAATTCCATATATCAAAATTCAAATACGAAGGTCATAGGACTACCTATTTGTCTTTTAAAGTTTGTACGGAATCGTAACACACAGTTCTGATTTAAGAGATCACCACTGTTCACATAGCTCTTTTAATCTTCTCATCCGTTATGGCAGTGCTCACACCCCAACAGTAGGTCGTCAGATGACTGGCAACTGTCGCATAACCCGTCGCTTGAATAGCGTCAATTCGGCTCTTCAACTTAGTAGTCCTAAGGACCGGTGTTCAGTAAGTCATGCACACCCTCAGGATTCAAACATTAAACCCAACAGGAATTTTCAACACATGAAATTCCAAATGTGGAAACACTAAACGTGAAACCCACTCTGAAACGATAATTGTTCATTTCCATGAGCGACAACTCTATTTATTCGCCAACCCGTATATGTGGCATAGACAATAGAGTAGCCTATTTACAAATCGACCTTTCAATCGTGTTTTACAGTGAAAGATAAAATATGAAAAATGAAAGATCATTTCATACAAAAATACTTCAGCACACAGTGTTTCACAATTGTCCATTTAGTTAGTTAGCCTTTAAAGAAGATAAATTAACGTTCCACAACGTCTTTATGCAATCCAGCAATTATTTAGAGTTACAAATACATATTAATCTGGTCACTCTATTCTCTGGCCACTCGTCAGGAAAAATAGCAATTATTTAGAGTTACAAATACATATTAATCTGGTCACTCTCTTCTCTGGCCACACGTCAGGAAAAATAGCAATTACTTAGAGTTACAAATACATATTAATCTGGTCACTCTCTTCTCTGGCCACACGTCAGGAAAAATAGCAATTACTTAGAGTTACAAATACATATTAATCTGGTCACTCTATTCTCTGGCCACACGTCAGGAAAAACACAAATCAATCACAATAGATATGCAAAAATCACACAGCAATGTTCTTAATAAAATACAGTTTTAATACTACGAAGTCGATGTCTTACCTTGTTCTGAATGCAAATGGGTTTTTTCAGATCATGGAATAAATATTGGCGGAATATGTCTTAGTCGCAGTCCCTTCATGAATGTGGGCTAGATGGATGGATGGAGTGTAGGGGGCGCTTCCGGCTTCCCGAATGTGGGCTAGGACCAGGTTCACGGTATATAAAGGTATCTATCTATGAATTATGGCAGGAAATTTATCGGTCAAGCATTAGGCTTGGACAACAACTCATTATCTGCTATATTTGTGCATATTATATAATAAATGCGGACCCTCTTTTGATAGCGGGTAAGCCGTCTGCAGCGCGACGCGTCAGGCGCGTGATGATTACATCACCGTTCGCGATGCCTGTACCAAAAATCTCGGCTATGAATAGGAACGAACCTTCAAAGAGCTTAACATAACAATGCTAAATAATTATTAGATAGGAGGTCAAGTATAATTTGTCCATGACTTCGTTACACTATGGTTCATTTTCAAATGTTTATTCGTAACTGTCAGCCATTTCTTTCTGAGTTAATTCATTCGTGCTGTTCAGTAAGTTAGTGGCGTGAAGACTACAAGCACCATACAAAACTTTATTCTGAGAATTAATCTGATAAATAAATGGTGAATTCAACACAAAAGTTCCACAGAAATACAAGTGAAAAGAAAACAGAAAACTGTCACTCTCAGAATTTTCCCTTCTTATTTTCAGTTCTGCCTGCCTGGCTGGTAATTGTTCGTCTTCGAAAGACTTGCACTGGAAACATAAATAAATACAATTCACAGAATTTTACCTCAAACATCATTGTGTCAGCCTACTGGTAATGTGATCTGTAATTGGATCGGTTTGTGAAGCAAAGTTTTCAGGAAATGTGCGTTCTCAATTTGCGTATCTTTGTACAGCGTGTGGACAGTTTTGTTACACACAAAGTGAATTGTAATTATAAAACAACAAATATATTACACGCACTTTGCCCTCGGCAGTCAGTATTTTATACATTTGTTCGTAACAGGATGCATAGCAGAGTCAGTCTGTAGGAAAAGAATGTGATTGAATGTGTGGGTTTGGGAGGAAGATGGGAATTTTGCGTTAAGCTTGTACATATGAGTGTGTGCGTGTGTGTATATGCGCATGTATGTGTGTGTCTCCGCACGAAATCGGCGAAAGCTGGAGGTGCTCCCACCAAATTCAGTGTGTATGTGTGTGTGACACCATAGTGCAACTGAATCGGGTTGGAAATTGCACCGTGTAATAATACGTGTGTGTTGTGCACATGACATGAGATTTGAAACATGTACACACGCTAGCGGTCAGTTTGTTGGAAAGTGCAATTAGGTGAATATCGCGGTCAGTTTGTTGGAAAGTGCAATTAGGTGAATATCGCGGTCAGTTTGTTGGAAAGTGCAATTAGGTGAATATCGCGGTCAGTTTGTTGGAAAGTGCAATTAGGTGAATATCGCTACTTCATCAGAAAGTTGTGTCTGTATCTATTGTTGACGTTACATGCATGGCTGTAGAAATCTGAATGATGTCTGTATCCAAAATTTACATGCAGTAATTTGTCTTTAAGTGTCTATGTGTCTATAAGTAAGGCTTTAGGATAGAAGTCTTTGGGATCGCAAGTACGCTGTAATTTCTGGAAGGAAGCCGATATAATTAACACAAGTGCAAACAGCTAAGATGTTAATTTTCATTTTCACCTTACTAATATTTCTACTACTACTACTAATATGTAACCGACCGCACGAAGGCCAAGGTACAAACAAAAATGATTTGTCATTGCTGCTAATGTAGGGGGGGGGGGAGTATCTTTCGGCTTCCGCCGCTTTCGCGATTTGTCGTTGTAAGTAGAGGTGCGTTTTATATTACTCACATGTATAAACAAATAAAAGTTACCCTCAGTCCTGAAAGCCCAGTAGGTGTGGGATAAAATAAAAGTTACCCTCAGTCCTGAAAGCCAAGTAGGTGTGAAGGGTTATAAAATCTAAAGTGCAAGCTCAACCGTTCTCTAGGATTAAAACGATGGGTTTCGCAAGAAAAGAAGTAAAAGCGGCTGATGGGTGGAATGAAAAGGGGGAAAAGAGAAAAGACGTTACCATGGTATGCTGATTGGCGAGTCCTGACTCATCTCATTCTGAAGATCACTCACTGCCAGCATTTTGATAATCAATAGCTGGCATTGAATTCTCACTTTCCTGAGGTGCTGGTTCCGGTGCCGGTGCCGGTTCCTGTTCCGGTTCCGGTGCTGGTTCCGGTGTTGGTTTCGGTTTTGGTCTCTTTTTGCAATTTTTCTAATTACACAGTACATCAAAGTAAAAATCATGGCAATCAGAAATAAATATACATCAAAGTACAGGTCATGGCATAGAGAAATAAACATTTATCAAAATACAGATCACGGCACAGAAAAATAAACATACATCAAAATACAGATCGTGGCACAGAGAATTAAACATACATCAATGTAAAGTTCACGGCACAGAGAAATAAACATACATCAAAATGTAAGATCATGTCACAAATAAATAAACATACAAGAAAAAGAAACATCACGGCACATAGAAATAAGCATCAAAAGTAAGTTATAGCACCCAAACTTTACCATGATGATGATGATGATGACAATGGTGGTGGTGGTGATGATGATGATGATGATTGCGGCAACTTTAACAGTAATAGTGATAATAGATTGGACAACAAATGAAATTATCTTGACAGAAAAACAAGAACATACAAATCATAAAGCCCTACACCCAAAATCAGAGGTGATCTCCATGTATCTAGGACATGGGAGGCAGAGAGAGGTAATCTCTATGTATCTAGGACATGGGAGGCAGAGAGAGGTAATCTCTATGTATCTAGGACATGGGAGGCAGAGAGAGGTAATCTCTATGTATCTAGGACATGGGAGGCAGAGAGAGGTAATCTCTATGTATCTAGGACATGGGAGGCAGAGAGAGGACTCAAGAAAATCAAAGCCGTCCTTGAAGAAGAAGTTATAGACCTTGTGGACTACATCTGGAATAATAGCAAAGGTGAATCACTGGTAGAAGCAGTAAAGATAAGTCGATTATACCACCACCACCACCACCACAAACGAAGAAACATTGATAAAATATCAATGAAGCAGCCATTAGAACATATTTGGATCCAAAACCTCTCCATGGTTAGAATGTGCGACAAGCTGATAAACATGAACAAAACAATCAACATATAGGTGGTTGAAAGAGGCAGGTATGAAAAAGAGAAACAGAAGCACTCATAACACCTGTGTGCAATATCAAGCACTCAACACGATATTACACAAAACAAAAATTATGAAAAGTTCAAATTACTCCAATGCAATCTGCAAAAACAAGTTTGAAACAACAGAAGATATATTATCTACACATCAGTTTCTGGCTGGAACAGAAAAAAACCAAGAGACATTGAAGTGGCAAAATGAAATCGTACATAAAAATCTATGTGAAAACTATGGAGTAAAATCTCCCAGAAAGAGCAAATTAATGCACCAACCAAAAGCAGTCACCGAGACTGAAGAAGTCAAAATATTGTAGGACATCGATATAAGAACAGATCGGGTGATTCCTGCATGAAGACCAGACGTTGTAGTTGTCAATACGTCTAACAAAACGGTAGTAATAATCGATGTCACTGTTCCGAGCAAAAGAAACAGAAAAAGTAGAAAAATACTAGGATCTCAGTGTTGAAATCCAGAGACTGTGGAATGTAAAAGCAGAAGTGATACCTGTAGTAATAGGAGAACTGGTAAACATAACATCAGAGTTAGACACCTATCTGAATAAACTTCCTGGAAATCAAAGACTCGCCCCATTAATAAAAGCAGAAGTCCTCGGATGTGCCACAACCTCCGTGAAACCTTGGGTCTCCCTGAATGTTGATAAGATTCCAAGTTTTTGGCTCACCACCGACAGTCAACAGAAGTCGTGAAAAAGGGATAATAATAATAATAATATAATTATTCTTTCCACGACTTCTGTTTGACTGTCGGTTGTGATCCAAGGTCTCGGAATCATACCATGATTCTGGGAGATCCAAGGTTTTACGGAGGATGGGGGCACTTCCGAGGAGCGCTGCTTTGAGTAGTAGAGCGAGTTTGTGGTTTCCAGGGAGTTTATTCAGGTAGCCTTCCAATTTAGATGTTATGTTCCCCAAGGCTCCTATCACTATAGGTATCACTTCTGCTTTTACATTCCACAGTCTCTGAATTTCTAATCTGAGGTCTTGGTATTTTTCTATTTTTTCTCTTTCTTTTGTTTTTATGTTTCTATCACTTGGAACAGCGACATCAATGATTGTTACTGTTCTGTTGGACTTATTGAGAACTACATATTCTGGTCTTCATACAGGAATCACTCGATCTGTTCTTATCTCGAAGTCCCACAGTATTTTTACCTCTTCTGTTTCGGTGACTGCTTCTGGTTGGTGCATCCATGCTCTTTCTGGGGATTTTATGCCATAGTTCTTTCACAGTTATCTCTTAAAATTTCCCTTCCAGACTTCCTTGACAACCTTCTCTTAGCCTTAATTATAGATACCACTTACTGTCTCCAGTTCCAGCCATTTCTAGCCGACAAGAATAAAGACGTGGTCAAGTATCAGGGTATCTAGGACGCAAAAATATGTTAGTATATATCAGTGGAAGTAGGTCTTATCTAGTCACAACATCAGTGAAAGTAGACCATACCTAGTAACATCAGTAGAAGTAGGTCCTATCTAGTAACATCAATGGAAGTAGGTTTCATCTAGGAAAATCAGTGGAAGTAGGTCTTATCTAGGAACATCAATGGAAGTAGGTCCTATCTAGTCTCAATGTGATTGGAAGTAGGTCCTACCTAGTCACAACATCAGATGAAGTAGGTCCTATCTAGTCAAACCAGTGGATGTAGGTCCTATATAGTCATATAGGTGGACGTAGCTCCTATCTAGTAACATCACTTGAAGTATGTCATATCTAGTCATATAAGTGGAAGTAGGTAGTATCTAGTAACAATATGATTGGAAGTAGGTCCTATCTAGTAACATCAGTGGAGGTAGGTCTTATCTAGTCACAACATCAGTGGAAGTAGACCCTATCTAGCCATATAATTGGAAGTAGATAGTATCTAGTCACAATATATTTTGAGGTAGGTCCTATCTAGTAACATCAGTGGAAGTAGGTCTTATCTAGAAAATCAGTGGATGAATGTCCTATCTAGTTACAATATGATTCACATCAGTGGAAGTAGACTTTCTCTAGTCACAATATCAGTGAATATAGGTCCTATCTAGTCACATCAATGGAAGTATGCCTGTCTAGTAACATCAGTGGAAGTAGATCTCTTCTAGTAACATCACTAGAATTAGGTCTTATCTAGTCACATATCAGTGGAAGTAGGTTATATCTAGTTACAATATCAGTGGATGTAGGTCCTATAGTATATAGACACACTAGGAGTGAAAGTCGGTCCTATCTAGTCACAATATCATTGGAAGTAGATAATATCTAGTCACGATTTCAGAGGAAGTAGCTCCTAACTATTCATATTCCATGGAAGTAGATCCTATCTAGTCACACCATTAGAAGAGATAGGTCCAATCTAGTCACATTTGTGGGAGTATATCCTATCTAATCACAACATCAGTGGAAGTAGGTCTTATCTAGTCATATCAGTGGAAGTATGTCCTATCTAGTAACATCTGTGGGAGTATGTCCTATCTAGTTACAACATCAGTGGAAGTAGATTCTATCTAGTCACAATATCAGTGGATATATGTCCTATCTAGCACATCAATGGAAGTATGTATATCTAGTAACATCAGTGGAAGTAGATCTCTTCTATTAACATCACTAGAAGTAGGTCCTTTCTAGACACATATCAGTGGAAGTAGGTTTTATCTAATAACAATATCAGTGGGCGTAGGTCCTATATACTAATATAGACACACTATGAGTGAAAGTAGGTCCCATCTAGTTACAATATAATTGGAAGTTCGTAATATCTAATCACGATTTCAGAGGAAGTAGCTCCTAACTATTCATATTCCATGGAAGTAGGTCCTATCTAGTCACAACATTAGTGGAAGGAGGTCCTATCTAGTCACACCATTAGAAGAGGTAGGTCCTATCTAGTCACATTTGTGGAAGAATGTCCTATCTAGCCACAATATTAGTGGAAGTAGGTCCTATTTGTCACAATATCATTGGATGTATATCTATCTAGCCCCAACATTAGTGGAAGTAGGTCCTATGTAGTCACAATATCATTGGATGTATGTCTATCTAGACACAACATTAGTGGAAGTAGGTCCTATGTAGTCACAATAGAGGTGGATGTATGTCTATCTAGCCACAACATTAGTGGAAGTAGGTCCTATGTAGTCACAATAGAGGTGGATGTATGTCCTATCTAGTCACAACATTAGTGGAAGTACGTCCTATCTAGTAACATCAGTGGAAGTAGGTTCTATCTAGTAACATTATTGGAAGTAGGTTCTATCTAGTCATATGAGTGGAAGTAGATCCTGTCTAGTAATATCGGTGGATGTATGTCCTACTGAGTCACAATTTCAGTGAAATTCGGTCCTGTCTAGTCACACTATCATCTCTTCAACATCAAAACTTAATTCAAACAGCGGGCTTACAGACAAAAACATCTACACATGTAGTGGTTGACCATTGAGTGAATTGCATGCAATCGACACAAAGCAGACCAGGGAACGTTTTATAACCTTTGTTCATTGATTGGGAGGTGGGGGGACAACATAAATGCAGTGATTGTCTCACTTACCCTACGTCTCCCGCGACATTTGGATTTCTTTTTGCGCCATTTTTTCGATTTCGTTTTTCTCCATGATTTGCGCCGCCCACGGAGTTCAACGTCAACGCTTGTGTCTTCCTTGCTCTGCCCCGCGTCACAGGTCAATGCACACACTAGCAGCACCACAAACAGCACCGCGACCAGATATATCGTCTTCATTGTCTTTAAAATAACACCCCGCATTCTTTAATTAGTATTTAGCTGGCTAGGTTAATTACTATAGTTGCCGTTGTTGTAGTGGTTGGTAGTAGTAGTAGTATAAGTTATTCTTATAGTAGAATAGAAGTAGCAAAATATAGAAGCCATTCAAATAGTAGTAGTAGTAGTTATTGTAGTAGTAAAATAATAATTGTAGGACATGTAGTAGTAGATCTTAAATAGTACATTTAGTAGTAGAAGTACTAATAATGCAATTAGTAATACTGTAGTAGTGTATGTAGTAAAAGTAATGGTAACTGTAGCAGCATTAATAATGTATTTTGGAGTGGTAGTAGCATTAGCAGTGCATGCAATACGGTATACGTAATAATAGGAGTAGTATATTACGTTGCAAAAATTGTAGTATTGCATGAACTAGTATTAACAGTAATACTATTATAGTAGTATGTGAAGTAGTATTAATTGTAGAAATGAGGTAGAAATGGTAATAACAGTAGTAGTGCATGGAGTAGAATTAATACTAAAATTGAGAGAAGTAGTAGTAATAACAAATAGTGTATGAAGGAGTATTAATAGTAGTAGTACATGGGGTAGTATTAGTAGTAGTAGTGTGTGAAGAAGCATTAATTGTAGTAGAAATAACAAAAGTAGTATTTGAAGTATTTGAAATTGTAGTAGTAGATGACATTATAGTAGTACTATTAGTAATACATTAAACAGTAGTAATATTAGTAGTGTGTGAGGTAGCAGAAATATCGTAAGTGCATGACGTAGTAGCAGAAATAGCGTAAGTGCATGACGTAGTAGCAACAATGGTAATAGTTCATTATGCAATAATAACGGCAATGGTAATAGTTCATTATGCAATAATAACGGCAATGGTAATAGTTCATTATGCAATAATAACGGCAATGGTAATAGTTCATTATGCAATAATAACAGCAATGGTAATAGTTCATTATGCAATAATAACGGAGTAATACATACAGTAGTAATAATGGAAGCAGAACATAAATTAGTACTGACATGAATAGCACAGGAAGTAGTACTAGCAGGAGTACTGTATATAAACTACTACTACTCTCAGGAGTAGGGCATGAAGTATTACTAACAGGATTAGTACAAGACCTATTAATAATATAGAAAAGAAGTAGTACAGGAAGCAGTAATAATTCAGAACAGTACTAACAGCAGTAGTGCAAGAGGTAGTGAATGAAGTAGTAATTATAGAAGTATTACAAACAGGAATAGTATATGAAGTAGTAATAACAGGAGTAGTGCATGAAATAGCAATAATAAGAGAAGTAGTGCATGAAGTAGTAGCCGTAGAGGTAGTAATAACAGGAGTAGTACAAGACTTAGTGCTAACAGGAGTAGTACATGAAGTAGTACCAAACGAAGTAGTACTAACAGGAGTGGTACATGAAGTAGTCATAATGGGATTAGTGCAAGAAATAGCAATAATAAGAGTAGTGCATGAAGTAGTATTAATGCGAGTAGTACAAGAGATAACCTAACAAGAGTTGTACATGAAATAGTAATAATAGGAGTAGAATCAACCGGAGTAGTGCACAAAGTATAAAAATAGGAAATGTACATGAATTAGTAATAAAAGAAGTATTACTAATAGTAGTTGTACTTAACTATAATAATACGAGTAGTACCTGAAATAGTAATAATAGGAGTGGTACTAACAGGAATAGTACATGAAATAGTAATAATAGGAGTGGTGTGATGTAGTACTAACATAAGGACTATTAAATGGAATAGTGCATGAAGTAATAGTAATAGAAGTAGTACTAAAAGTAGTAGTACATGAAGTAGTGATAACAGAGGTTGTACCAGCAGATGTAATACATTAAGTAATCACAGAGGTACTAACAAGAGTAGCAATGAAGTAGAAACAATTATAGGGTGTGAAAAAATAAATCGGAATAATTTTGTAAGCAGACTTTTTATCAATATTGTTTTATAATTTCAATGGCGCTGCCATTCTTCAGTCAGAGAAAGTATTGCGTTGCGGTCTTGGACATGGCCAATCAAATCTTCGACGCCATCAACAATGTTTTGATATAGCCTACTAGCTTACTATTTAGTCGTATTTATTTTTATATGTATTTATTTATTTCCTTTGATTTGTTATAGCCTACTAGCTTACTATTTAGTTGTATTTATTTTTATACGTATTTATTTATTTCCTTTGTTCTATTCATGCCAGTGCTAATAATAGTTACAATTACAGGCCAAGGTAGTTCAGGTACTTCAGCGAATTAATGTAGCAATTTAGGCCAAGGTAGTTCATGTACTTCAGCGAATTAATGTAGCAATTTAGGCCAAGGTAGTTCATGTACTTCAGCGAATTAATGTAGCAATTTAGGCCAAGGTAGTTCAGGTACTTCAGCGAATTAATTAGCAATTTATAGTTACAGGTTTACATAGATGTAAAGATACCTCAGTAAATCAGAGTAACGAGTTACAGTTAGAGGTTTACATAGATGTAAGGATACTTCAGTAAATTAATGTAGCGAGTTATAGTTAGGGTCTTACATAGATGTAAAGATACATCAGTAAATCAATGTAGCAATTTATAGTTACAGGTTAACAAGGATGTAAAGGTATTTTAGTAAATCAATGTAGCGAGTTATAGTTACAGGTCTACGTAGATGTAAGGATACCTCAGTAAATCACTGTAGCAATTTATAGTTACAGGCTTAGATAGATGTAAAGATACATCAGTAAATCAATGTAGCAATTTATAGTTACAGGTTAACAAGGATGTAAAGGTATTTTAGTAAATCAATGTAGCGAGTTATAATTAGAGGCTTACATAGTTGTAAAGGTACTTCAGTAAATCAATGTAGCGATTTATAGTTACTGGCTTATATAGCTGTATTGGTACAACAGAAGTCAATGTAATTTGTAATGTCATACAGTTACAGGCTTACGTAGTTGAACAGATACATCAGTAGTCAACGTAAAGATTTACAGCTACATGCTGTTTAGTTACTTCGGTAAATCAATGTAGCGACTTACATTTACAGTACTAGATAGTTCTTTAGGTACATGATGAATAATTGCCACGAATTACAATTTGATATCAAGATAAAGTTACACGTTCAATAGGGAATCAATATAACGATTTGCGATTACATATCTAGATAAATTTACACAAGTATATCAAAGAATACATGTAACGATTTATGATTACAGATCTAGATAAATTTACACAAGTATATCAAAGAATACATGTAACGATTTATGATTACAGATCTAGATAAATATACCAAGTATATCAAAGAATACATGTAACGATTTATGATTACAGATCTAGATAAATTTACACAAGTATATCAAAGAATACATGTAACGATTTATGATTACAGATCTAGATAAATATACCAAGTATATCAAAGAATACATGTAACGATTTATGATTACAGATCTAGATAAATTTACGCAAGTATATCAAAGAATACATATAACGATTTATGATTACAGGTCTAGATAAATATACACATGTACATCAATTACACACATAAACAGGGAATCAGTTTAGCGATTTACGATACGTCTCTATAAATTTACACATGTATAACGGACAATCAGTATAACGACTCGCGATTACAGGTCTAGAGAAATTTACACATGAAGGCCTACAACAGAGAATCAGTATAACGACTTACGATTACAGGCCTAGTCACCTCTTGTACAACAAAGACAAAATTAAGAACGCTACACTATTTGTGAAATTGCTATTTATATACCAGTTCTAGGTCAGTCCACAGATTTGAGGTCATAAGCATATCGAGGGCGTACGTACGTACGTCTCTTTACAATGCACTCTCAACTTCTGGATACTTAGCAAGAAAGATGGGAAAATTGAAATCCAGGTTACACTGGACTCCATTATCCTTGATTGAAATAAGTAAGTATTCTTATATATATATATACAATGATTAGCGTGTTGCAAAAACATAAAATTGTTTGAAAACAAGGATTTAATAATGTGCATTATTTCTTTGACTTTCTGTTATTCTTTAGGTACTTATTTTTGTTTCTAACATTCAAGGAACATGCTGGTGTTGTTATGATTACTGAATTTAATCAATATAATAAAGTGTATTAATGAATCTCAATTTCCAGTTAAAATAAGTGATTATCATATAAAAGTGTCAAATTTTACTTTTGCATAGACACCAACTGAGGGGAAGAAATTTGGGGGGGGGGATTATTAGCATTTGGCAGATGTTTTATATTTTTATTACTATACGAAATTTGAAATAATTATATTCGCATCTCATGACCGGTATCGATTCATGAGAAAAATGTCGTTTATGTGTCGACAGACTTCGAACTTTACAAGTGTTTTGGGGGTTTTAATAAATTTTATATGTTTACGTCGGATATTGAATAAACATTATAGAAGAACAGGAAGAAAGTGTATTCATGAGAGAGAGAGAGAGAGAGAGAGAGAGAGAGAGAGAGAGAGAGAGAGAGAGAGAGAGAGAGAGAGAAAATTGTGATTGTTACCTTGATAAAAGTGTTTTGAAATGGTTAAAGAGACTCTTTACTGGGTGAAGTATTGGAATGCTTTCAGTGATTGCTACCTTAGGTGACGTGTTTTGTAATGTTTTAATTGTTACCTTCGGGTGACGTGTTTTGGAATGGTTTCACCATTTGTTGCCTAGGGTGACGCGTTTTTAAGTGGTTGTTACCGTGGTTGAAATGTTTTGGAATGGTTTAAGACATTTTTTATTTGGTGCATGTTTTGGAATGGTTTAAGTGATAGTAACCTTGGTTGACGTGTATTGGAATAGTTTAAGCGATTGTTGCCTAGGGTGAAGGGTTTTGTAGACGTCTAACCGATTGCTAACTTGGGTGAAGGGTTTTGTAATGTTTTAAGCTACTCTTGCCTTAGGTGGAGTGTTTTGTAATTGTTTAATCGAATGTTATCTACTTTGGGTAATGTGTTTTGGAATAGTTTAAGCGATTGTTGCCTTGCATGATACGTTTTGGAATGGATTAGGTGATCGTCGCAATGGAAGACGCGTTTTGCAAAGGTGTAAAAGATTGTTGGCTTGGGTGACGTATTTTGGAATGGTTTATGCGATCGCTAATTTGTGTGACGTGTTTTGGAAGGGTTTAGGAAATTGCTAACTTGTGTGACGTTTATGGAATGGTTTAAGCGATTGTTGCCTTATATGACGCGCATTGGAATGGTTTAAGCGATTGTTGCCTATGTGTTTTACAATCGTTGAATCGATTGCTACTTTGGGTGACGTGTTTTGTAAAGGTTTAAGCGATTGTTATCTTGGATGACGTGTTTTGTATGCCTTGGGAGCCGTGTTTTGCATGGTGTAAGCGATTGCTACCTGCGTGAAGTATAAATGGTTTAAGAGATTTTTACCTTGGGTCAAGTGTTTTAGAATGTTTTAAGAGATTGTTTATTGGGTGAAGTGTCTTGGGTTTGGTGACGCGTATTCTCTATTTCTGACGTAAACCTTTAGTCAATTTTTCTAGGTGTTTTTTTTCTGACGTAAACCTTCAGTTAATTTCACTCTGTTTTTTTTTCCTGACGAAAACCTTCATTCTAAATGTATTTTCTGACGTAAACCTTCAGCCAAATTCATTCTAACTATTTGTCTGACGTAAAAACTCCGACCCTCTCATTCTCACACAGGCCTCTTGTCAGGTTTGCATACATCAAAGTTAACATATTGCGCAAAACCTTGTGAGCTGCCACTCAAGACTTAATTCTGTCATGACTTAAGATAGTGTCGCTGTGTGTTGCCACTCAAGACTTAACGGCACTATCCTGTCCCCAAAGAGTTAAGTCTTGACTGGCAATACAAGTTCTTAGCGCAATATGTTAACGTCTATGATTACAATCCTGACAGGTGGCCTGTGTGAGATTGAGAGGGTCTGAGGGTTTACGTCAGCCAAACAGCTAGAATGAGACTGGCTGAAGGTTTACGTCATTAAAAAAAACAAAATGAAATTGGGTGAAGGCTTACATCAGAAAACAGATCAAGATTGGCTCACATGAGAAAAAACCCAATTAGAACGAGATTTGCTGAAGGCTTAATGGCGAGAACGTTGTCTGAGGGCTTACGTCAGAGAGATCTATAACGAGAATGGCCGAGGGCTTACGTCATGCAAACAAATAGAACGAGAGTGACCAAGGGCTTACGTCATGCAAACAAATAGAACGAGAGTGACCAAGGGCTTACGTCATGCAAACAAATAGAACGAGAGTGACCAAGGGCTTACGTCATGCAAACAAATAGAACGAGAGTGGCCAAGGGCTTACGTCATGCAAACAAATAGAACGAGAGTGGCCAAGGGCTTACGTCATGCAAACAAATAGAACGAGAGTGGCCAAGGGCTTACGTCAAACAAACAGCTAGAACAAGTATAACCTAGGGTTTCGCGTCAAACATCTAGAACGAGAGTGACTGAGGGCTTAATTCTTGCAAGAGTCTAGAACAAGATTGAGTAATGGCTTATGTTGGGCTAACAGCTAGGTCTGGACGAGGTTATAGTAAAATGCCAGTCACACCATCGTAGCACATAATTAAAGAATGCAAACTACTAAGACAGGGAAATATATGAAGTTACGAAGTTACAATGTACTTAATTGAAAATGACATACCATTGAATATTATGAGTATTTAAAACCCACCCAAGGATAAATAGCATCAGTGCCTCCAACTGCTAGAAGAATTTATAAATAATTACCCTGTTGTTTTGCTTTCTTGGAATTGCTTTGCATAAACCATTCCAAACATGTCACCTAAGGTGTGATACGAACGCCACCCTAGATTTGGTTATGATTATTATTGATTATTCATAACTAAATGTAGGTGCGCGGACAGTTAATCGCGCGTCACTTAATAGCGGACAGTTAAACGCAGACAGATAACCGCAGAGACAGTTTAACACTAAGACAGTTCACCGCGCGTCACTTAATAGCGGACAGTTAAACGCAGACAGATAACCGCAGAGACAGTTTAACACTAAGACAGTTCACCGCGCGTCACTTAATAGCGGACAGTTAAACGCAGACAGATAACCGCAGAGACAGTTTAACACTAAGACAGTTCACCGCGCGTCACTTAATAGCGGACAGTTAAACGCAGACAGATAACCGCAGAGACAGTTTAACACTAAGACAGTTCACCGCGCGTCACTTAATAGCGGACAGTTAAACGCAGACAGATAACCGCAGAGACAGTTTAACACTAAGACAGTTCATCGCGCGACAACTAAACGGACGTACTTTTAATCGCACGACACTTCCACGCTGCCGACAGGTGACAGAAGCAACAGGTCGACAATGCTAATATTTATGTAGTTATAATTTAAAGGTAGACATCGTGCATTGCAATCACAATGCCAATATTTATGTAGTTATAATTTAAAGGTAGACATAGTGGAAAGCATAGTTGAAGTAACATTATAATAATATGTGTAGTAGTGTGACAAAGTAAATTTGCCCCTTACTATTTTTAATTTTGATTGTTATATAAGTTGCTAAATTGTCAGAGTGACCCGTCCTTGTGCACTCCTTATGGTGTTATTTTAAAAGTGTTTGAGTTTGAAATAAACAGCCTAAGGGAAGAATATTCTAGATTTGCTGAACTAGTGGAAACTGAGCAGTTTTCTATTATCCAATGATTTTGATTCATGAGAATAAGACTATCCAACGGGATGAGTTTTTAAGGCAGGGGTGCACAAACTCCGGCCCGCGAAGAGTCGCCGAGTGGCCCGCCATGTCAGATGAAAAAGTCAAATGTTTACTCATACACTGAGTGATTTGAAACAAAGCAGCACCTCCTGACCCATTTTTCCAGGCGCTCCGTGCAGATGAAACTGAACAAAAGCAACACTTGCGGTCAGCTGACTGATGATAATCTGGAAGCAATTTTGCATCTTTCAACGTCAAACATCAAGCCGGACATTTTGAAGCTTGCAGATGACATGCAGCACTATCCATCACACTGACTTTGTGAATGTTGACATATCATAACATTTTTAGAATGAGTCTTAGTATACAACTTCTTTGTCGTAATTATAGTCTTAATCGTCATTTGTGTGTTCTTAGACGTGATGTCCGTCTTGTATGGAACAATTTTGATCTTCACTTTTTTGTGGCCCCCGATGGTTTCGATAAGTCAGATTGTGGCCCCCGACTCAAAAAGTTTGTGCACACTGGTTTAAGGAGTTTACTAACAGTAGTATTTTGCTTTTGAATTTGAAGACATAGAGAGAAATCTGGTTCTGAAGGCAGTCATTAGCATGAGTGTCTTCACAATTATATGTCATATCGTTTAAGTGATTCGAGTTGAAGTGACTGCGATTAAATGTCGTGCGTTTAAGTTACGCGCGATTAACTGGCGATTATATGTCATACCGTTTAAGTGGTTCGAGTTGAAGTGACTGTGATTAAATGTCGTGCGTTCAAGTGACGCGCGATTAACTGTCTTCGCGATTATATGTCATACCGTTTAAGTGGTTCGAGTTTAAGTGACTGCGATTAAATGTCGTGCGTTCAAGTGACGCGCGATTAAATGTCTATAAACCGTGTTAAACACTTAAGTTAAATAATTATGTTAATATGAGATTTTGCATTGCTAAACATCGTGTCTGTTTGCAGTGTTAAATACTGTGTCCAGTATTTGTATTCATTTGAGACTGTGCAGTGTTAAATAATGTGTCCAGTAGTTGTATTCATTTGAGACTGTGCAGTGTTAAATACTGTGTCCAGTAGTTAATTTAAGATAATACAGTGTTATTTACTGTGTCTAGTAGTTATGATCATTTGAGTTACAGCATGAAAAACTGTCTCGTAGTTATTTTATTTTGAGACTGAAGTGTTATTCCCCGTGTCTATAGTTAGGTTGATTTGAGACTTTTTAGTGTTAAACACTGAGGCTTGTAGTTATGTTAATTTGAGATTTTGATGTTTAAACACTGTCTCTTGTAGATATCATAATTTGCTACTTTGCAGTGTTAAACACTGTGTTTAGTAATTAAGTTAATTTGAGTCATTTGCTGTGTTAAACACTGTGTTTAAAATTAAGTTAATTTGAGTCATTTGCAGTGTTAAACACTGTGTTTAGTAATTAAGTTAATTTGAGTCATTTGCAGTGCTAAACACTGTGTTTAGTAATTAAGTTAATTTGAGTCATTTGCAGTGTCCAACATCTTGCTTAGTTGTTGTAATGTTTCAATTTTGCAGTGTTATTCACTGTGTCTAATTGTTAATTTAATTTGATGTTAATTTGAGACTGTGCAGTGTTATTCACTGTGTCTAATTGTTAATTTAATTTGATGTTAATTTGAGACTGTGCAGTGTTATTCACTGTGTCTAATTGTTAATTTAATTTGATGTTAATTTGAGACTGTGCAGTGTTATTCACTGTGTCTAGTAGTTATGTAAATTTGAAAATTTACAGTGTTAAAAACTGTGTCTTGTTCCTATGATAATTTTAGGCTTTGCAGTGCTCTTCACTGTGTCTAGTACATGTAGTTATGTTCATTTGAGACTTTGCATATTAAAAACTGTCTTATATTTATGATAATTTGAGACTATGCAGTGTTAAAATCTGTGTCTTGTAATTATATTAATTTCAGACTTCGCAATGTTAAGCATCGTATCTAGTTAATGTAATGTTTTGTTAGACTTTGCAGAGTTATGATAATTGGAGAATTTGTAATGTTAAAACTGTCTCTTGTAATTATGTTTATTTGTGACTTTGTTGTGTTAAACACTATGTCTTGTAGGCATCATAATTTTATACTTTGCTGTGTTAAGCAATGTGTAATTGTCAAACATCGTGCCTAGTTATTTAAATTTCAGATTTTGCAGTGTTATTCACTTTGTCTAGTTATTAATTTAATTTGAAACTTTGCTGATAACCCCTGTGTCTTGAGTTAAGTTATTTGGAGACTTTGCAATGTCAAACATCATGAATAGTATTTATGTTAATTGAGACCTTCCATGTAAACAATGTGTCTTTAGTTTTGTTAATTTGTGACTTTGCAGTGTTATTCACTGAGTCTAGTAGTTATGTTCATTTGAGAATTTCCAGTGTTAAACAATGTCTTATATATTTACAATAATTTGAGTCTTAGCAGTTTTAAATACTGTTACATATAGTTATGATTAGTCTTAGCAGTTTTAAATACAGACTCGTGTAGTTATGATAATTTGAGAATTTGCAGTGTTAAACAGTGTGTCTAGTTTTTATGTTGAATTGAGACTCCGCAATGCTTAACATTGTATCACCTGTTTATGATAATTTGAGACTCTGCAGTGTTTAACATTTTGTCTGATAATTTGATAATTATGATAATTTGAGGCTTTACAGTATTAAACAACCTGTCTCGTAGTTATGTTAATTTGAGACTTTGAAGTGTTATTCACTCTGTCTAGTAGTTAATTATTGACAATGCAATATTAAACAATGTGTCTAGTAGTTATATTAATTTGAGACTTTTCAGTGTTAGACACAATTTCTTGCAGTTATGTTAATTTGAGACTTGCAGTGCTAAATACTTGTGTCTACTGTCAATATTTTACTTGAAATGTAATCATTTTAAGAATGCATCTAGGGATATTGCTGTAAAATATTTAACAGTGAACTACGTCAAGTGTCAAGATTTCACCTGATGAAAGATATTTATTTTGAGAATGCATTCTAGAGCTGTTATGTGTAAACATTTAACTACTAAACTATAATTATGCCGATTATTAGATGGGATTTCTGTGTTTATTAATTGCATTGAATTTCTATGTTTATTAATTGCATTAATTCGCCACTAATGTTATGCAATGCTGTATATATTCCTGAATTAAGATTACAAAGCTATGTACAAAAATCACCAATTTTACTTTGTGTTTCTGATCTGGTTATTTTGCCTACATACACTGTGAAGTTGAACTGTTTCTTAATTCGTTAAGCAAAGAATTTTTTTAAAATTTAAGATCGCTGATAAAGAAGAAACTTTTAGAAGTGCTATTTTCTACAAACGAAACGTGGTCATGATAATGAGATTAATTAAGAGCTATTGTGATTTCTTGAACAGTAAAATAGTCATGAAAAGTAGATTAATTAAGAGCTCTTGTGATTTCTTGACTACTAAAGTAGTCATGAGAATGAGATTAATTAAGAGCTCTTGTAATTTCTTGAATACTAAAGTAGTCATGAGAATGAGATTAATTAAGAGCTCTTGTGATTTCTTGACTACTAAAGTAGTCATGAGAATGAGATTAATTAGTGCTGTTAGAAGAGTTGAGACGTTTCGTTTGCTCTTTTTATAAGAAAATTGATTTATCTACACGGGTATTGTTTCAATGCTGCTGATGACATCATTAGACGGCTACAATAGGTTCCCTCTGTGCTTCTGTGTAATACCACTTATGACGTAGTGAGAGGACTGTAATAGGCCTTTGTGCTTATGTATAATACTAATGATGACGTAGTGAGAGGAATGTAATAGGCCTTTGTGCTTATGTATAATACTAATGATGACGTAGTGAGAGGACTGTAATAGGCCTTTGTGCTTATGTATAATACTAATGATGACGTAGTGAGAGGACTGTAATAGGCCTTTGTGCTTATGTATAATACTAATGATGACGTAGTGAGAGGACTGTAATAGGCCTTTGTGCTTATGTATAATACTAATGATGACGTAGTAGGAGGACTGCATTCGGACTTTGTGCTTACTGTCATGGATAGCTGTACATGCGGGAACTACTACCGTACAGGATATAACAGCAGTACTACTAGACAAGACACAACACCAGTACTACCAGATAGGACATAGTACCAGAACTACCAGACATAACACCAGTACTACCAGACATGACATAACACCAATACTATCAGATGGGACATAACACCAGTACTACCAAACAGAATATAACACCAGTACTACCAGACAGGACATAGTACCAGAACTACCAGACATAACACCAGTACTACCAGACATGACATAACACCAGTACTATCAGATGGGACATAACACCAGTACTACCAAACAGAATATAACACCAGTACTACCAGACAGGACATAGTACCAGAACTACCAGACATAACACCAATACTACCAGACATGACATAACACCAGTACTATCAGATGGGACATAACACCAGTACTACCAGACAGGACATAACACCAGAGAGAATGCAGTCAGCGTGGTTTCTCGTTGTGCTTGAGACTGTGATTGGTAACAGTGGTCAGGTGGGGAACAGAACTTCACTCCAGATTGAGTCCACGCGTGATTCGGAATTTGCGAGGTGGCACCGTGCCTGTAACAGAACAAACAGTACAGAGAGACACAGCGCCCCTCCCTGATGCCCCACCCATGCCTATCCGGTGAATCAGCTTTAAATCTGCATCTCCCCTTAATTTCAATCAGTCATAATTCAGCTGATTGCAATTAACTTTCTAAAACCGGTAAAGTATTAATGTGATAAGAAATAAGCTTTCCGACTTTCTTGTCAGTCAACAATAGGTCATAGGTCCTTTTAACACCGATTAACAGGCTAATGCACAAGTGGATGAATAATGCTGATAAACAGTTGGAGGATTAGGACTGCACATTTTAATTCACTGTCGTGTAAATTTCATCCTTCTTCCTACTTATAGTTTTTAAAAGTTTTCACTTTACTCAATTATAACTATATTCTGTGAGTTCCTGGTATTTGCATAGAGCCACCAAATACCCTCCAACCCCCTTCACTCCACATCCAATATCTAAACGACCCATGCTCCGTGATGTGTGAGTAAATATTTCAGTCTTTGAAACTGAACCTGTGAATTGTTTCAGACCAGAAAGCTGTTCGTCTGGTGGCCCAATGTATGTCACTTGTGTGTCAACCCTCCTTCACATACTTTTATTAAATTAATCAAAAGTAAAAAAATATTTTATTTCATAATAATATTTTAAATACACTAATAAAAACTGAAACTCTGTGCACTAAAATCCCAAAAGACTTTAGCAATACCATACTCTGCGCACTAAAAATCCCTAAAGACATTAGCAATACCATACTTTGTGCACTAAAAATCCTCACTAATTGTGATGACACTATAGAGCCACATTTTATTTTAATCTATCTGAACTTCATTGTATCCTATTTTATTTAACTTTATTTCTTTATTAAATTTCCTTAAAATTATAATTCTTGACTCTCCGTATATCGTCCCATTATGTCATTGTGTTATACGGATTGTATTCTTAGAGCTAGCTATTAATTATGTGTTTACCCTCAGACTAGACAGTTAGTGATGCGCCATCTTTGTTGTGTGTCCATGCGTCTGTTTATTAATTGTGTGCATGTGTATCTGAGAGACGGGATTAGTCTCCAGTAAACAAGCAAGGGAGTAAATAACGAACACTATTTTTCTAGTGATTCTCTTTTCCTGAACTCACACGTAACAATATGCCACATGAGTTATGAGAGGAATAAAAGTACAAATATAAAAAAGTTATAACAGTGTTTAAAATAAAATAATTAAACATATAAATAATAAAATTGCATTTTGGAGAACCACGTTACATTTTCTCGATCAATTTGTTTGGATTTAAAATTTAGATATTAAGTTTGATATTTTTATTAATAATTATCGAGTCCTTTAAAAAAAACTCTCACGTGACCCTAAGTCAGACTTTGATGCCCACCTTCACTCACCCTGCGACCTTGATTTGGGTCACGACCTGAGGATGGGAACCTCTGTTTAGACTTTAGAGTTTTGTCATTCTATATGACGTTGTCGTTCCTAAGCGTACTGAGTTCTTGTGATCGTGGTGTTGGTCTTGCGCCCAGATTTGGTGTAACCACCCTAAAGACATTGGTGTTATTGCGCCCAGATTCGTTGTGGTCGTGCTAAAGATACTAGTGTTATTGCGCCCAGATTCGTTGTGGTCGTGCTAAAGATACTAGTGTTATTGCGCCCAGATTCGTTGTGGTCGTGCTAAAGATACTAGTGTTATTGTACCCTGATTTGGTGTGGTCGTGCTAAAGATACTAGCGTTATTGTACCTCGATTGGTGTGACATGCTAAAGATACTGGTGTTGTGGCAGCATAATTTGGATGTGGCCATGATAAAGATATTGGTGTTATTACACTGTGATTTGGTGTGGCTATGCTAAAGATACTGGTGTTATTACATCGTGACTGGATGTAGCCATGCTAAAGTTGTAAGCATTGATCTGGCACAGTATAGACAGTTGTAAGTTGTTTCCTACCAACCATTGTTAAATCTGAAAGTTTTCTCACTCAGCCATGATCAAATTTTCACTCAGCCTTGATTTGGGTTGGTCAAACTAAATAAACGCCGTTTTCTTTCTATGCCAAACAAAAGGTTACAAGTACTATTTACATGTATTAGGATCTAACAAAACAACACAAGTACTATTTACATGTATTAGGATCTAACAAAACAAAGATTTACAAGTACTATTTACATGTATTAGGATCTAACAAAACAAAGGTTTACAAGTACTATTTACATGTATTAGGATCTAACAAAACAAAGGTTTACAAGTACTATTTACATGTATTAGGATCTAACAAAACAAAGGTTTATAAGTACTAGTTACATGTATTAGGGACAAACTCTGACCGATTTCACAAATGTACTAAACACACCTCCCATAAATAATGAATATCTATGACGGGACAACAACTGAGGACGTCACTTCCGGCACGAGCCCCCCGTGGATCAGTTGTTCACAGATATGACAGACTAGATAGACTAGATTAACATTAACACCTTAGACAGACATGATGATTACATCTATGGATGTCATACTAGATGAAAATGATAATGAAATTGACACAACAAAAGATGAAAATTTAACAAGAACCTTTATATGAATACAATGACAAGTCACAAGTAAGGTTTTCCTAATCTAATTCAGAGGATTAACAGCCTCCCCTAAGAAGTAACTTGTTCTAGCCCAAAAGTTATTCAATGTCAGTTTTCTTTTCCTACATCTTATCCCCCTTTTTGAAGGGATCACAACTCTGTAAGTTTAATATGTATGTACTCGTTTTCAAAGCCTCGATTTCCAAGTACAATGTACTTAGCTCAAAGTCCCAAAGCTCCGCCCCACTCTTGACTTCCCACGAACAGCAAAGTCTCAGTCGACAAACTTGCTAGATGCCCAATTAGCTGATCAAGTGATTAGCAGGTTCATTGAGTCTGCAAATGCAGTGTAAGAGATTGCTGAATATAATTTAAAGTATTTAAATGTTAATGGTTATTTGAGTCTATCTAGACTTTATGTTCAAACAATTTTTCTTTCATATTCCAGCCTAAGCTGGGACCCGCCTCTTCTTACGCTAGGTAAGGTTTGTTTTAAGCCAGTGAAGAGGGTCTGTTCTATTCCTCTATAGTCTATACAAAGTCCCCCCCTCTCCAATTCCTTTGCTTTGAAGTTACCTATTCTGTGCCTATGCCCATGCTGGTTTATGAATACACACGAATCTCCTATTTCTAATTCGCTAATCAATTTCTAACGCGTTCGTACTTTTACTGGCCCTTCCTGTGGTCTATATATTACCCCCTCCCCTTCGCTCATTCATGGGTTCGCATCACTATTCTCCAGGCCCGAATCTCTAGCTGACCAATGTCATGGCCCGGGTCGGGTTACAGGGATGAAAGATTCATTTAATCTAACCCCATACTTCACTATAACTTCATAGATTTGTGTTCCAACAAACATCCCGTTAGGTCTTGGGTGACTTGGATAACTACCTCAAACGTGTTTTTGTACTAGGCTTTCCCACACCTTGTGTATCTAGGGTTTATTCATTTTCGTTATTTATTTATTTTTTATCATGTTTATTGATGTGAGGCCGGGCAAAGTTTTACTTTCAAAACTGACATGGCTGAGAATTCATATTTTACAGCCTTACCTCTATGGCTGAGAATTCATATTGGAAAAATAACCACAAGCCTCTTGCTTATCTTGGTCTTCAGAAGATCACAAAACGTTGCTAACAGCAGGGGTTATAACTTATGCAGGCACGTTCATTCCAAATCAAATACATTCCTAGTTTAAAAAAAAAAACAAAAAAACCAGTGCTGATGGTCTGAGTTTACAGGTATGCAAGAAGATACTGAGTGCCTCAAAATCACCACCCTCAAGAGGTGGGACCCCAAACTCCAATCTTGTTCTAAGACTAGTTACAAAATGAGTTTTGGTAAAATTTCACTTTTTCATGCTTTTTCACTTCATTTTTCATGCTTTTAAAATGTATTTACACTCTTCGAGTTTGTCTGTGTTAATTTTTGACTGCTGTTGAGTGTCATAATAAACATAGTCTAAATCTATGCAAATCATACTCTACTGTGACAATAGTGAACACTTGTCCTTTGTTATTTTTAATGCAGCCAGTGGTTTCATTTTAACCTTTGCTTACCAGTGTGTTCATCTGATTCTGTTCATCCTATCAACTTTCTGCATCTGTCTGTGACTGGAGATGAGATATCTATCAATCTGTCCAGTGTACAACCAGTCACATAAATTTGTGACTTTGGTTCATACCTAAACTGTATGGTCCAAGCAGGGCTTAGACACAAATATTAAGATTAAAATTAAATCAAATAAAGATTTTTCTTATTATTTTTTTTAAATCTTTCTATCATACTTTTTTAAAAATTTATTATGATATAACATAGTAATATTCAAAAATATTTCATAAATCATTGTTTTGATGATGGGATGGTAATGAATGTATACAATATAAATATATAAAATCTTTATTCCAGTGACTGACTTTTTGTTTGCTACATAAAAGTCTGAGTCTGCACATGATTTTGTAAACCTATTGGAGTTGATTATCTCTGGGAAACCATAATAATAGAAAAATCAAATGGCACTAAATACCTGAGATTCTAAATAATGGACATGGTTATAATGTACTTTGAGCCCATTTATTATTTAATAATGGTCTATAGACCCAATTAGAAAAATATCTTAATTATTGTGTGTAAAGATGACTTTTTCATTAATTCATTTTTATCTTTTAAAATCTTTCCTTGCTCTAACATAAAGCATCCTTGGGCATTATTAGAAAAATGTTTTCATACAAAGAGTCAATTACAAGTCACAATGTCAGTGAGCATTATTAGAAAATGCTGTCATGCTGTCAATGTTGTTTCCCCAATCATAAATTCTTTCTTTAAAGGCGAGCTCTTGGTCAATCTTTTCAGCAGCACAAACAGCTCCTGATATTATATTATTTATGTATATTTAAAGTTAAAATATTCAAATACTCCATTTATTTTCTTTAAAATTAACCTCAATAATTCCTTATGTAGCATTAACTACACTGTAAATTTTTTTTTAAAAACCCACATAATTAAACTATAATAATTGTAAGGAAATAAACTTAGTAAAATCTTCAACAACTAAAACTGTTGTCAGGTTGCTCAAAGAAAATATCTTGATGAATAAAAATCAAATACATGTACACAGACAAAATCTCACCCATGTAATCACTCTATAATATTTTACCTCATCTCTGTATATACTCCCTATATACCTCACCTGTTTATGCCAGTCTAAAATAATTATTTAATAACATCCACGTGTACATTTCAGTCAAAAATAATTATTTATTTAATCACACCCATGAGTACATTTCAGTCTAAAATAATTATTTCATCTCACCCTTGTTTTAGGTGTTTGGAAATGAATAAACATTGTATCATCATTAGTATTATTGTACTAATTCTTACAATATATTCATTACTGAGTTTAAATTACCAGTGTAGAGTTAATATTACTATATAATATACAGTTCCATTTCGAACTATGGGATACATCTATGAAACAACATATACACTTGTAAGAATACAATATTTAACTACATATACACTTGTAAGAATACAATATTTAATACCATGTACTGACTTCTTTACTATGACTATTATTCGCCTAGTAAAGGTAATTTTCTTTGACAATTCGCCACACCATGAAGCAACATTGAATAAGATGTGCTCGTTTAATGCAGTTAAAAATTCATGCCAAGAAATAAAATCATGAATGAACTTATACATATTTGAGATAATACATTTATTTTGGATTTCTAGAAACTCTAATTGCATGAAGCATGGGGTTTAACTCTGGTAAAACTAATTCCCATTTAATATCGAGTTTACTTCTCCTAGAACAGGGGTGCACAAGATACAAAGTTGTATATTTACTATTATACTATAGTGCGAGCTAGTTTGGGAAAGGTAATATATATTGCTAGAAATTCCTTTTTCGATTTTAGAATACTTCACAATACGAAGTAATAGTGCTTTAATTATCGGAAAGTAAACCGACGAATGGTTTTTCGATTGGTCACGTGTACAGCTTGTCACACGAAGTCAGCACAGGTGAAATTAATGTAAGAATAACAATTACAGGAAGTCACTTTTATTTGTCCAGTTGAGACTTCACTGTATTTATTATCACTCTTTAAATATAGCATTTATAACAGACGAACGAAATCAGTTTAATTTGTTCAACACAAACTCTTCACTCTCTTCACTCTCTTCACTGTCACTCTTTAACATACATAGTAAATTTTGATTTCGGGTGTCTGTTTAAACTGAAAGGTGTGGGTAGGCTATATAATGCCGTGCGCTGTGTCAAGTTTCGTATTCAACACATGCATTCTGCTTGTGAGCAGTTAAACGCAATATGGCCTTGTAATTCTGATTTAAAGACTTTATTTACATAACCGATATACACGTAGTTGTCAGTGTCCGAGGTTTAATAAAATATATAGGAATTTTAATATTTTCACTGTTTACAAATTACAGTGATAAGATTTCAAAAGTGTCATAATTTCTTACAGATTATAATTGAATAAATATATTATGACAATAATAATTAATAATGATTTTAAAATATAACTGAAATAATAAAATCATCAGAAAAGAAGTTTTATTTTATTAATTTAAGGATGAAATAGTACTTTTATAGTAGTATTACTATTAGCCACATCATTAACAAAAGATGTTTTTTTTACAGATATGAAATGTAAGTAAAATCTAATTTAACTCACTGTCATTATTCTTTCTTGCTAATATTTGTCTAACACTCAAAGACATACAAAGATATATCAGTAATTCATTCTAAATCTAATTTGGTAGGTAGTTTTTTTTATTAAATGAAAACATTCATCTTCTTTCATGTTAACATCAATACCTATAGTCAGATCTTTTATATTATAATGATTATATTAATACTGATGTTACTTGATTCAAAAATTGTCTTCATCACCTTATTGCATCCTGTGAAAATCAAAGCTTTGTCAGAAATATGACTTATTTACAATCATTATTATATAACATATAAATGAAATATGACTTACAATCATTGTGAATATACATAACATATTAATGATATATGAGATGCATTATGTCAAACAAAAAAATACCAAAACTACTTTTGCTTTTGAATACTCTTCATGTTAATTTTACTTTTATATTTGTACTAGTTTATATATACATGTAGTATTTTCTATCGAGCATAACTAAGGCAAAGGAAGTAAACAGTGTATTGAAGAGTGACCATTTCACTGTAAAATCCACTAATTATACAAAAAAATGGATAATTTTATTTTATATTTTAATCATATATATTTTTCCTCTCTTAGCCTTATCAGGTGTAGATATATTGCCTACCAATAATGGGCATATCGTTTTGGGATCTCAGATCTGTGTTATCAATATTACTTACACTGCATTTCTTTATTCTTCTTGTAAATATATCTCTAGTAGATATTATATGGTGAAATGTTTTACTTCTTGTAAATATAGCTCTAGTAGATATTATATGGTGAAATGTTTTACTTCTTGTAAATATAGCTCTAGTAGATATTATATGGTGAAATGTTTTACTTCTTGTAAATATAGCTCTAGTAGATATTATATGGTGAAATGTTTTACTTCTTGTAAATATAGCTCTAGTAGATATTATATGGTGAAATGTTTTACTTCTTGTAAATATAGCTCTAGTAGATATTATATGGTGAAATGTTTTACTTGTAAATATAGCTCTAGTAGATATTATTTGGTGAAATGTTTTACTTCTTGTAAATATAGCTCTAGTAGATATTATATGGTGAAATGTTTTACTTCTTGTAAATATAGCTCTAGTAGATATTATATGGTGAAATGTTTTACTTCTTGTAAATATAGCTCTAGTAGATATTATATGGTGAAATGTTTTACTTCTTGTAAATATAGCTCTAGTAGATATTATATGGTGAAATGTTTTACTTCTTGTAAATATAGCTCTAGTAGATATTATATGGTGAAATGTTTTACTTCTTGTAAATATAGCTCTAGTAGATATTATATGGTGAAATGTTTTACTTCTTGTAAATATAGCTCTAGTAGATATTATATGGTGAAATGTTTTACTTCTTGTAAATATAGCTCTAGTAGATATTATATGGTGAAATGTTTTACAAAACAATATTATATTAGCTTTTGTTACAACTCTACAAATTAAGTCTTATTACAATGATAACATTATTTCAAGTTAGTTACAAAAGTATTTTTGTTGCAACATTACCTTAGCAAACATATTAAGACTTGGTTCAAAATGCACAAAGACACACACTCCCACACACACGCATGGGCACACAATAACAATAACATACACGCACACACACACATACACGCACACAATTCACAACAACGCACACGCGATGTTATTTTTTTTTTAAACCTCCAAATTATCGGCAGGGTGGCATTGTTTTATTTAATAGAAAGTTGCAGTGCTTTTGAGACATAAATAATAATATCTTTAAAATATAACTGGTGAACAACATACACGTGGAAAAAACCGACGTACGTTATCACAAAACAATTTAAGTATAATACGACTTAAGTACAAAACAATTTAAGTATAATACGACTTAAGTACAAAACAATTTAAGTATAATACGATTTAAGTACAAAACAATTTAAGTATAATACGATTTAAGTACAAAACAATTTAAGTACAAAATGTTTAAGTACAAATCAACTTAGGTACACAACAATTTATATACAAAACAATTTAAGCACAAAATGTTTAAGTACAAATCAATTTAAGTACACAACAATTTATGTACAAAACAATTTAAGTACAAGGTGTTTACATACGTTTAAGTACAAAACGTGTAAGTACAGGCCATGTCAATAAAAGACAAGGTTTGTTGATATATTTGTTACAATATGAAAAGACTAAAATTACAAATAATCAATCATTTTCACAAAAAAAAATTACAGATTGGTCTGAAAACTCATGGTTGATGTATTCTTAAGTAATCAGGGTCATAAACATGTCCTTGATCGATTTTATCACAAATAATCAATCTGTTAAACACTGACCGAAAGCTGATTTATCACACATGACCATTCCTACTTTAAAAGCTATCTTAAACACAAGTCACCATTTCTACTCTCTAGACTATCTCAAACACATTTCACCATTCCTACTTTGAAGACTATCTTAAACACTAGTTTGTCATGACCTATCCCTGTCGCTTCCTATACCCGGCTTAATTAAGAAAGCGACCGATGATGTAACTGATGGGTGATGGAAACAAAGACAAACTTGGCTTCACTCACGTGGTTATAAATGGTTCACTAAATCTGGCCCCCAGGCATGTAAATCTCCACATTTAATAAAAGACAATAACCCCAATACAAACATTATTTCATAAAGATGAAATGATAACAATTTAACTACGAGATAGGCAAGGGAAAATAAGAATTTATGAAACAATAACAGTACTTAAACAAAGGAACAAGCGAAGTTTAAAGTTTAGGGACACAACCCAAATGCGACTACACGGGAATAGCTACCATATCTACCATTGCAAGAATGCAGGTTCATTTATTCAGTATCTGAGAGTACCTCTCTAAGAAATTTTTCCTAAGATAACTGTCTCAGAAAATATCCTCCTCTAGGACAATTTCTGTATAAGACTATTTTCTCTCATTGTTGCAGCTTTGACCAAGAGACTTAACTTCGTCATGTCAAAGTCTCTTTATTTTCAGAGTGGTCTCCCTTTGTTTCTTTGCCAGGTGAAACTCAGTCCATTTCAACACAAACCAAAACAGTAAACCAGTAAAGCAAACAGGAAGTAAAACCAGGAACACTGGAATATAATTTGTATGGAGCTTTAAATATTTTATCTTATACATGATAATTCATTTGTGAAATGGGTTGTTCCCATGCTCAGAAATTTCAGTTAACTTATCCTGTAAAAATTATATATTCATTAATTCCAAAATTAAACTATCTGAAAAACTGATAATTCGACAACATACCTTTTCCCTTAAATGGTGGTTCTTTACATACTATGAAAGAAATCAGATCATTCCATCTATTATTTCTATCGCTTCTTTGCACCAATCTTTCCTCAAATCAAGAAGCCATGTTTTTTAAACAGCAACCCTTCATAAGAAAATGTCATTTATCTTACAATAGATTTTAACACTTTCACACACAATAAAAAATTACAAAAATAAAAATAAAGATTCTACGTTTAATGTAAACTATCCTTACTTATACATTAACAACAAAACAACATGCACGTAAACATTAATATTTCCTCTATAGTAAGTACCCTAAAAAAAACTTATATGTACTATTTCTTCACATAGTAAACACAGGTCATGAAGAATTTTATTCTCTTAATAATATCTACTACTTTACTGCCTCAATGCAGCAAAACAAATCACAAATAAATAAAATCAATGTACTCACACTTAAGTTAAGTATGAACTTTCCAACAATTCAAACAACAAAGAAAATCTTGTCAAGATTTTGACTCTGAGGTTTTTCTTAAATGCACTTATGACTCAAGTCTGGGGGTTTCTTCTACTTAATTTTTGAATCAATATTTCTTTAGAATTTTTTATTTACTGTTCAATATCTCGAGATGCATCCCGTCACTTTGTCATGGCCTATGTCCGTCACTTCCTACAACCGGTTTAAGAAAACGACCAAATGATATAACTGATGGGTGATGGACACACAGACAGACAAACTTGGATTCGCATTCCAGGTAATAAATGGCTTGATAAATCTGCCCCCCTAACCCCCACCCCCGCATGTAAATCACCACATTTAACATGACAATAGACAATTCAAACATTATGGAATATAGACATAAAGATGAGATTATAAGAATTCAACAACAAGATGAGAAAAGAAAAATACAAATTTTATAAAACAATAACATAATTTAACCCCCCAAAAAAGTGAAGTTCAAATTTTGTGGACGCAACCCATAGAAATAGAAATACTTACTATAGAGGAAATAGTAATGTTTACGTGTAGATAGAAATAGAAATACTATAGAGGAAATAGTAATGTTTACGTGTAGATAGAAATAGAAATACTTACTATAGAGCAGGGGTCTCAAACATGCGGCCCGCGGGCCATTTGCGGCCCGCGTGACGATATTTTGTGGCCCCCACTTGATATCAAAGTTTAGTGATAGTGCGGCCCGCACGTTTTTCTCACCAGCTTGGGAGTTTTATAGTTTTTGTCACTTGTGGGCTACCATACCTCAGGATCGTGACAGTAACGGTGTGTTGCCAAACTCGGCACTTTCTTTCCCAAGCCTGTTACATATTGCTACCGTTTAGCAAAGTTCAAAAGCATCCAGATCTAGCAAGCTAATTCTATATAGATTATAGACTCTACAGGTCTACCCACAGATGAGTTGTTCGGAAAAAACAGCATTTTCATGTCGAAAAAGCAGGTGAAGTGTTTAGCAAAGAAGAAAAATAGTAGACGGAAAGAACAGAAAAGGAAGAACAGAAAAATAACCAAGGTAAGTTGGCTTAGCAAGGGACAGTTCTTGAAGAGGTTTTATGAGTTGAGAGCTGAAGTGAAAACCTTCATGGAGAAGGATGGGATGGCTGTTCTTGTACTAAGTGATCCCAAATGGCTCATGGACTTAGCTTTTCTTGTTGACATCATACAAGAGCTGAATGTACTGAACAAGAAATTACAAGGCCAGGGGCAGCTTGTCAGCGCAGCATTTGACAATGTCAGAGCATTTTCCACAAAACTTGTGTTATGGAAAGCCCAGCTTTTTCAGACAAACCTCTGCCATTTCCCAGCTTGTAAGGCACTCATGGATTGTGCCATACCATTCAGTGGTGAGAAGTATGTTGATGCCATTGTAAAGCTGCATGAAGAATTTGATCAGAGGTTTGCAGAATTCAAGAAACACAGAACCACCTTTCAAATATTTGCTGACCCCTTCTCCTTCGATGTGGAAGATTCCCCTTCTGTGCTTCAAATGGAGCTAATTGACATACATTTGAATTCTGAACTCAAAGCCAAGTTCAGGGAGGTGAGTGGAAAAGCAGAAAAGCTTGGGCAGTTTTTAAGAGAATTGCCCCTTACCTTCCCTGAGCTTTCCAGGATGTTCAAGCGGACCAAGTGCCTTTTGGGGAGCACCTATCTGTGTGTAAAGCTCCTCTCCACCTTGAACTTTAATAAGTCAAAATTCAGGTCCAAACTTACTGAGGGTCTCAGTGGCTTCCTCCCTGAAGCCAAATGTGTCTGAGCTATGTAAGAGGAAGCGTTGCCAGGTCTCTGGCAGCAGGGAATAATGATGCGGCCCAGCTTCACCCAGACTCTACTTCCAGCGGCCCCCAGGTAAAATGAGTTTGAGACCCCTGCTATAGAGGAAATAGTAATGTTTACGTGTAGATAGAAATAGAAATACTTACTATAGAGGAAATAGTAATGTTTACGTGTAGATAGAAATAGACACACTATACTACCACCTCAAGAATGTAGGTTCATATAAGAGTAGCTCTCTAAGGAATTCTTTCCTAAGACAACTCTCAGAAAATATCCTCCTCTAGGACAATTTCTAAGACTATTTTCTCTCAGTGTTGAATCTTAAGAGACATAACCGTGTCATGTCAAAGCTTCTTCATTTTCAGAGTTGTCTCCCTTTGTTTCTTTGCCTTTCTGCCAGGTGAAATTCAGTCTATTTCAATACAATCCAAAACAGTAAACCAGTAAAGCAAACCAGGAAGTAAAACCAGGAACCCTGCAATATAATTTGTATGCAACATTAAATATTTTTATCTTATACATGATAATTCAATTGTGAAGTGGTGTATTCCCATGTTCACAGTTTACAACTAACTTCTGTAAAAATATTCATTAGTTCAAAATTAAACCTCACTCTCTGAAAAACTGACAACAAACCTTTTCCCTTAAAGGGTGGTTCTTTACATACTATGAAAAAATCAGATCATTCCATCTATCTTTTTTTTTTTTTTAGTCAAGTGTTTTTGATCATCTATCTCTTTTAAACTGTTACATGGTTAACGGACTTTCCCTTTCTCATGAAATGGCCAGATTGGAAGTGGAGATTTTAGGCTGTTCTTGCATATATACTTTTTTAGCATCTGGTTGTCATTTAGTTCCCTTTTCCCTACCGTGGGTTTTTACCCGTTTCAGCAAAATGAAGTCTGCTATTTGTCATGGTCTAGTGCAGTAACTACAAAACTGATTATGATCCGATGGTGGGTTTTCCCCTCACTGTCTCTGACTGATGGGTAACTACTAAGCAATACTATTCTTTCCATAAAGCCCTCTTTCTCTAAACACTTTTCCAGATATGGATAAAATTAAATATGGTGCGTTCTTTCCATGGATACACAACACCATTTCTACTTTGAAGACCATCTTAAACCCACGTGACTATTTCTACTTTGAAGACCATCTTAAACCCACGTGACCATTTCTACTTTGAAGACCATCTTAAACCCACGTGACTATTTCTACTTTGAAGACCATCTTAAACCCACGTGACTATTTCTACTTTGAAGACCATCTTAAACCCACGTGACTATTTCTACTTTGAAGACCATCTTAAACCCACGTGACCATTTCTACTTTGAAGACTATCTTAAACCGTCGACAACATCAACGCCACCGCCAGGAACAACAACATCAATAACATCGACTCCAATCCACGGATTACCGAGTTTGGAGTCCGCCTTTGCCGGCCAGACATGTTTCTCAACGGGCACACGCAGTAGAAAGGCACTTCCCCCTCCTTCCCCCCCCCCCCCCTACCCAAACACGAAAGCGGCGGAAGCCGGAAGCGCCCCCTACGCCGTGCGTTCAATAGAGCTAACGTTTCGTAACGTTAGGCCCGTTCGCGCTATTGAACGACCCGTTTGCTGCTAACGGTTTGAAACGTTTGCAAACGGCTCTGGGAGGTAGTTCGCCGCGCAACACAAAATGGCGTCTTACTTGGCCGGGTTCAAGTTTGCAGATGGTTTTTTCCTTAATGCTGAGCTATTCAAAGATAAATATGATCGCCTGCAAGGACGTAAGTACGCTCAATCTTTCTATTTTAAAAAAGTAATTAAAAAATGGTCTTAATCAATGCGATTATCTGTGGTGCTCATTCATAATCACACTTCTACTTCAATAACACATTAACACAATAACAGTAATAACACGAGACGTATAATTCTTACCAGAGAGCTTGGTTCTACTTTTTACCGATATTATGAATACGTGTTTTTGACAATTTTTTAAATTATAATTTGTGGACTTTATTTATTGAATTAAAATCTTAACGTCTCCTTTTTATGAAATTAATACTTGATTATAGTTTTACACAAGTTAACAGTTTCTGAGTTTGAGTTTGCGTGCATTGCTTTCCGCTATTTAAAGAAATTTGTTCAAGCTGATTTCCAATGTTTGTAATTATAATTGATTGTTATATGATAATATGTTTTTTTGAAATAAATATTATTTGGTATTTTTAAAAAAATTAATATTTTCACAGCTGCCATCGATAGAAACTTCGATTAATATAAGAATTAAGATTTAAATTATACTGGGTAGAGAAGACCAAATGAACAAAATAAGCTGTTTAAAACATATTAAAGTTTGTAAAATTGTACTTTGTTTGTTTTGTGAAATGTTTATTAATTCATTTATGCACAATGCAAATTGATCATTGGCTTACCTTCATCCTAAATAATAAATGCATGCCCTAAGCTGATTGATTTAATAAAGGTGGTATTTTTCATAATTGTTAACTGATTTCCACCCCAAAAATGCTTGTTTTATTAAACTTGGAAATAAAATGACATGAAATACTCTTATATTAAATTCTTTACTCATTTTTGCCTTATAGTTATACAATAACTTATTACATCTTGATAATATATATATATATATCTTGAAATTACATCTTGAAATAAAGCATGCTAAGATATATACAATATTACTATGTTCTTAACAGTGTTTTTAAAGAATTGTTTACTTTTATAATTTGATATAGTATGATAATTTTAGCAAGACAGTTTGTGTTGTGGTGGTCACCACCAGGTGATAGGTTCATCTATTGTGTGGCAATAGGGTAAATGTAGAATGACACTCAGACAAACATTATAAAAATGTGTATGGAGAACATCTGTCATACAAAACATCACCATTTCAACCATAGAAGGTAACCCTCATTAAATTAATACATGTACATTAATTAAATATAGCCAGCAGCAGACTCAGAATGAATGGTATTGATTGTTCCATAAACATATCCTACTCTGCAGATATTCATATTTCTATATTCATATCTTACATTGCATTGTAATCTTATCCTACTAAAAGTACATTGTATAATTTTGTTAATCTTTGAAATGTAATTTAGAGAAGGAAAGGACTGGCCTCTGTTTTGTTTAAATTTATTTTTTGTTCTATATGATTTAGTGTCTTTGTAGTTGTACATGTACTTAAAATTAATTTGTTTGTACACTTTATGGGAATTGTCTTTTTTTTAAAACCTAAAAATATCACTAGACATTTTTCATCTGAGTTGGTATCTAAACATGTTGCAGATTGGATCTTTATTTAAAGAATTTAATTTATTCCCCCCCAATTAAATCTAATAAAATAGTATGGCAACCAGAATTTCTGTTTTGGATGCACACTTTTCAATAATTTTAATAATAAGTGATTTCAATAAGTCAACATGATCATCCCATGCTGTGCTTAGTATATTAATGACAAAATATGACAAGTGAGTACAGTATGTCAGTATGATTGTCCTTAATTCAACAGTCTACACTTTAAGTTTACATAGTTGCTCAGAATCATAAACCAAGATTTGCATAAGGTTTAAGCAATACTTTCAATGCTCTTCTTTTGTTTTGTAATGTTTTCAGATAACCAACATTCTGAGAAGTCCTGTATAGTAGATTGTGGACCATCACAAAAACAAATCACCAGCACATCACCTCAGGCAGAAAAACAGAAAACCCAAAGACTGAAAAGAAAGCGGGAAGAACTGCCTCTCTGGTTCAAACAATTTGCAGATGAGCAAAACAAACAGAGCAAGTTAGGGAACAAGAGGAAAAATCAATAGAAATACTAAAGAAAGAAATGGGATACTTAAACAACTGATAGAGGCAATTTCCAAAAAATGAAAAATTTAAGTGAAAATAAAATCAATGCCAATATATAGTGTTCTTTATGCATTTTGTATACACGTTTCACTGTTGGGTAATGTTTGCATGCATGCCTGGATTGAATGGATATACTGAAATAAAAAATGAAAAAAATTCAAGTTAATCTCTGCATTCTATTTTGTAAATAAACAAGTGAAAACATTTAAAGTCAGTTTAATAACTGGCCTCATCAACCAAAATCCTTGCAATTATAAATTTATATATCCTTTCTTGTTTTTTTAAAAAAAAATCCATGTTGAGGTTATAAAAGTAAATTTGCAATATCCATCCTTTTAGTTACACTAGTTTGTATATCTTGGCCATCAGTGATTTCCTGCTGAGTAGTCCATACCTGCCTACCTTCCGCTTTTAGCGGAAGAATCTCCCGCTTTTACCTCGAATCTCCCGCTCTTCCGCTTCCAAAAGAAATCTTCCGCTTTCATTTTCATTTTCAATTTTTTTTTTCACGATCGATTATGACAGGACGAAAAACTTACCGTGCGTTCAATAGAGCTAACGGCGGCGTAACTCTAACTGCTTCTCTGTCGTCTGCTATGAGCTCTTCAGCATACGAGTCCTTTTCTAACACTTCCGGAATCTTATTCGTCGGCCGTTATTAATTTTAGTTGACAAAACAGAATTTCGCTCGTGAAATAAACATTTTCTTTAAATATTTTTTATGTTGAGAAGTCAGAGCTTAGCGGGATAAGCAAATTCGGTTCATAACGTTTTTACTGCCCGTTCGACCGATAGACGAAGTTCGCTTTTTCAAAATGGCGGCCACATAGTGATAGTATATGCGTGACAATTACGAAATATTTACTTTAATAAATAACATTCAACTTACATGTAAGACAGTCTATGCAATTTTCTTCAGAAATTATCCGTCCAAAACGAGCTACTTTGACGAATTATATTGCAATGCTAGGAAAAAGATTGGCGTTTTCAATAACGGTAGGCCTATGTTTGAAACCGCATTGAGGTTCAAATAATCATTTTTCTAGAATCCGTTGTAATTATTCTTATATAATATGTAAGGCTTCAAAATTTATTTTTAAAAAAAAGTGACACAAGTTTTAAAACAAAAGATCATCGGCGATAAAGAAATTATCCTGAGTCAAATTTGTTTGAAAGTAATTTACGGAATTGTGAACATTTTGATTTAGTCGAATTTTTTATTTTAATCATTTCTGCTAAAAAAATAATAAAAAATTAGAAATATATATAGGCCTATATATATACATGTATTTGTAAATTAGCCGTTGATATTTTGTGATTACGCAGTACACACATTATTATAATAGAATTTTAGAAGGCATGATAATAAATACACATACATTGAAGACAAAAGAAATGCATAAAACATTAAAAATAATAATATTAATCATATCTAATTCTTAATTAACAAAGCATGCTTATTGAAGAATAATGTCTTTTTAATAACATTTTAAATGTTACAGGAAGACTTTCACTGTTTTTTCTCTAGGCTAATGGACAAATACATGTGTTTTATATATTTAAATCATTTATAAATTAAAATCTGAACCAGATATTCTAAAACTAATAACTGGTATTGCTTTCTCATAACAAAGACAACATATATTCCAAATTTTATTAATGTGGATTGATAAATATATTTTTAAAAAATTTTCTTTGCAATATTCTGGTTCTGTGTAGTATTAGAAAATAAAAAGACTGAGGATGTAAAGGATAGTAATAAAACTAATATATAGTATATTTAATTCTGAGAGAGCTAAATAATTAAGAGCAGTCCAATGTAGTATGGATAGGGTATATTTATTTTAAAAAAATAAACCACTTGAACACTTTTAAAGTTCTGTAGTCTTTATTTTACTTTAAATGTGTTTTTCTCAAAATGACTTTTTCTCCTCTGTTGAAATAAATGCTAAGACCCCTTTTGAATAGTTGTAATTATTCCATGTCCCTGAAATTTGGTATACTAGTTTCTCATACATAAAATTAAAAGGTTGTGCATGGATGAAAGTCTATATGCTTTAGGTTTTACACTAAGTAAATTTTATTTTTTTAAATTCTACATGTTCTCCCAAAATATATATTTTAGATGGATACAATAAAATAAAATCATAACTTTTTTCTTAAAATTTTTCAATAGGCACATGTTCCTTTTTGTGGCTTGTACATTAGATTATAAAAAGTTAAATATATATTTTTTAAAAAATCCATTTATGAAATATTTAATGAATTTCTGTAAAAGTGAAAATCATGATGCGGTACTTCAATGGCCCATTATTCTGAAATGTGAAGATCCTTCTTCAAATGAAGTCTAAAGAAATATCTAAATAAAACTGCCTAACACTTGGTGTGCTTGACAAAAATTCATCTAAAATAAACAGTGGAATGGTGACTAGACAAAATGTAGACAAATTGTTGTGCTTTGCATTAATCATTACATTATTGGTAAGTTTATTTACAAATATTAACATTATTTTTTTTATTTTGCATTTATTTTATATTATTGGTATTTCTATTAAAAAGCCAGACTCCGCATAAAATCTTCTGGTTTCCATTCAAAATCTTCTGGTTTTAGACCAGTGATCTTCTGGTTTCCTAAGGTGGGGGGTAGGCAGGTCTGGTAGTCTGGTCACCTACTTCAATGCCTTCCTCATGTACACCTGATTTTTCAATTATAAAGTTATGAAGAACACAGGCTGCTATAATAACAGATGGAATATCACTAATCTGAAACATCTCAAGATACTTTAATCTGCGGAATTTTCCTTTTAAAAGCCCAATTGATCCTTCCACTTCAACTCTGGTTGATGAATGTTTTTTGTTATATGTTTTCTCAACTGATGTGAAATGACCATTGTCTCTAAAGGGAACCAACATACAATTTGTCAGTTGGTAAGCAGAATCACCAATTAGGTGATATTTTGTGGAAATGTGCTATCTTCAAGCTTCTTCATCAATGGGCTGTTTTTAAATACTCTGCAATCATGCACTGATCCTGGCCAACCCGTGTATGCATCCAAAAAACTGAGGGGTTTGTTGCAGACAACTTGCAATTGCATACTGGGCTAGCCATTACGGTTAATGTATGCATCTCTATGTTTCTTGGGACCTGGAAATGGCTGGAATTTCAATGTGTCCCATCCATGGCACCCACCACACCTGGAAAACTGCATCTTTCTGAGAAATCATCAGAAATTTTCTGCAAATCACCAATTTCTGGTCATTTAATACAATCTCCTTTTTGACTCACAAGTGAATTGCACATGGACAATATCACATAATGCAGGATACCTTTGCTCATATTAAATCTGTCTCCAATACTTCTGCTGGATTCCTTATTTACCAGATGCCAAAGAGTAGCAAGAATCCTCTTCTCCAATGGAATTCTTTTCTCTTTTGTCAATGGTCTGGAAAGCCAAACACACAGTTCCTGTTTTTGATAGAAATTAGTATTGTGTACATTAACAAATATATATATTAATCATAGTTTATACAAATTTTAACAAGAATTAATTTTATAATTTGATTTTAAGAATAATTCAAGAATTTTACAGTACACAGCAGTTTATAAACATATAAACTACACTGAATACATAATCAAAATACTACTTTTTTTTTCCTGCTACAAGTGTTCTCAAAATAGCTGAAAACAATCCACTTAAGACTAACAGTTCTGTGCACAAATATTTATCATCAATGCTAGAAATATAAAAATGTATAATATTTTTCAATAATTTCAGTTTTAATTTATAATAAACTGCAGACTGGTGATAACCATGTCTTTATTAAATGTTAATTATTACACCTTTCGCTAAGTTTAGAACTTTAGAGTAATAACTTATTATTACACACTAATATCATATTAATAAAGCACAGATGTATAATATATGAAATATCCATTAATAATTCTAGTTGAAATGTTTCAATAATAATTAACTAACACAATTAGTATAATAATAGACTAAGTATTATATTTATGTTAATTATTATAACTTTAGCTAAGATTTAGCTATAATATTTGCTAAGTTTAGAACTTTAGACTAACAATAAATTCTATTGTACACTAAGGTCATATTTAACATAGTACAGATCTATGTAAAATTTATTTTTAAAAAAATAATACATGTGGTCAGTAGATGTATATAGTATATCACATGCTTAATTAGCCTATATTAGTATATATAGTGTATTAATCATTAATTAGTCATTAATAATAAATAAATATATTTGAAATTTGTTTTAAAACCATTAATTAGTACAACACTAATATTAGTATTCGTATTACTTGGTTGAAAAGAAAATTATCTTAATCTAATCACAAACAATTATGGCAAATGTATTATTGGTGCATTGCCTGTACTGTACATATTACTACAAATATTTTTAATATATATAAAACCACACAGACTGAATATTATTTTAAATAATTATGAACCAATATGTAAACGTGCATACGATATAAAACTGTAAATTATCTTACCACAAACGTGTCCCTGTACATTCGAAAATGTGCCTTAAAATCCATGTCGGAATACTAAATACGTTGGTATGATACTTTCACATGATAATAGCTCATGATTCGAACTGAGGGCTGCGATGTTTTTAATGCTGATGCAGCTTCAATGTTCGATGCAACAATACGCGCACATTTTTCACCAGTATCATTAATGAAATTTATATCTTCGGTCAGCTCATCAACAATTACAGAAACGAAACTTGCCTCGAATTTTTCTTCCGCCATCTTGAAACGTTTGCCGTACAACTAGGCGTTCAATAGCGAGAGCTAACGTTCGCCGCTAACGTTACGCCGCCGTTAGCTCTATTGAACGCACGGCTGACGACACAATACGATAGCTTGTGTTGCCTAGAAATTCGCTATAAAACTCTTCGCAACATTGGGTAGACAGCACACACAACGCACACACACGCGTCGCATGCGCGCCGCGTGCTCGCTTCCGGCCAGCAATCCCACGTTACGGCTTTCCGACGATGGTAGCAACCTACTAGCGGGCACAGACGGAAAGCAACAACAACTTATACTTCGCAACGGACTACCGACGAAGAAACATGCGACACACATAACACATGCGCCGGGTGCTCACTTCCAGCCAGCAATCCCACGATACGGCTTACCGACGATGGGCGGCCTACTAGTGGGCACAGACGGATTGCAACAAAAATTCACTCTTCGCTACGGACCACCGGCGAAAAATACGCACACACCGCGTGCTCTTTCCTGGCCAGCAACTCCATGCTACGGCTATCCGACGTGGGCAACGGTCTACGAGCGGGCATGAACGGAAAACGAAAACCCGCCAGCTCTACACTTCGCCAGACGGGCCACCGATGGCGGACATAAGCGAAACATCATACACGGACAGAGTGACGGGATCCGCAGGCACAAAGGCCGGTAAGTCTCAAACTCGCTGCTCTAGTGCAAGTGGTACACACATCAACACACACAAGGCGGCTCTGAAAAAACCCTAAGAGAAAAAAAAAAACAACCACACACACAACACAATAACACACGCACAAACACACGGTCAGACATGAAGATACAACACAACACAACGCACGAACACCACACCCCACCCTCCTTGAATACAAGAGATAGGAGGAAGGCCCCATAGGAATCTACCAAGAACTGAAAACATCGAAAAGATGAAAAGTTCTAACGCAATCCCTGTGGGCGCACTGTTAGCGGAACTACTACTACTACTACTGGGTAGTCAACACTACGCGGTTGATTACTAACTGAATACGCGACCACTACAAAACTCTTCTCAACCTTCGTAGTCTCTCTCTCTCTCTCTCTGGTGGGAACTTGGCTGACTGAAAGTGCGTACGTTGATTTTGCAGATGGGTGCATAGCACTTGCGGTTGTCGGAGGGTGGATGAGATAAATACAACTGCCAGACTCATGCGGCGGGGTAATCTTTGAGGAAAGGATGGGTGACGATTGAAAGTTGACTACACTTAAGTTTATTACGTCTTTGCGTGTTTATTCATTACGTCTTTGCGTGTTTATTCATTACGTGTTTGTGTGTTTGTTCATTACGTATGTGCGTGTTTATTCATTACGTGTTTGCGTGTTTATTCATTACGTGTTTGTGTGTTTGTTCATTACGTATGTGCGTGTTTATTCATTACGTGTTTGTGTGTTTGTTCATTACATTTGCATGACAGCATGAGATGCTCTGAGTACAGCCATGCTGGACAGTTACAGCTTCATGTTGGGATTTGAATTATTCTATCCATAATCTCAGTCCTGTTACCTTTATTTAGTCTTATCACTTTGAATTGTTCATAACTGGGTCAATAGGCTACGTCATTGCTATTTTAAATCTTCGTTCAAGTGCACTCGCTGTTCTCTTGCCAGATTTGTTAGACAGATATAGGTTGCCTTCCATCACCCATCCCAGTTAACCAAACATACTTAGAGAGGTATAGGCAGTTGGTAGAATAAACAAAAGGACAGTTTATGACTACTGGCTGCTTTATAGAATTTATCACAAATTTCAAAACAATTTTAGATATAACACAAATGACATACAAAGTATGTGTAAATAATGCTGAAACTAATATATATATTAGTGTGTGAAAGAAAAGTCTGTAATATTATTGTATAATGAATGATAACTCTGAAATGTTATAGTTTAGTGAAAAATAACTCTGAAATGTTATAGTGTAGTGAAAAATAACTCTGAAATGTTATAGTGTAATGAATGATAACTCTGAAATGTTATAGTGTAATGAAAAATAACTCTGAAATGTTATAGTTTAGTGAAAGATAACTCTGTTCAGTGAGCATAGGTGGCTGAGAATCAATCCATAAAAGTCTGTACTCTCCTAAATAAACAACTTCTGTGTTGTCTGTGCTATGGAAGGCTATTCTAGAGTACCTGTAGACATGCTGAGGTCATCTCAGGCAGTCATTTTGTATGTAACTTTTAGCCAGTCGATCATATGGTTTCAATCACCTCTTATGTAGTTTTTACTCTGTTCGTCATGTACATTACAATCAGGTCATTGCTAACTTTCAGTCGGTCAGTAAAATATTCTATAATCATGTCGTTTGTTACTTTCAATTCATCAATCAGGTAGGTTTGTTAATTATTTGTTACTTTGAATCTGTCAATCAGGTGTGTGTGGGGGGGGGGGTCAGTCACGTCAATTGCTACTTTCAATCCGTCAATCAGGTGTTTGTTAATCATGTCTTTTGTAACTTTAGATACTGTGTGTGATTTTGTGTGCATATGTGTGTGATTGCGTTCATGCATGTATGCACAATCTGTTCAGTCATAACTCTCACGTCTTGCATTTTGCTTTTATTGGTCACATGTTTTTCCTGCAAATAACTATTAACTGTTAGTCTGTTGATCATGTATTTTGCAATTATGCCATTCATAACTTTTAACTAATGGATCACGTGTCTGAAGTCTGAACACTATTAACTTTCAGTCCTTAATTCAATTTCTGAAGATTTTACTATAACTTGTAATCAGTCGTTCATGTGTTCCATTGTCAAATAATTTCTAACTTTTAATTTGTCAGTTATATGTATTCCAGACAAATTAGTCATACATTTTGATCTTTTATTTGTATATTTTGTAGACATGTGACTAGTAACTTCTGGTCTATCTTTCAATCAATTTGTAAGTTTCAGAACGCTTTTCATGTAATTTGCAAATAAATTATTCAAAATTTTCAATCTGTCTTTCCTGCTTTTTCAGACAGATTATCTGTACTCTCATTCTGTCTATATTGGTTTTTTCAGTCAAATTATTTGTAACTCTCATTCTGTCTATCCTGTAGTTTCAGATGCATTATTTGCATCTTTCAATCTGTCTATCCTGCAGTTTCAGATTATTTGTAACTCTCAATCTATCTTGTAGTTTCAAACAAATTATTTGTAACTCTCAGTCTGTCTATCCTGTTTTACAGACAAATTATTTATAACTCTCAATCAGTTTATCCTGTTTTACAGACAAATTATTTATAGCTCTTAGTCTGTCTATCCTGTTTTACAGACAAATTATTTGTAACTTTCAATCTGTCTATCCTGTATTTTCAGACAAATTATTTGTAACTTTCAATCTGTCTATCCTGTATTTTCAGACAAATTTTTCGTAACTTTCAAACTGTCTATCCTGAATTTTCAAATGTTCATTCATATCTCTCAGCCATTTCTTTCTTAGTTAATTCACTCGTGTTGATCTATCTGCTAGTCGCGTGTTTAGTAGACTGAAGACAACAAACGCCATACAAAACTTTATTCTGAATATTAATCTGATAACTAAATGGTGAATTCAATACAAAATTTATTCTGAGTATTAATCTGATAGATGAAAAGTTATACAAAGGTTATCCTGAGTATTAATATAAAACTTTATTCTGAGAATTAATCTGATAGATAAATGGTGAATTCTACACAAAGTTCCAATACAAGTGAAAAGGAAACAGAAAACTGTCACTTTATAGAATTTTCCCTTCTTATTTTCAGTTCTGCCTGTCGGGCCGGTAATTGTTCCTCCTCGAAAGACTTGCACTGGAAACATAAATAAATACAATTTACAGAATTTTACCTCAAACATCAGTGTGTCAGCCTACAGGTAATGTAATCTATAATTGGATCTGTCTGTAAAGCAAAGAATTCTGGAAATGTGCGTTCTCATTTTGCTTGTCTTTGTACAGCGTGTGGACAGTTTTGTTACACACAAAGTGAATTGTAATTATAAAATAACAAATATGTTACACGCACTTTGCCCTCGGCAGTCAGCATTTGATGTATTTGTTCGTAAGAGGATGCGTAGCAGAGTCAGTCTGTAGGAAAAGAATGTGATTGGATGTGTGGGTTGGGGCGAAGAATTTTGCGTGTTTTAAGCAGTGTACGAGCGCGCGCGCGCGCGTGCCTGTTTGTGTGTGTGTGTGTGTGTGTGTGTGTGTGTGTGTGTGTGTGTGTGTGTGTGTGTATCCCCACTCGAAAGCTGAGGTATTTCCACAGAAGTCAGTGTGTGTGCATGTGTTTGTGTTTGTGTGTGTGTGTGTGTGCGTACTTGATTATGTGTACGTGTGTGAGTTCGCGTGTGTGACATCATAATGCAACTGTATCGAACTGTTAATTGCAACGCGTAAATAATAAGTGTGTTGTGCACATAATTGACATGGGATTTGAAACACGTACACACGGTACCGACATTTTGTTGGAAAGTGCATGTAGGTGTAGGCTATTTAATCAGTTTGTAAGAAAGGTGTGTAAGTATTCAATGTTTTCGTTACAAGTATGGCTGTAGGACAGAAATCTTTGGGATCTATGTACCCATGGTAAACATTACAAATATGCTGTGGGACGGTAATCTTTAGGATCCATGTATCCATTGTGTGACAGAGCAGAGTTGTCTGTCCCTATTTTTAAATTAAATATTTTATTACTTGTTTAATGTCAGCGTGACATGATCTTCGGGTACTGTGTGTTCTGTAAGTACCAGAGTTAAAATAGCATCTCATGAAGAGGATATGCTAGAACTTGCTGACGTAATCTAAATCAGTCTTATGTGGATCAGTAGTTTTTATTATCCAACGGTTAAGATTTACTAAGAACGAGACCAGTCTATGGGTTGAAATCAATGTTTACCTGCTGAAATAATTTTATTCTCTAATCACTTTGAATTTGATGCGGCTGAAGTCGGGTTGTAAAAGACAGCCGTTAGCTTAATGGTGAGTTAACTGATTGATTGATTGAAAGAGAATGGACTTAGAAATAGTTCATGCATTTTGCTATTGATATATTTAATTATTATATTTGCATTTTATGTAGAGGTGTATTATGTGAATAGATTATTACTTCTACTATTGTGAATTGTGATGCTTGTATGTAATATATTAACACATGACATTTTTTCTAGTGAATACATTCATGAATTATTATGTTGTATTTATTATGTTGTATGTGTGTATCAGCTAATAAATACTGTTGCAGGAAACTCTAAGTTGAGACTTGAATGTAAGAAAGAATGGAGTTAGAGATTATAAACTGGAAAAATTAATGTTGTTCTCTCTGGTTATATTTTATAGGGAAGGAGCAGCCTTTTTAGAATTTCTGGAATTGCTGGAATTTCAGATTTTCTTACTGGTTCCCATTTTATAAACCATTACGACCATGGTAAATTCGAGAAGTCTCTACATCCAGTGTCTAAGTGTAAGGATATATGTCAGTCGAAGGCATAAATCATTGCCCAGCCTCTCATCAATAAATTGTAAGATAGAATATAGAAAGGAATAAATAAGAAAGTCTTGTGTAAGCAAACACATTTATGTCACCAGTAATCTGAATTGGATGTTTTGCTGGTCACATGAAAATTGATCAGTTAATTTAAATGTATTTTTACTCTGGTAATCCAAACTTGGCCATGAACCATGGTCAAATGGAAGGGCAGGTGGAAATCCAACTGCCACTTATAGTAAATACGCATAGGTGTGGAAAGATAACCTTGACCAAAAGTATGCATCAATGAAGGTGTAAGGATGGGAGTAACCCTGCTGGCAGAAACAACTCAGAAGTCTTCCAGTAGTAACTTAATACATAAGTATAAATGAGAGAGCATGGGAAATAACCTTTACCCTTAGGTCAGGCTGGCCAGTCCTTATATAGGAGAGACAAATTCATGACAGGAGCTTTTTCACACTGTAATGACTCATCTCAGATGTGTAGCAAAGAGCCTGGTCTAAAGTGTGAAGAATAGATTGAAATCAAGTATGAATGTATGGCCTACAATGGCTTTATTGAAAAAGAGTGAATGAGATTGTGTGGAAAAGTCCATAATCTACTAATACATATGATGTTTTGATCCTTTGGTTTTGCTGAATGAGGAAAGGTATGTGTTGCATTTTATGATCTTTATAATCAACACTTTGTGTAAAGTGTAAGCAGAATAATTAATCCATGTTTTATTTCAGCTTAGTGAGATTGTGCTCAGAGAAAACAGATTTAGCCATTGCACAAGAGCACTTTACAGTTTGCATTTAGCATCTCTGATTACTGCATTTATTAATTGCAGGATTGTAACAACTTGCTTCACAATGCATCACATCCCCTCACATCTCATTGCATCACATCATCCACCACACTATCTGTTGGACTGTTGGGCTTTTGGTTGTTGATACTTCAGCCTGTTGATTTGTATGAACGTTGTACTTCATTTTCATTGAGAACCGAGAAGCCTATCTAGACTGAGTCCATGACATGGTCCCTAATTGACACATCACAAATACAAGAGCGCCAACACTAAGAGACTCCACCAGTGTGACTAAGTTAAGTAAAATAAGATTACATTGGCCAGGAGTGGGAAAACTGTGGGGAAAACTTATAGAGGTAGAGAACAGAAGAAAAACTGAGAAAGGGAAAGTGCAAATGCTAGACTTGGTTTGGAGGGAAGTTAGCTATGGGAGGTTAAAGTTTCTCTGATAGATATTGTTGAACTGTAGCTGTGAAATTTGTAAACTGATTGCTGTTCTTTCTTTTATTATTTATTTGTATACAAATAATTTATTAATTTTTTACCTTTCTTGTGTCATTTCTTATCATCTTCACTTTGTGTAAGTTTCATCATTGTAGTCAGTGTATCTGTCTTTTGTATTTGTCTAATTATGAGGAATTTCTTCCTCTGGGGTCTTGTATGAGCTACTGGAAGTGGCTGACCTGAATTGTTGTGTTGTTCGTAGATTTCATGAATATACCGGTGACCAACAATACACTGCACTTTGTTAAAGTACGATATCATGGAATGATCAACTACATTGTAAGATTTCTTGCATAAGAAAGTTACTGGAAACTGCTGCATCATTGTTCTGCTTTAAGGAGGTAATTTGGTTAGTCTCGAGAGAACAGCACCTCATGGAACATTCTACTATGTGCTAGAGGAACACATGAAGAACTGATATTTCTATTGTGGACAATAAACACTTGACATTATTGCAAAAGTACACAAAAGACTATTGCAGCTTCGTCTTGACAAGGTTATGTACAAACTATTATCGCTTATCTCTCTATAACTACATTTCTGTTCTATGATAAGAATGATCCTGTGATTTATATTGATACTAATCTGCTGAATTGTGTGTTAGGATATAAGACTGTGTAATCATTGAAATTATTCAAATATGGTTTCATGGAAATAATCTTTTCATTTCATTTGTTATATGCATATTTGATTGTTGATTTAATAAATTTATTGTTAATTATATTGACCTTCTTACATAAACTGATAACCATATGCTGGAGAGATAGTGGGTGAATGGGAGCTCGCTAAATATAGATTAAAGCGGAGTTATCTTCTCCTTTGGTAAGACGTTTTCCACCTATGGATATATTGTGTGACAGTAAATGTTTCCTGTAATGTTGTGGAAGAGAGAAAACGTTTACAGCGCCTGCATATCCACCAAGTGAGAGAGATGATTGGTTCTGGAGAATTATTAATAACACAAGATTCTCATCACTTGAAATTAGTTTTGGATTATTATTATTATTATTATTATTATTATTATTATTATTATTATAACCAATGATTAGGGTGATTTTGCATCACACATTGTTTACAAGTAGGATAGATATCGCAAAGAAATTTTAAGTTCTAGAAATAGTCTATATAATTAACACAAGTGTAATATAAAAGATTCCTTGCGCAATATTACTTTTCGTCATCTTACTACGACATCCCTAATAATGTAACTGAGAACAAAGTCACTGTAAGGAAACAAAAAAGAAAATTTGTTGTTTTAAGTAGGGGATGCACTTTAAATTACTCTGCAAAGTTACCCTCACATCTGAAAGTCCAATAGGTGTACGGGGGTGAGTGGGTTATAAAATAAAAGTTACCCTCAGTTCTGAAAGCCAAGCAGGTGTGGAGGGTTATAAAATCCTAAAGAGCAAACTCCACCTTTCTCCAGGAATGATAAATTAAGACGATGGGTTTCACTGTGGAAATGAAGGTCGTTGATAGGTGGAATGAAAAAGGAAATGAAAGAAAAAAGTCATTACCATGGCGTGGAGCTTTTCGAGGCCTGACACATTTCATGCTGAAGATCAAGCATTGCCAGCATTTTCAGGCTCGGCAGCTTGTTGCTCATCTTGCTGAGGTTCTGGTTCCGGTTCCGGTTCCGGTTTCGGTTCCAGTTTCGGTTCCGGTTTCGGTCTGAATGCTGCTTTAATTTTCTTGAGAAATAAACATTTTAAAGTAAGTTATTGCACTCAAACCTTACCACGATGGGAACCTTAGGATGATGGTGGTGGTGATGATGATGATGATGCCAACAATAACAGTAATAATGATAAAATATTGGATAACAAATGAGATAAATTATCTGGACAGAAAAACAAGAAAACCACTCACAATACATAAAGCCTTACACCCAAAATCAGACACAGACTCTATGTATCTAGGAAAATGAAAGGCGGAAGACTCGAGAAAACCAAAGACGTCATGGAAGGAGAAGTTATAGACCCTATGGACAACAATCTGGAATAACAACAAAATGTACCACTGATAGTAGCAGTAGAGTAGATAATACCATGCCCACAAACTGAATGAGAAACATGGAAAAAAATATAAGTAAACCAAGCATTAGTAAATATTTGTAGCCAAAATCCTCTCCATGGCTATTATGAAAATCAAACTGATGAAACATCAAGAAAACAATCAACTTAGAGATTGTTTTTAAAAAAAAACGGTAAGTTTGAAAGGAGAAACATAAGCACTCATAGCTGTGCAATATCAAGCACTAAACTCAAAATTACACAAAACAAACATTATCAAAATCTTAAATGCAGACTGCATAAACAATGATGAAACAACAGAACATGTACTTTCTATATGTCAGTTTCTGGCTGGAACACAATACACCTAAAGACACAATGAAGTGGCAAAAATCCTATATAGAACAATGGAGTAAAAACTCCCAGAAAGAGCGTGAATGCACCGACTAGAAGCAGTAATCGAGAAAAGAAGTCAAATTGCTATGGGACTTCGAGATCGAGTGACTCCTGTGAGAAGACCAGACATTTGCAGTTGTCAATAATTCTAACAGTATAGCAGTAAAATCGATGTCGCCGTTCCAAGTGATAGAATTATTAAAACAAAAGAAAGAGAAAAAATAGAAAAATACCAGTATCTCAGATTAGAAATCCAGAGATTGAGGAATGTAAAAGCAAAATTGATACCTGTAGTGATAGGAGCCTTGGGGAATATAACATCGCAGTTGGAAGACTATTTCATTAAAACTACCTGGAAACCACAGGCTTGCCCCATCAATAAAAACAGCACTTCTCGGAAGTGCCCACATTCTCCATGAAATCTTGGATCTCCCAGAATCTTGATAAGATTCCGAGACCTTGACTCACCACAAACCTTGACTCACCACAGACAGACAAGCAAAAGCCGGGAAAAGGGGCATAATAATAATTTTAAAAATAATAATAATAACAATAATAATAGTAATAATAACAATAATAATAATAATAATAGATGCTTAATCTTAAGCACATTCAAATACTTACATATTAAATATACAATGTCTTTATACAGACTGATGCTTCATCATGAGAAAAACTAAAAGATCATACAAAGAGCCCTAATGAATACATGTACACGATGACTGTTTGTAAGAAATAACTGTATTTACAAAAAAGAAACAAAAATAAAATAAATTTACAAACGTACGGTTAGAACATGTATGACACAGTTAGTATAACGGTCTTGCCGATGAAACTGGCAAGCCTTGATAGACCAACCACACCCCCACACCCCGCGCTTAAAGATGACCTTGACCTCTTTGTGTCTCAGTTCGAAAGGCAGAAAATTCCAGGTAGAATGATTTTGATAAGCAAAAGAACGTGACCCAGTGATATACTTTGAAAAATGTGAGTGATGATAAGTGCGAAGTTCTAGAGAGTGTAGGCCTATACTTGTGAGAAATAGATGAGCTAGATACTTTAGGCCTACACTTGTGAGAGATGAGCTAGATGCTTTAGGCCTACACTTGTGAGAGATGAATGAGCTAGATACTTTTTAGGCCTACACTTGTGAGAGATGAATGAGCTAGATACTTTTTAGGCCTACACTTGTGAGAGATGAATGAGCTAGATACTTTTTAGGCCTACACTTGTGAGAGATGAATGAGCTAGATACTTTTTAGGCCTACACTTGTGAGAGATGAATGAGCTAGATACTTTTTAGGCCTACACTTGTGAGAGATGAATGAGCTAGATACTTTTTAGGCCTACACTTGTGAGAGATGAATGAGCTAGATACCTTTTAGGCCTACACTTGTGAGAGATATGCTAGATGCTTTAGGCCTACACTTGTGAGAGATATGCTAGATGCTTTAGGCCTACACTTGTGAGAGATACCTATGAGCTGGAACCAACCAAAGAAAAGCTTTAAATATTAAGTTATTTTGTACGTAGTGCTGTTAATCAGCAATCTTCTATATCTAGTTGATCTCACGCTGTTCACTAAACATAAAATTACGTCATTACACCGTCTGAGTAATGTCAAGATTTTCAGTGACAAAATTCAGACCAATTTAAGGCTTGAAAAGTGTGGAAGACATCATTAGGAAAGAACAGATCAAACCTACTGAGAGTCTCAATCTGACACGGGAACCATGAACAATGTTTCAGTTGACTAGGGATATACGTGTCTGGGATATTTCATCATACAGAAAGTACTGCTCATAGCTTTTGTGTCAAAACTTTATTTAAGATTTCCATGACATCCTTTGTGTACAGATATTTACTTAAAGATTTCTATGACAGCCTTTGTGTACAAAACTTAACACATTTCTATGACAGCCTTTGTATACAAAACCTTACAGATTTCTATGACAGCCTTTGTGTATAAAACTTTACAGATTTCTATGACAGCCTTTGTGTATAAAACTTTACAGATTTCTATGACAATCTTTATGCACAGACCTTTGGTTAATGATATCTCTGAAAGCCTGTGTTGAAGATCTTTGGTTAAAGATTTCTATGACAACCTGTATTCACACTTCCGAACATTTTTTTAACGACATTTTCATAAATATTTCTATTACAACCTTGTTATAAAACGTGTTTCTTAAAATGTTTCCTATAGATTTTTATACAATCGCTTCTTAACAATCTGTGTTTAAGCCGTTTTTATACAGCCTTGGCTTACAAAGGTATTTTACAACCTTTCTTTGTAATTTTTTATCTTAAAGATTTATTTTACATTCTTCTTTTACAAGTTGTTTTTTAAAGACTGGTTGTGAAACCGTCTTTTATAAATTGTATTTAAAAACTGATATGCAACACCTTTTTAGAAATAGTTTTTAAAAACTGATATATAGCCCTCTTTCACAATTTATTTGAAGACTGATATAAAGACTTCTTTTACAAAATGTATTTAAAATCTGATACGAGACCCGTTTCTGGAAATTGTTTTCTAAAAAATTATATACAGCCCTCTTTTGCAATTATGTCTTAAAATAATTTCCCTTCCAGACTTCCATGACAACCTTCCCTTAGCCTTTATTATAATAAATATAACCTTTATATATAATAATTATAGATCCACTTATTGTCTCCAGTTCCAGCAATTCCAGACAAATTTACAGAAGGGGTCAAGTGTCGCCGTATCTAGGATGTACCAATATGTTCGAATGTCAGAGGAAGAAGATCCTACCTAATCTTAACACCAGTGCAAGTAGGTCCTATATCTAGTCACAATATCAGTGGAAGTAGGTCTATCTAGTCTAATACCAGTGTACGTAGGTCCTATCTAGTCACAATATCAGTGGAAGTAGGTCTATCTAGTCTTAATACCAGTGCACGTAGGCCATATCTAGTCACAATATCAGTGGAAGTAGGTCCTATCTAGTCACATCAATGGAAGTAGGTCCTATCTAGTCAAAATATCTGTGAAGTAGGTCCTATCTAGTCACAATATCAGTGGAAGTAGGTCCTATCTAGTCTTAATACCAGTGCAATGAGGTCTTATCAATTCACAATATCAGTGGAAGTAGGTACTGTCTAGTCATAATTTCAGTGGAAGTAGGTCCTATCTAGTCACATCAGTGGATGTAGGTCATATCTAGTCACAATATCAATTGAAGTATGTCCTATCTAGTCACATCAGTGGAAGTAGGTCCTATTTAGTCACAATATCAGTGGAAGAAGGTCCTATCTAATCACATCAGTGGATGTAGGTCCTATCTAGTCACATCAGTGGAATTAGGTCCTATCTAGTCACATCAGTGGAAGTAGGTCCTATTTAGTCACAATATCAGTGGAAGTAGGTCCCTTCTAGTCCCATCATTGGAAGTAGGTCCTATCTATTCACATCAGGGGATGTAGGTCCTATCTAGTCACAATATCACTGGAAGTATAGTTCCTATCTAGTCACAATATCAGTGGAAGTAGGTCGTATCTAGTCACATCAGGGGATGTAGGTCCTATCTAGTCACAATATCACTGGAAGTATAGGTCCTATCTAGTTACAATATCAGTGGAAGTAGGTCGTATCTAGTCACGATGTCAGTTCTTCAATATCAAAACAAACACAAACCTCAATACATACACTGTCGGACAAATGAGTGAATTGCATGTAATAACTATGAGAAGACCTAGTAACCTTTTATAAGGCGGACATTGCTTATTTATTGGGGGGGGGAGTGGAGGTGGAGAGTAATAAATGTAGTGATTGTCTCACTTTAGTGATTTTTTTAAATTTCTTTTTAATTTTCTTCATTGTTTTTTTCCATCCACGGCGTTCAACGTCAACGCTTGTGTCTTCCTTGTCCTGCCCCGCGTCACAGGTCAATGCACACACTAGCAGCACCACAAACAGCACCGCGACCAGATATGTCGTCTTCATTGTCTTTAAAAATAACACCCCGCATTGTTTAATTAGTATTTAGCTGTCTAGTCAATAAATTAGCACTTTAACAATAGTAATATGGTATAGTAGTAGTATAAATAGCAGAATAGTAGAATAGAATTAGTAAATGTGGTAGTAAAATACAGAAGCAATTTAAATAGTAGTGGTAGTAGTAGTAGTAGTATTGCATGTAGTTGTAGTAGTAAAATAATAATTGTAGGGCATGTAGTAGTAGATCTTGTAATGGTACAAGTAGTAGTAGTAGCACTAATAATGCAATTAGTAGTACTTGTAGTTGTTTATGAAGTAGTAATAATATGAGTAGTACTAACAGGTGTAATACTTGAAGCAGTAACAATAGAGGTAGCAATATTAGAAGTAGTACTAAAAAAGTAGTAGCCTACTTGAAGTAGCAATAATATGAGTGATATATAAAGTAGTACTAATAGGAGTAGTGAATGAAGTAATAATAACAAGAGTAGTACATTTGGTAGTGATAATAGAAGTAATACATAATAATTATAGTACTAATAGGAGTAGTGACAGGAGTAATAATAACAAGAGTAGTACATTTGGTAGTGATAATAGAAGTAATACATAATATAGTACTAATAGGAGTAGTGACTGGAGTAATAATAACAAGAGTAGTACATTTGGTAGTGATAATAGAAGTAATAATTAATCTAGTACTAACACGAGTAGCTACATGAAGTAGTAGCAATTGTAGTGCGTGGAAAAATAAATAGGTGTAACTTTATACGTATACTACACAATTCATGAAGACTGTTTTATAATTTCAGTGGCGCTGTCATTCTGCTGTCATAGAGTGCTGTCACTATTCAATCTTGAGTGCTACCCTTCTTCACTCATAGAAAATGGTGTGGCGGTCTTGGACGTGGCCATTCGATGCCAACAACAATGTTTAAATATAGCCTACTATTTAGTTGTATTTGCTTTTATATTGTTTATTTATTTATTTTCTTTGCTCTGTTCACACCAGTGCTAATAATAATTATCATTACAGGCCAAGGTAGTTCAGGTACTTCAGTAAATCAATGTAGCGAATTATAATTAAAGGCTTACATACAGTAAATCAATGTAACGAATTACTGTTACAGGCTTACATAGTTGTAAAAGTACTACAGTAAATCTATGTAACTACTTACAGTTACAGGCTTACATAGTTGTAAAGGTACATTCGAAGTCTATGTAACGACTTATAATTACCGGCTTATATAGCTGCGTATGTACATCAGAAGTCAATGTAACGACTGTTAGTTACAGTCTTATATAGCTCTATAGGTACATCAGAAGTCCGTGTAACGACTTACAGGTTTAGATAGTTGTATAGCATCATCGGTAAATCAATTTAGCGACTTGCATTTAGAGTTCTAGATAGTTCTTTAGGTACATCAATTTAGTGACTTACATTTAGAGTACTAGATAGTTCTTTAGGTACATCAATTTAGTGACTTACATTTAGAGTACTAGATAGTTCTTTAGGTACATCAATTTAGTGACTTACATTTAGAGTACTAGATAGTTCTTTAGGTACATCGATGAATAATTGTAACGATTTACTTTTACAGATCTAGTTAAATTTACACACATACAACAGGGAATCAATATAACGAATTACAATTACAGATCTAGATAAATTTACACACGTACAACATTTCTACACATACAACACGGAATCAGTATTACGACTTGCGGGTCTAAATAAATGTAAACACGTAGGCCTACAACAGGGAATCAATATAACGACTTACGATTCTAGGCCTAGTCACGTCTTTGACAGAATTCTGTCGTGGTTTACTTCAGTGGTGAAACGAAGACAAAATTAAGAACTATTCTACTTCTGAAATTGCTATTTATATACCTAGTTCTAGGTCAGTCCACAGATTTGAGGTCATAAACATGACGAGGGCGTATTACTTCTCTTTACAATGCACTCTCAACTTCTGAGTTCTTAGCAAGAAAGATGGGGAAATTGAAATATGGGTTACACTAAAAACTCCATTATTCTTAATTCAATTAAGTAAATATATATTGCTTCTTTTTCATTTTTTCATTGTTTATGTACTTATGTTTGTTTATGAATTCAAGGTATATGCTTGTGTTGTTATGATTACTGAATTTAATCAATATAATATATCTATTAATCAATCTCAAATGCCATTTTTTTTTCAAATGGCTCTCATTTTTTCAAGAGCATGGATATTGCATTTACGGTGACAGACACCAACTGAGTGGAATATTTTTTTTGGAAAAATATTAGTACATGGCAGAAGTTTAATATTTTTATCAACATACAAGATCTGATCAAATAACATCTGGTTTAAATGCTCATCTCATGAACAGGTCTTTATTTCAGGGGTAGGGTATGCCGTTTTCAATTAGTACATTGTAACTTCATATCATTCCGGTCTTAGTAGATTGCATTCTTTAATTATGTGCTATGATGGTGTCGCTGTCATTTATTATAACCTCGTCCAGACCTAGCTGTTAGCCCGACGTAAGACATTACTCAATCTCGTTCTAGCTGTTTGCATGACGTAAGCCCTCAGACCCTCTCATTCTGACACAGGCTTCCTATCAGGTTTGTAATCATAGACGTTAACATATTGCGCTAAAAATGTGTATTGCCAGTCAAGACTTAACTCTGTCGTGACAAGATAGTGCCGTTATGCATGCGGGCACATTATCAGACATCACACGAAAGAAATGCCACTCTTCTCTGTAACTCTAATTAACGTTTCCATGGTTTCATGTGCATCGTCGATGGTTGAGCTTTATTTCTTCGACACAATACGAATCAACAGGAAAACATGCCCCAAAGGAAAGGAAATTATTAATCCAATCAAAATTAAACCAGTTCAAGAAGTTCGGAAACTGGCAATAATCGATGTCATTGCTGGAAATCATTAAGATTATTATAAAACTGCCAAGGAAACTTCTCAAAATTGATCATGGGTAAGTAAGGAAGTCTGACTGCAAATAGATTAACTCTTCGAGTTCTTGGCTTGTGGAATTAGTAACTTCTGGCGTCACAAGACAAGATAACAGAACAAGATCAGAATACTTTAAATCTAATTTTGATTGGCAGATTTAAATCCATTAGTGATCTGAATTCATCTAGACTTCTAGAGCCATCAAAGGGTCCGCATCGTTGTTTAGCTCATCGAGCAAAGATAATAGATGTATGATTGGCAGTAGTTGATAAAGTTAGTTGTAGTTTGTCAACCAAATAAAGAAAAAATGTTTTCTAAATTTTCGATTTTACTCTACAATTTGTTTTATTTTAATTAAAAATACATTATTTGTAAATTGTTAGTATTTTTCTAACAAAATAAATGAAAGCCGCACGACCCATCACAGCTTTCTTCACAGAGAACACTTCCATTCCTCATGAATCAAGATTGATAATATATGAGAGTTGCATTTTGGGAAGAATAAATAATAGTTTGTTTGTTTGTTTGTTTGTTTGTTTGTTGTTTTTAAAAAAAGAAATTAATTCAAAATCGAAAACAAGAAAAGAGAAAACTTTTAATTATTTCTTATTTCCAGTGATGTGATTATCTCATTACAGGCGTGGATTTTAATAAAATGTGCTTATAGGTTAGGTTTCCAGTGAACTTTAAACTCTGATATATTTTGATATCCCTTATCGATGAATTTTAATCTCTGATATTCTTTGCCATCTCTTATTCATGACATTTTAATCTCTGGTATTCTTTGATATCTCTTATATATGAACTCTAATCTATTATCGATGAATTTTAACGTCTCATATTCCTTGATATATCTTATAGATCATGGGTGCATGAACGTTTTGGGCCAGAGGACCAAATTTCCAATTGTTAGTGTGTGTTGGACCGCAAGTCAGATTGCACATGGATACCTCAGTAGAAAAAAAAAACCACACAAATAATGAAATAAAGTCCTCCGGGGGCCGCACCGCGGTTTGTGCAGCCCTGTTACAGATGAACTTTAACCTATGACATCTTTTATAACTGTTATAGATGAATTTTAATCTCTCTTTGATATCTTTTATTGATGAACTTTAATCTCTGATATTCTTTTATATCTCTTATAGATAGATGAAATTTAATCCCTGATATATATTATGGCCAACATCAAATTAGTTGTCTAAGGGAATTTTTACGGATTCAGGACAGTTTTATTGTGCTGGATCCAAAAATTACATCGGTATTGATCAATCAGGTCAACTTTTAGATCTAGTTTTGATCAACGGTTTGATCTATTGCCACATAGTTTTTTGTTGTTGTTTTTTTTTTAACATATAAGGGTATTTTTTATTTATATGATGTAAAATTCGTTCTTATTTCTTTAAATAAACAAATTATAATTTGTTTTACACATATATGAAGCGGTTACATAAGCTATTTTTTAAATAATTGATATAATTGGTTAACTAAAGAAGAAAAATACCAATTATATCAATCAGCACGTCGTCCAGTAGTTCATTGTGATGAAATTCCAGTATCTGTCCCTGGAGAACTTACCGACATTAGTGAAGAAGATTTCTCTAGTGTTGAAGAATATGAAGAAGAAAAAGAATTAGTCGTTCTTGATGATGATGCTCCAAATCCTTTCTCGCAAAAGGAGCTAAATGATCTAGTTCTCGATCTCCGCTTGTCAAAGTCATCTGCTGAACTGTTGGCATCCAGATTGAGGGAAAAAATGTCCTTTCTGATAGTGTTCGCATCACCTTCTACCGCAACAGACATCAAGAGTACCTCAGTTTTTTCTCTACAGAGAATGACCTGGTGTACTGTACAGATATTGCGCAGCTTCTGCACAAGCTTGGAGTGCCATTGTGTAGACCTGAAGATTGGAGATTGTTCACTGACAATAGCAAGCAATCACAGAAATGTGTTCTGCTAAACAATGGTAACCAGTTTGCCTCTGTACCTCTAGCTCACTCGACTACACTTAAGAAGAAGTATGAAGCAGTGAAGTACGTGCTGGAGAAAATTCGTTATGATCAGCAGGGATGGTTAATTTGTGTTGACCTGAAGATGGTAAACAATTTGTTGGGACAACAGTCTGGGTTCACCAAGTACCCCTGCTTTCTGTGCATGTAGGATAGTAGGGACAAAGCTCATTATTACACGAAGCAGGACTGGCTGTACGGGAGGAAGTGGTACCATGCAAAGCATAGAACCTCATAAGCAACCCTTGGTTGACAGACAAGATACTTTTCCTACCACTGCACATTAAGCTTGGCTTAAATCAAACAGTTCACCAAAGCTCTAGACAAGGATGGTGGCTGTTTCGCTTACTTTTGCCATGTTTCTCCAAGGGTGACCATTGAGAAGTTGAAAGCTGGCATTTTTGATGGTCCGCAACTCCATAAGCTAATCAGAGATCCAGAGTTTGAAAACTCAATGAACGAAGTGGAACTGGAAGCGTGGAAGGCTTTTGTTCTGGTCGTGAAAAACTTTCTTGAGCTGAGTGTGTCCAATGTCACGAATCTAAGGATGTCAGTGGAATGTGAACTCTAGCTCTGTACATAAATATCGTCCCTACCTAGAACTAGGGTCAGGCGGTCTGTTAAATGTTACATTCCGTCTGCGCCCTATAGTCACACACCTCCAGCCCCACCTCAGTCGAGGGCTTTCCAAAGTCTGAGGACTAGCCACCTAAAGTAATGATTGGAGGACCACCCCAAAACCAGTACTTAAACCAGTTAAAATAAAATAACACGAAACGCCATAAATATCCCACCCACTAGCTTCACTAATCTCATCAAAACTAACAGTTAACAGTAATAAGTACCTAGAAAGAAAAAAAACAAATGCATTATAAACAGCTACCACATACAATAATATTAGCAAAAAGTCTTAGTGCCTGCCATCTTGGAATTATTATTGTCATGGACAGCCATTCATAAGGGAACTACTACCAGATAGGACATAACACAAGTACAACAGGACAAGACACACCATCAGTACTACAAGACATAACACCAGTAGTGTCAGACAAGGTACAACACTAGTGCTACCAGACAGGACATACAACACCAGTAGTACTAGACAGGACATAATACCAGGGAGAATGCAGTGAGCGTGGTTTCTCGTTATGCTTTAGACTGACCAGGAACAGTAGTATGGTGGGGAACAGGACTTACCCTCCAGATCGGGTCCATGCCTGATTCGGAATTTGCGAGCTGGCACCGTGGCTAAGACAGAACAAACAGAGGACACCATATGCCACCACCCCACCACCCGGCTCCACCACCCATCCTTATCCCTGAATCAGTGTGAAATTCGTACAATCCGGAAGCGCTACCCTTAATACCAGTCAGTCACTGTCGATAATTCAACTGACTGCGAGTAACTTTCTAAAACCGGTAAAGGATTAATGTGAGAAGAAATAAGCTTTCCGACTTCAGTCGATAACAAGCCCTGCTCTACCGATTAACAGATTACTGTGGAAGTGGATGAATAATGCTGATAAACAGTGGGAAGAATAGGATTGCACATTTTAATTCACTGTCGTGTAAATTTCATCCTGTACGTCTTGCTACTTATAGTTTTTAAAAGTTTTCACTTTACACACTTATAACTACATTCTACGAGTTCCTGGTATTTGCACAGAGCCACCAAATACCCTCCAACCCTCTTCACTGCCCCACCCCCATCTCTAAACGTTCCATGCTCAGTGATGTGTGAGCAAATATTTCCATCTTTGAAACTGAACTAGTGAATTGTTTCAGAACAGAGCTCCCAAACTATTTAGCTCAAAATTTTGAAAGCTGTCTGTCTGGTGGTCCAATGTATATCAGTTGTGGCATGTTGCTACAGAAGAAATAATATTCATTTCAGTTGGCTTTCTGGGTCTGAGGTATACAGGTTTTGTAATCTAGGGACTACGGTCATACCTCCAAATCCGTTTTGGTGGTGGTTACTCCTACCTGAGTGGGCGGTTGCTGATGTGACGTCACCAGCCAGACAAAGGACACTACAAGCAGATGTTCTTCTAGAGCAGTGGTCCCCAACCCCCGGTCCGCGGACCGGTACCGGTCCGTGGACCATATGATACCGGTCCGCGGACCAAATGGTACAGGGCCCCCCAATTTTATTTTTACTCTGGTGTATTTCTTTCGGGTTTGTGCGACTTTCCATGGACGAGATTGAGTCTGAGCATTCATTCTCCCAGTTGGTGCACGATCATCTGTCTTTTGCTTTTAAAGAATTTGAGCGCTACTTCCCAACCACACCAACACACTTCGCTTCGGACCACCGACGAACGCACTCCATCCATTGGACCGCCGGAAGGAGAGTCATGTCAAAGCGCCACACCAGACAAACCAGCACTAAGACTCAGCCCTTTTCAGGGCTGGCAAAAATGCCACTACTGCCCACTCCACCAAGTGACATTTTACGCGATTCTGAGTCAGTCACAGAAGATGCGGACGGCCCTTTCTGTTTCACAAACGAGCGCATAGCACAGCTTAGACAGATACGGCAAAAGAGGCTTGAAGAGATGCAAACATTAAGAAGTAGGCCTACAAAGGAGAAGACTGGAGAAAATACTGCTGTGAAATCAGCAAACCAACCGAAAATGGGGGCATACGAAAAGTTACCCCCTTCACACTAGAAACTAAAAACGTTGAACTAAAAAATGCGTTCACTAATTTGCTGTTGACCCTCTTCCACACAAAAACAGAAGATGAACTTACACTAGACAACAAGCCATCTTAACCGCAATTGGTCTCCATAAGATTTTAAACAAGCACCTGACAAGGCAACACGAAAAAATAACTACATCAACAGACTGTGAAACACAGACAGACATCTTCTGGAAAATAACGCCGACAACAAAAACACGCTCTTCACAAACGGAAAAGGAGAAAACAACGCGAAAACCCACACAGGAAGACGGCACAACTCAAACAGTCAAAGGAAAAAGCCACGTTTCCACCCAAACTCTACAAGCCACTACAAGAGAAAGTGGAATAAACACCAACATCATCTGGAAAATTCCACCTACGGCCAAAGTGAATTCAACTCAAACAGCAAAACAAGAAATCAGCCAGGCATTCTCGCAAACTCCAAAAACCCACAACAGATAATAAGGAAACTCAGACTACAAGCTCTATCAGCAAAGAAAAAGAAATTAAAACAACTACCACCGAAAATAAGAAGAAACGCCAAAAAATCTCCAGCACACAAACGGTACATATCAAGACGCAAGAAAGAAAAATACAAACAGAAAAAGAAGTGAAGACAACTGACGCAAAGACCGAAACAGAAGTCGACAACGCTCCAACTACACCATAAGAAACAACAACAACGACTAAACCAACTGCCCCCAATCCACAGCCAGAGTCACCACCAGGGACTGCAACAAAGACAACCACAACAGACACACGAGGAAACACTACAGAACGGAGCCCCAAATCAAAAAGAAGGCGCCCGCCACAACACATCAGACGACAACAACAGTATCATCTACTACAGCCACAACAACAACGGCAGCGCTGCGACAACAACCACCGCCGACAACAACAACAACAACGGTGGCAGCACAGGGAGCAACATCACATGCAGTGGGGATATTATAACCACCCCATTGCGGATCTAATTCAACTAATGCTTGCCGCCAACACCCACCTACATACAGACCAACGGCTACCGGGGACATCAACAACAACAGTGCCAACGACAACAACACCACTGGTGAACATTACAGGGTGGGGAGTGAACATCCTGGGCGCACATACACACAAAGTACAGGCGATGTGGTATTATCCTGGGCTCTGTAAACCCCCTCACCTGCCAATACAACAACGGCCACCACAGCACTTAAATCCGTATTGCCATTTCCGAATCCTATTTGTGTGAAGCGGGGTTTTCTGCAGTGACAGCAACCAAAACAAAACAACGGATGGACATAAGCAACTCACTTCGGGTGTAATTGTCTCCTATTACCCCCAGATGGAACCCTCTCGTTGCAAAGAAACAAGCTCATGGTTCTCTCTGATTTAGCGTTCTAGTGAGTTAAAATGTTAAATCACTTTATATTCATTTTTTGGTGTAACTGTATTTTAATTTGAAGGCACGTTTAAATACAATTAAATTAAAATTATTAAATCAAAACAATCTAAAATATAAACAATCAACGTCCCCCCACATCATCGGGCCGCGGTAAAATTATCAAGCGTTGACCGGTCCGCGGCAAAATTATTAAGCGTTGACCGGTCCGCGGCGATGAAAAGGTTGGGGACCACTGATCTAGAGGCAACTTCTACCTAAGTAGAGAAGCCATCCGAGCTAACAATCTGACTCAATATAAACGTTCGGTTTAAAACAATTGAGGTGGGACAGTTTAGATGAACTCAATCGAATTGTATGTAAGATTTGGATTGGTTGTTCCTTCTTTTTATTATTATTGTTATTATTACTTTTTTTGTTATTTTGGCCCATATTTTGGATAATTTGTTAGAGTGACCGGGAAGAGCTAGCTGAGGGTGGAGCCGGAAATATTAATATCATAAATTGTAATTAATCAAAGGGGGGAAATAATGTTTGCCAGCTCGGGCAGTCAGCTGATTTGTCTGTTACTATAACTTATAAATAACAATCCCGTTATTTGGCATAGGAACTGAAGAGCAGGTCAGGCTGGGTGGCTGCCGTTAGTATTAGCATCGATATAATAACTACTGATAACATTTGTTGCAGTGAAAGCTAACAATAAAGAACACCCGGGAACAATACGAGTAATTTCTTTAGTCGAGGCTGTCCGCGTGGAATAATAAGGTAGCGAAAGATAGTTTCATGGCTACTTAATGCTAATCGTTTCAGTTGAAGGGAGTTAAGTCCCTTGACTTGATTTTGGCACTTTGTGATCAGTTTTCTTGTTGTTACATTACATGTTGATGCCGGTCACTGGCGCTCTCGAACTGAAAGATGAAGAGATTAAATCTCGTCTGCCAATCGAAAATCTGACAAATAGTGTCGTATTTTTTAAAATCTACGTATTTGTCATATTTTCGATTGGCAGACGAGATAAAAAAAAAAAATACGACACTAAGATGGCTATATTCATCATTGTTACGGTAGAGGGGGAATAATCATTTTAATTTATTTTTTATTTTTAAAAATTATTATCTCCCTTAGTGTTGGTCACAAGATGCGTTCACTTTTTATATTCTTTTTTTAAAGATATTAGTGTCAATACGTGTACAATCAGTGAGTTTGTGTACGTGTATATTTTGTTCATGCGTGAGTGATATTATAACTATATAACGATTCATTTATTTATATTGATGACTAGTCAATTATGTTAGGTATAAATAGAAATTGCATTTAATGGTTTAATACTTTAATGTGACTGTGCGTGGTTGAGGGTGTGCGCCGAACTAGGTGCAACCTGTTTCACCCCCTTCCGCCAGCCCTCCTGCCTTCCACCTCAGACGCACCACAAGGCTGTGGGGCTCCCCTAGAAGCAGCCCAAGACTGAGAACATTGTTAAGATGAAAGGTCTATTGCAGCTTCTGGGGTGAGAGAGAGAGAGTCTAACATGGGACTATATTTAAGTTATTCATTTTTTTTGTGGTATAATTATTGAGAATGTGCCTTTAGACAGCAGAGAAGTGCCCTAATACAATACTTGTTTATCAACTTCAGGACTTTCTGAACATGGGATTGACGTGATCGAACCTAGAACCTTCAATGGTTCGAGCATTTTTGCCATTCATTTATAAGCACTGAGACGCCATTTTCTCGAGAGAGTGTGTATATGCGGCTAGAGAGAAAGGTGCAAAGATTTATAGTGTTCTCTTCTGCACTACGGCCAGCAATGGTCCTTTTAAAATAAAATTGAGAATTTCGGTGAAAGGACCCAGCGGATGTTCATTGTTGTCCACATTCTGACTGTTTAGTATTTGGAATTTTCAACTATTCAGTCTTTGCGTGATTCAGGTCAGCACAACCCCGAGTCCAGTCTTACAACAATTCAAACCCCAGACAGCAGTTGTCGGCAGTGACCATCACACCAGAGCTGTGAGGACAAGGTTGGGCTGAACTTAGTCTCTCGGACTGCTAAAGGATGAAGACCCAGTCGACAGGCGGATCAAGTAGATGATACAGTTAAGAAGACCCAGTCGACAGGCGGACCAAGTAGATGATACAGTTAAGAAGACCCAGTCGACAGGCGGATCAAGTAGATCATACAGTTAAGAAGTATCGTTAATCCGTCCAGTGATAATAAGTAATCACTTTCACAGTAGGTAACTTTTAGCCGGTCAGTCACATGCTGTCAATCACCTCTTTCTTAGTTTTTACTCTGTTCGTCATGTACATTGCAATCAGGTCACTACTAACTTTCAGTCGACCAGTCAGGTATTCTTTAATCGTGTTTCTGGTTACTTTTATGTTTTTAATCATGTCATTTGTTACTTTCAATTCGTCAATTAGGTGTGTTTTTAGTCATGTCATTTGTTACTTTCAATTCGTCAATCAGGTGTGTTTTTAGTCATGTCATTTGTTACTTTCAATTCGTCAATCAGGTGTGTTTTTAGTCATGTCATTTGTTACTTTCAATTCGTCAATTAGGTGGGGTTTTTTAGTCAAGTCATTTGTTACTTTCAACCCAATCGATCAGTTGCTTTTTAATCAATCAGGTGTGTTTTTAATCATATCATTTGTAAGTTACAGTCTATCAGTCAAGTGATCCATCATCTTGTCATTTGTTACTTTCAATTTGTCAGTATTATTTCAATCCGTCAGTCACATGTTTTTAGTCAAGTAATCTGTTACTTTCAATCCGTCAATCGTTTGATTTTAGTAGTGTAATTTGTTACTTTTAATCTGTCATTCAAATGGTTTTTTTTAATCATGTCTATCCTGTTTTTCAAACAAATTAATTATTTTTAACTTTCAATCTGTCTATGTTTTACATTCCAGTATTTATTTAGAGACCTTGTCTCAACATGAGGATTTAAAAATTATTAATCAGGTCATTTGTAACTTTAGGCAGTGTGTGTGCGTGTGCGCGCGGTCACAATCTGTTCAGTCATAACTCTCATGTCTTGCTTTTTTCTTTTATTGGTCACATTCTTTTGCTGCAAATAACTATTAACTGTTAGTCTGTCGATCATGTTTTTTCAATTTTGTCATTCACAGCTTTAAACTAAATAATGGATCACGTGTCTGAAGTCTGAGCACTATTAACTTTCAGTCCTTTATTCACTTTCTGAAGTTTGTTACTGTAACTTGTAATCAGTCGTTCACGTGTTCTGCTGTTCTTTAATTTGTCGGTTACATGTTTACCAGACAAATTTGTCATACATTCTGATCTTTTATTTGTATATTTTTTAGTTATGTTATTCGTAACTTCTGATCTGTCATTTCATATGTCAGCTTCAGTCTACTGTTCATGTATTTTGCAGAAAAAATATTTGTAACTTTCATTATCTGATTATCTCAATCTGTCTATCCTGTTTTTCAGAAAAAATATTCGTAACTTTCATTCTGTCTCTCTTGTAGTTTCAAATTATTCATAACTCTCAATCTGTCTAACCAGTTTTTCAAACAAATTATTTTTAACTTTCAATCTGTCTATGTCTTACATTCCAGTATTTATTTAGAGACCTTGTCTCAGCATGAGGATTTAAAGATTATTAATTTCCAACATTCACCTATGCTGACGACAGACTGGTTGCCAAATTCACCCTTCAGTCTCCTAAATTAACTCCCTTGGTTTAGATATTAAATTTAGTGACAAGCAAACCCGTGTAATAAAGCATGAACTGGGTCCGTTATCCAATCACAACTAATTATGCATTCATAACATTCATCTTTTGACTCAGCCCAAAACCAGTTCTTAATTGGTCTTCCTTGCAATAATTAGCCAACTTCTGTAATTAGATAACAAATGAGAATTTGATAAATTTAACGATTAACAAATGGTAATTCCATATATCAAAATTCAAATACGAAGGTCATAGGACTACCTATTTGTCTTTTAAAGTTTGTAATGGAATCGTAACACACAGTTCTGATTTAAGAGATCACCACTGTTCACATAGCTCTTTTAATCTTCTCATCCTTTATGGCAGTGCTCACACCCCAACAGTAGGTCGTCACATGACTGGCAACTGTCGCATAACCCGTCGCTTGAATAGCGTCAATTCGGCTCTTCAACTTAGTAGTCCTAAGGACCGGTGTTCAGTAAGTCATGCACACCCTCAGGATTCAAACATTAAACCCAACATGAATTTTCAACACATGAAATTCCAAATGTGGAAACACTAAACGTGAAACCCACTCTGAAACGATAATTGTTCATTTCCATGAGCGACAACTCTATTTATTCGCCAACCCGTATATGTGGCATAGACAATAGAGTAGCCTATTTACAAATCGACTTTTCAATCGTATTTTACAGAGTGAAAGATAAAATATGAAAAATGAAAGATCATTTCATACAAAAATACTTCAGCACACACAGTGTTTCACAATTGTCCATTTAGTTAGTTAGCCTTAATTAATTATAAATTAATTAAATTAACGTTCCACAATGTCTTTATGCAATCCAGCAATTATTTAGAGTTACAAATACATATTAATCTGGTCACTCTATTCTCTGGTCACACGTCAGGAAAAATAGCAATTATTTAGAGTTACAAATACATATTAATCTGGTCACTCTCTTCTCTGGCCACACGTCAGGAAAAATAGCAATTATTTAGAGTTACAAATACATATTAATCTGGTCACTCTCTTCTCTGGCCACACGTCAGGAAAAATAGCAATTATTTAAAGTTACAAATACATATTAATCTGGTCACTCTATTCTCTGGCCACACATCAGGAAAAATAGCAATTATTTAGAGTTACAAATACATATTAATCTGGTCACTCTCTTCTCTGGCCACACGTCAGGAAAAATAGCAATTATTTAGAGTTACAAATACATATTAATCTGGTCACTCTCTTCTCTGGCCACACGTCAGGAAAAATAGCAATTATTTAAAGTTACAAATACATATTAATCTGGTCACTCTATTCTCTGGCCACACGTCATGAAAAATACAAATCAATCACAATAGATATGCAAAAATCACACAACAATGTTCTTAATAAAATACAGTTTATAATACTACGAAGTCGATGTCTTACCTTGTTCTGAATGCAAATGGGTTTTCTCAGATCATGGAATAAATATTGGCGAAATATGTCTTAGTCGCAGTCCCTTCATGAATGTGGGCTAGGACCAGGTTCACGGTATATAAAGGTATCTATCTATGAATTATGGCAGGAAATTTATCGGTCAAGCATTAGGCTTGGACAACAACTCATTATATGCTATATTCGTGTATATTATATAAATAAATGCTGACCCTCTTTTGATAGCGGGTAAGCCGTCTGCAGCGCGACGCGTCAGGCGCGTGATGATTACATAACCGTTCGCGATGCCTGTACCAAAAATCTCGGCTATAAATAGGAACGAACCTTCAAAGAGCTTAACATAACAATACTAAATAATTATTAGATAGGAGGTCAAGTATAATTTGTCCATGACTTCGTTACACTATGGTTCATTTTCAAATGTTTATTCGTAACTGTCAGCCATTTCTTTCTGAGTTAATTCATTCGTGCTGTTCAGTAAGTTAGTGGCGTGAAGACTACAAGCACCATACAAAACTTTATTCTGAGAATTAATCTGATAAATAAATGGTGAATTCAACACAAAAGTTCCACAGAAATACAAGTGAAAAGAAAACAGAAAACTGTCACTCTCAGAATTTTCCCTTCTTATTTTCAGTTCTGCCTGCCTGGCTGGTAATTGTTCGTCTTCGAAAGACTTGCACTGGAAACATAAATAAATACAATTCACAGAATTTTACCTCAAACATCATTGTGTCAGCCTACTGGTAATGTGATCTGTAATTGGATCGATTTGTGAAGCAAAGTTTTCAGGAAATGTGCGTTCTCAATTTGCGTATCTTTGTACAGCGTGTGGACAGTTTTGTTACACACAAAGTGAATTGTAATTATAAAACAACAAATATATTACACGCACTTTGCCCTCGGCAGTCAGTATTTTATACATTTGTTCGTAACAGGATGCACAGCACAGTCAGTCTGTAGGAAAAGAATGTGATTGAATGTGTGGGTTTGGGAGGAAGATGGGAATTTTGCGTTAAGCTTGTACATATGAGTGTGTGCGTGTGTGTATATGCGCATGTATGTGTGTGTCTCCGCACGAAATCGGCGAAAGCTGGAGGTGCTCCCACCAAATTCAGTGTGTATGTGTGTGTGACACCATAGTGCAACTGAATCGGGTTGGAAATTGCACCGTGTAATAATACGTGTGTGTTGTGCACATGACATGAGATTTGAAACATGTACACACGCTAGCGGTCAGTTTGTTGGAAAGTGCAATTAGGTGAATATCGCTACTTCTTCAGAAAGTTGTGTCTGTATCTATTGTTGACGTTACATGCATGGCTGTAGAAATCTGAATGATGTCTGTATCCAAAATTTACATGCAGTAATTTGTCTTTAAGTGTCTGTGTGTCTATAAGTAAGGCTTTAGGATAGAAGTCTTTGGGATCGCAAGTACGCTGTAATTTCTGGAAGGAAGCCGATATAATTAACACAAGTGCAAACAGCTAAGATGTTAATTTTCATTTTCACCTTACTAATATTTCTACTACTACTACTAATATGTAACCGACCGCACGAAGGCCAAGGTACAAACAAAAATGATTTGTCATTGCTGCTAATGTAGGGGGGGGGGAGTATCTTTCGGCTTCCGCCGCTTTCGCGATTTGTCGTTGTAAGTAGAGGTGCGTTTTATATTACTCACATGTATAAACAAATAAAAGTTACCCTCAGTCCTGAAAGCCAAGTAGGTGTGAAGGGTTATAAAATCTAAAGTGCAAGCTCAACCGTTCTCTAGGATTAAAACGATGGGTTTCGCAAGAAAAGAAGTAAAAGCGGCTGATGGGTGGAATGAAAAAGGGGAAAAGAGAAAAGACGTTACCATGGTATGCTGATTGGCGAGTCCTGACACATCTCATTCTGAAGATCACTCACTGCCAGCATTTTGATAATCAATAGCTGGCATTGAATTCTCACTTTCCTGAGGTGCTGGTTCCGGTGCCGGTTCCTGTTCCGGTTCCGGTGCTGGTTCCGGTGTTGGTTTCGGTTTTGGTCTCTTTTTGCAATTTTTCTAATTACACAGTACATCAAAGTAAAAATCATGGCAATCAGAAATAAATATACATCAAAGTACAGGTCATGGCATAGAGAAATAAACATTTATCAAAATACAGATCACGGCACAGAAAAATAAACATACATCAAAATACAGATCGTGGCACAGAGAATTAAACATACATCAATGTAAAGTTCACGGCACAGAGAAATAAACATACATCAAAATGTAAGATCATGTCACAAATAAATAAACATACAAGAAAAAGAAACATCACGGCACATAGAAATAAGCATCAAAAGTAAGTTATAGCACCCAAACTTTACCATGATGATGATGATGATGACAATGGTGGTGGTGGTGATGATGATGATGATGATGATTGCGGCAACTTTAACAGTAATAGTGATAATAGATTGGACAACAAATGAAATTATCTTGACAGAAAAACAAGAACACTATTCATAAATCATAAAGCCCTACACCCAAAATCAGAGGTAATCTCTATGTATCTAGGACATGGGAGGCAGAGAGAGGACTCAAGAAAATCAAAGCCGTCCTTGAAGAAGAAGTTATAGACCTTGTGGACTACATCTGGAATAATAGCAAAGGTGAACCACTGGTAGAAGCAGTAAAGATACGTCGATTATACCACCACCACCACCACCACAAACGAAGAAACATTGATAAAATATCAACGAAGCAGCCATTAGAACATATTTGGATCCAAAACCTCTCCATGGTTAGAATGTGCGACAAGCTGATAAACATGAACAAAACAATCAACATATAGGTGGTTGAAAGAGGCAGGTATGAAAAGGAGAAACAGAAGCACTCATAACACCTGTGTGCAATATCAAGCACTCAACACGATATTACACAAAACAAAAATTATGAAAAGTTCAAATTACTCCAATGCAATCTGCAAAAACAAGTTTGAAACAACAGAAGATATATTATCTACACATCAGTTTCTGGCTGGAACAGAAAAAAACCAAGAGACATTGAAGTGGCAAAATGAAATCGTACATAAAAATCTATGTGAAAACTATGGAGTAAAATCTCCCAGAAAGAGCAAATTAATGCACCAACCAAAAGCAGTCACCGAGACTGAAGAAGTCAAAATATTGTAGGACATCGATATAAGAACAGATCGGGTGATTCCTGCATGAAGACCAGACGTTGTAGTTGTCAATACGTCTAACAAAACGGTAGTAATAATCGATGTCACTGTTCCGAGCAAAAGAAACAGAAAAAGTAGAAAAATACTAGGATCTCAGTGTTGAAATCCAGAGACTGTGGAATGTAAAAGCAGAAGTGATACCTGTAGTAATAGGAGAACTGGTAAACATAACATCAGAGTTAGACATCTATCTGAATAAACTTCCTGGAAATCAAAGACTCGCCCCATTAATAAAAGCAGAAGTCCTCGGATGTGCCACAACCTCCGTGAAACCTTGGATCTCCCTGAATGTTGATAAGATTCCAAGTTTTTGGCTCACCACCGACAGTCAACAGAAGTCGTGAAAAAGGGATAATAATAATAATAATATAATTATTCTTTCCACGACTTCTGTTTGACTGTCGGTTGTGATCCAAGGTCTCGGAATCATACCATGATTCTGGGAGATCCAAGGTTTTACGGAGGATGGGGGCACTTCCGATGAGTGCTGCTTTGAGTAGTAGAGCGAGTTTGTGGTTTCCAGGGAGTTTATTCAGATTGCCTTCCAATTTAGATGTTATGTTCCCCAAGGCTCCTATCACTATAGGTATCACTTCTGCTTTTACATTCCACAGTCTCTGAATTTCTAATCTGAGGTCTTGGTATTTTTCTATTTTTTCTCTTTCTTTTGTTTTTATGTTTCTATCACTTGGAACAGCGACATCAATGATTGTTACTGTTCTGTTGGACTTATTGAGAACTACATATTCTGGTCTTCGTGCAGGAATCACTCGATCTGTTCTTATCTCGAAGTCCCACAGTATTTTTACCTCTTCTGTTTCGGTGACTGCTTCTGGTTGGTGCATCCATGCTCTTTCTGGGGATTTTATGCCATAGTTCTTTCACAGTTATCTCTTAAAATTTCCCTTCCAGACTTCCTTGACAACCTTCTCTTAGCCTTAATTATAGATACCACTTACTGTCTCCAGTTCCAGCCATTTCTAGCCGACAAGAATAAAGACGTGGTCAAGTATCAGGGTATCTAGGACGCAAAAATATGTTAGTATATATCAGTGGAAGTAGGTCTTATCTAGTCACAACATCAGTGAAAGTAGACCATACCTAGTAACATCAGTAGAAGTAGGTCCTATCTAGTAACATCAATGGAAGTAGGTTTCATCTAGGAAAATCAGTGGAAGTAGGTCTTATCTAGGAACATCAATGGAAGTAGGTCCTATCTAGTCTCAATGTGATTGGAAGTAGGTCCTACCTAGTCACAACATCAGTGGAAGTAGGTCCTATCTAGTCAAACCAGTGGATGTAGGTCCTATATAGTCATATAGGTGGACGTAGCTCCTATCTAGTAACATCACTTGAAGTATGTCATATCTAGTCATATAAGTGGAAGTAGGTAGTATCTAGTAACAATATGATTTGAAGTAGGTCCTATCTAGTAACATCAGTGGAGGTAGGTCTTATCTAGTCACAACATCAGTGGAAGTAGACCCTATCTAGCCATATAATTGGAAGTAGATAGTATCTAGTCACAATATATTTGGAGGTAGGTCCTATCTAGTAACATCAGTGGAAGTAGGTCTTATCTAGAAAATCAGTGGATGAATGTCCTATCTAGTCACAATATGATTCACATCAGTGGAAGTAGACTTTCTCTAGTCACAATATCAGTGAATATAGGTCCTATCTAGTCACATCAATGGAAGTATGCCTGTCTAGTAACATCAGTGGAAGTAGATCTCTTCTAGTAACATCACTAGAATTAGGTCTTATCTAGTCACATATCAGTGGAAGTAGGTTATATCTAGTTACAATATCAGTGGATGTAGATCCTATAGTATATAGACACACTAGGAGTGAAAGTCGGTCCTATCTAGTCACAATATCATTGGAAGTAGATAATATCTAGTCACGATTTCAGAGGAAGTAGCTCCTAACTATTCATATTCCATGGAAGTAGATCCTATCTAGTCACACCATTAGAAGAGATAGGTCCAATCTAGTCACATTTGTGGTAGTATATCCTATCTAGTCACAACATCAGTGGAAGTAGGTCTTATCTAGTCATATCAGTGGAAGTATGTCCTATCTAGTAACATCTGTGGGAGTATGTCCTATCTAGTTACAACATCAGTGGAAGTAGATTCTATCTAGTCACAATATCAGTGGATATATGTCCTATCTAGCACATCAATGGAAGTATGTATATCTAGTAACATCAGTGGAAGTAGATCTCTTCTATTAACATCACTAGAAGTAGGTCCTTTCTAGACACATATCAGTGGAAGTAGGTTTTATCTAATAACAATATCAGTGGGCGTAGGTCCTATATACTAATATAGACACACTATGAGTGAAAGTAGGTCCCATCTAGTTACAATATAATTGGAAGTTCGTAATATCTAATCACGATTTCAGAGGAAGTAGCTCCTAACTATTCATATTCCATGGAAGTAGGTCCTATCTAGTCACAACATTAGTGGAAGGAGGTCCTATCTAGTCACACCATTAGAAGAGGTAGGTCCTATCTAGTCACATTTGTGGAAGAATGTCCTATCTAGCCACAACATTAGTGGAAGTAGGTCCTATTTGTCACAATATCATTGGATGTATATCTATCTAGCCCCAACATTAGTGGAAGTAGGTCCTATGTAGTCACAATATCATTGGATGTATGTCTATCTAGACACAACATTAGTGGAAGTAGGTCCTATGTAGTCACAATATCATTGGATGTATGTCTATCTAGACACAACATTAGTGGAAGTAGGTCCTATGTAGTCACAATAGAGGTGGATGTATGTCTATCTAGCCACAACATTAGTGGAAGTAGGTCCTATGTAGTCACAATAGAGGTGGATGTATGTCCTATCTAGTCACAACATTAGTGGAAGTACGTTCTATCTAGTAACATCAGTGGAAGTAGGTTCTATCTAGTAACATTATTGGAAGTAGGTTCTATCTAGTCATATGAGTGGAAGTAGATCCTGTCTAGTAATATCGGTGGATGTATGTCCTATTGAGTCACAATTTCAGTGAAATTCGGTCCTGTCTAGTCACACTATCATCTCTTCAACATCAAAACTTAATTCAGACAGCGGGCTTTCAGACAAAAACATCTACACATGTAGTGGTTGACCATTGAGTGAATTGCATGCAATCGACACAAAGCAGACCAGGGAACGTTTTATAACCTTTGTTCATTGATTGGGAGCTGGGGGACAACATAAATGCAGTGATTGTCTCACTTACCCTACGTCTCCCGCGACATTTGGATTTCTTTTTGCGCCATTTTTTCGATTTCGTTTTTCTCCCTGATTTGCGCCGCCCACGGAGTTCAACGTCAACGCTTGTGTCTTCCTTGCTCTGCCCCGCGTCACAGGTCAATGCACACACTAGCAGCACCACAAACAGCACCGCGACCAGATATGTCGTCTTCATTGTCTTTAAAACAACACCCCGCATTGTTTAATTAGTATTTAGCTGGCTAGGTTAATTACTATAGTTGCCGTTGTTGTAGTGGTTGGTAGTAGTAGTAGTATAAGTTATTCTTATAGTAGAATAGAAGTAGCAAAATATAGAAGCCATTCAAATAGTAGTAGTAGTTGTTGTTGTAGTAGTAAAATAATAATTGTAGGACATGTAGTAGTAGATCTTAAATAGTACATTTAGTAGTAGAAGCACTAATAATGCAATTAGTAATACTGTAGTAGTGTATGTAGTAAAAGTAATGGTAACTGTAGCAGCATTAATAATGTATTTTGGAGTGGTAGTAGCATTAGCAGTGCATGCAATACGGTATACGTAATAATAGGAGTAGTACATTACGTTGCAAAAATTGTAGTATTGCATGAACTAGTATTAACAGTAATACTATTATAGTAGTATGTGAAGTAGTATTAATTGTAGAAATGAGGTAGAAATGGTAATAACAGTAGTAGTGCATGGAGTAGAATTAATACTAAAATTGAGAGAAGTAGTAGTAATAACAGAAACAGTGTATGAAGGAGTATTAATAGTAGTAGTACATGGGGTAGTAGTAGTAGTAGTAGTAGTAGTGTGTGAAGAAGCATTAATTGTAGTAGAAATAACAAAAGTAGTATTTGAAGTATTTGAAATTGTAGTAGTAGAAGACATTATAGTAGTACTATTAGTAATACATTAAATAGTAGTAATATTAGTAGTGTGTGAGGTAGCAGAAATAGCGTAAGTGCATGACGTTATAGCAGCAATGGTAATAGTTCATTATGCAATAATAACGGAGTAATACATACAGTAGTAATAATAGAAGCAGAACATAAATTAGTACTGACATGAATAGCACAGGAAGTAGTACAAGCAGGAGTACCGTATATGAACTACTACTACTCTCAGGAGTAGGGCATGAAGTATTACTAACAGGATTAGTACAAGACCTATTAATAATATTGAAAAGAAGTTCTACAGGAAGCAGCAATAATTAAGAACAGTACTAACAGTAGTAGTGCAAGAGGTAGTAATAACAGGAGTAGTGAATGAAGTAGTAATGATAGAAGTATTACAAACAGGAATAGTATATGAAGTAGTAATAACAGGAGTAGTGCATGAAATAGCAATAATAAGAGAAGTAGTGCATGAAGTAGTAGCCGTAGAGGTAGTAATAACAGGAGTAGTACAAGACTTAGTGCTAACAGGAGTAGTACATGAAGTAGTACCAAACGAAGTAGTACTAACAGGAGTGGTACATGAAGTAGTCATAATGGGATTAGTGCAAGAAATAGCAATAATAAGAGTAGTGCATGAAGTAGTATTAATGCGAGTAGTACAAGAGATAGTGCTAACAAGAGTTGTACATGAAATAGTAATAATAGGAGTAGAATCAACCGGAGTAGTGCACAAAGTATAAAAATAGGAAATGTACATGAAGTAGTAATAAAAGAAGTATTACTAATAGTAGTTGTACTTAACTATAATAATACGAGTAGTACCTGAAATAGTAATAATAGGAGTGGTACTAACAGGAATAGTACATGAAATAGTAATAATAGGAGTGGTGTGATGTAGTACTAACATAAGGACTATTAAATGGAATAGTGCATGAAATAGTAATAATAGGAGTGGTGTGATGTAGTACTAACATAAGGACTATTAAATGGAATAGTGCATGAAATAGTAATAATAGGAGTGGTGTGATGTAGTACTAACATAAGGACTATTAAATGGAATAGTGCATGAAATAGTAATAATAGGAGTGGTGTGATGTAGTACTAACATAAGGACTATTAAATGGAATAGTGCATGAAGTAATAGTAATAGAAGTAGTACTAAAAGTAGTAGTACATGAAGTAGTGATAACAGAGGTTGTACCAGCAGATGTAATACATGAAGTAGTCACAGAGGTACTAACAAGAGTAGCAATGAAGTAGAAACAATTATAGGGTGTGAAAAAATAAATCGGAATAATTTTGTAAGCAGACTTTTTATCAATATTGTTTTATAATTTCAATGGCGCTGCCATTCTTCAGTCAGAGAAAATATTGCGTTGCGGTCTTGGACATGGCCAATCAAATCTTCGACGCCATCAACAATGTTTTGATATAGCCTACTAGCTTACTATTTAGTCGTATTTATTTTTATATGTATTTATTTATTTCCTTTGATTTGTTATAGCCTACTAGTTTACTATTTAGTTGTATTTATTTTTATACGTATTTATTTATTTCCTTTGTTCTATTCATGCCAGTGCTAATAATAGTTACAATTACAGGCCAGGGTAGTTCAGGTACTTCAGCGAATTAATGTAGCAATTTAGGCCAAGGTAGTTCATGTACTTCAGCGAATTAATGTAGCAATTTAGGCCAAGGTAGTTCATGTACTTCAGCGAATTAATGTAGCAATTTAGGCCAAGGTAGTTCAGGTACTTCAGCGAATTAATTAGCAATTTATAGTTACAGGTTTACATAGATGTAAAGATACCTCAGTAAATCAGAGTAACGAGTTACAGTTAGAGGTTTACATAGATGTAATGATACTTCAGTAAATTAATGTAGCGAGTTTAGTTAGGGTCTTACATAGATGTAAAGATACATCAGTAAATCAATGTAGCAATTTATAGTTACAGGTTAACAAGGATGTAAAGGTATTTTAGTAAATCAATGTAGCGAGTTATAGTTACAGGTCTACGTAGATGTAAGGATACTTCAGTAAATCACTGTAGCAATTTATAGTTACAGGCTTAGATAGATGTAAAGATACATCAGTAAATCAATGTAGCAATTTATAGTTACAGGTTAACAAGGATGTAAAGGTATTTTAGTAAATCAATGTAGCGAGTTATAATTAGAGGCTTACATAGTTGTAAAGGTACTTCAGTAAATCAATGTAGCGATTTATAGTTACAGGCTTATATAGCTCTATTGGTACAACAGAAGTCAATGTAATGTCATACAGTTACATGCTTACATAGTTGAACAGATACATCAGTAGTTAACGCAAAGATTTACAACTACAGGCTGTTTAGTTACTTCGGTAAATCAATGTAGCGACTTACATTTACAGTACTAGATAGTTCTTTAGGTACATGATGAATAATTGCCACGAATTACAATTTGATATCAAGATAAAGTTACACGTTCAATATGGAATCAATATAACGATTTGCGATTACATATCTAGATAAATATACACAAGTATATCCAAGAATACATGTAACGATTTATGATTACATATCTAGATAAATATACACAAGTATATCCAAGAATACATGTAACGATTTATGATTACAGATCTAGATAAAATATACACAAGTACATCAATTACACACATAAACAGGGAATCAGTTTAGCGATTTACGATACGTCTCTATAAATTTACATTAAATAACGAACAATCAGTATAACGACTCACGATTACAGGTCTAGAGAAATTTACACATGAAGGCCTACAACAGAGAATCAGTATAACGACTTACGATTACAGGCCTAGAGAAATTTACACATGAAGGCCTACAACAGAGAATCAGTATAACGACTCACGATTACAGGCCTAGTCACCTCTTGTACAACAAAGACAAAATTAAGAACGCTACACTATTTGTGAAATTGCTATTTGTATACCAGTTCTAGGTCAGTCCACAGATTTGAGGTCATAAGCATATCGAGGGCGTACGTACGTAAGTCTCTTTACAATGCACTCTCAACTTCTGGATACTTAGCAAGAAAGATGGGAAAATTGAAATCCAGGTTACACTGGACTCCATTATCCTTGATTGAAATAAGTAAGTATTCTTATATATATATACAATGATTAGCGTGTTGCAAAAGCATAAAATTGTTTGAAAACAAGGATTTAATAATGTGCATTATTTCTTTGACTTTCTTTTATTCTTTAGGTACTTATTTTTGTTTCTAACATTCAAGGAACATACTGGTGTTGTTATGATTACTGAATTTAATCAATATAATAAAGTGTATTAATGAATCTCAATTGCCAGTTAAAATAAGTGATTATCATTTAAAAGTGTCAAATTTTACTTTTGCATAGACACCAACTGAGGGGAAGAAATTTGGGGGGGGGGGGGAATTTTTAGTATTTGGCAGATGTTTTACATTTTTATTACTATACGAAATTTGAAATAATTATATTCGCATCTCATGACCGGTATCGATTCATGAGAAAAATGTCGTTCATGTGTCGACAGACTTCGAACTTTACAAGTGTTTTGGGGGTTTTAATAAATTTTATATGTTTACGTCGGATATTGAATAAACATTATAGAAGAACAGGAAGAAAGTGTATTCATGAGAGAGAGAGAGAGAGAGAGAGAGAGAGAGAGAGAGAGAGAGAGAGAGAGAGAGAAAATTGTGATTGTTACCTTGATGAAAGTGTTTTGAAATGGTTTAAGAGACTCTTTATTGGGTGAAGTATTGGAATGCTTTCAGTGATTGCTACCTTAGGTGACGTGTTTTGTAATGTTTTAATTGTTAACTTCGGGTGACGTGTTTTGGAATGGTTTCACCAATTGTTGCCTAGGGTGACGCGTTTTTAAGTGATTGTTACCGTGGTTGAAATGTTTTGGAATGGTTTAAGAGATTTTTTATTTGGTGCATGTTTTGGAATGGTTTAAGTGATAGTAACCTTGGTTGACGTGTATTGGAATAGTTTAAGCGATTGTTGCCTAGGGTGAAGGGTTTTGAAACGTCTAACCGATTGCTAACTTGGGTGAAGGGTTTTGTAATATTTTAAGCTACTCTTGCCTTGGGTGGCGTGTTTTGTAATTGTTTAATCGAATGTTATCTACTTTGGGTAATGTGTTTTGGAATAGTTTAAGCGATTGTTGCCTTGCATGATACGTTTTGGAATGGATTAGGTGATCGTTGCAATGGATGACGCGTTTTGCAAAGTGTAAAAGATTGTTGGCTTGGGTGACGTATTTTGGAATGGTTTATGCGATCGCTAATTTGTGTGACGTGTTTTGAAATGGTTTAGGAAATTGCTAACTTGTGTGACGTTTATGGAATGGTTTAAGCGATTGTTGCCTATGTGTTTTACAATCGTTGAATCGATTGCTACTTTGGGTGACGTGTTTTGTAAAAGTTTAAGCGATTGTTATCTTGGATGACGTGTTTTGTATGCCTTGGGAGCCGTGTTTTGCATGGTGTAAGCGATTGCTACCTGCGTGAAGTATTTATAAATGGTTTAAGAGATTTTTACCTTGGGTCAAGTGTTTTAGAATGTTTTAAGAGATTGTTTATTGGGTGAAGTGTCTTGGGTTTGGTGACGCGTATTCTCTATTTCTGACGTAAACCTTTAGTCAATTTTTCTAGGTGTTTTTTTTCTGACGTAAACCTTCAGTTAATTTCATTCTGTGTTTTTTTTCTGACGAAAACCTTCATTCTAAATGTATTTTCTGACGTAAACCTTCAGCCAATCTCATTCTAACTATTTGTCTGACGTAAAAACACAGACCTTCTCATTCTCACACAGGCCTCTTGTCAGGTTTGCATACATCAAAGTTAACATATTGCGCAAAACCTTGTGAGCTGCCACTCAAGACTTAATTCTGTCATGACTTAAGATAGTGTCGCTGTGTGTTGCCACTCAAGACTTAACGGCACTATCCTGTCCCAAAGGGTTAAGTCTTGACTGGCAATACAAGTTCTTAGCGCAATATGTTAACGTCTATCATTACAATCCTGACAGGTGGCTTGTGTGAGATTGAGAGGGTCTGAGGGTTTACGTCAGCCAAACAGCTAGAATGAGACTGCTGAAGGCTTACGTCATTAAAAAAAAATGAAATTGGGTGAAGGCTTACATCAGAAAACAGATCAAGATTGGCTCACATGAGAAAAAACCCATTTAGAACGAGATTTGCTGAAGGCTTAATGGCGAGAAAGTTGTCTGAGGGCTTACGTCAGAGAGATCTATAACGAGAATGGCCGAGGGCTTATGACCCCTCCCAAAAAAAAAAAGAAAGAAAAAAAGCAAGATCGTCGAGAGTGACCAAGGGCTTACGTCATGCAAACAAATAGAACGAGAGTGACCAAGGGCTTACGTCATGCAAACAAATAGAACGAGAGTGACCAAGGGCTTACGTCAAACAAATAGAACGAGAGTGACCAAGGGCTTACGTCATGCAAACGAATAGAACGAGAGTGATCAAGGGCTTACGTCATGCAAACAAATAGAACGAGAGTGGCCAAGGGCTTACGTCAAACAAACAGCTAGAACAAGTATAACCTAGGGTTTCGCGTCAAACATCTAGAACGAGAGTGATTGAGGGCTTAATTCTTGCAAGAGTCTAGAACAAGATTGAGTAATGGCTTATGTTGGGCTAACAGCTAGGTCTGGACGAGGTTATAGTAAAATGCCAGTCACACCATCGTAGCACATAATTAAAGAATGCAAACTACTAAGACAGGGAAATATATGAAGTTACGAAGTTACAATGTACTTAATTGAAAATGACATACCATTGAATATTATGAGTATTTAAAACCCACCCAAGGATAAATAGCATCAGTGCCTCCAACTGCTAGAAGAATTTATAAATAATTACCCTGTTGTTTTGCTTTCTTGGAATTGCTTTGCATAAACCATTCCAAACATGTCACCTAAGGTGTGACACGAACGCCACCCTAGATTTGGTTATGATTATTATTGATTATTCATAACTAAATGTAGGTGCGCAGACAGTTAATCGCGCGTCACTTAATAGCGGACAGTTAAACGCAGACAGATAACCGCAGAGACAGTTTAACACTAAGACAGTTCACCGCGCGTCACTTAATAGCGGACAGTTAAACGCAGACAGATAACCGCAGAGACAGTTTAACACTAAGACAGTTCACCGCGCGTCACTTAATAGCGGACAGTTAAACGCAGACAGATAACCGCAGAGACAGTTTAACACTAAGACAGTTCACCGCGCGTCACTTAATAGCGGACAGTTAAACGCAGACAGATAACCGCAGAGACAGTTTAACACTAAGACAGTTCACCGCGCGTCACTTAATAGCGGACAGTTAAACGCAGACAGATAACCGCAGAGACAGTTTAACACTAAGACAGTTCATCGCGCGTCACTTAATAGCGGACAGTTAAACGCAGACAGATAACCGCAGAGACAGTTTAACACTAAGACAGTTCATCGCGCGACAACTAAACGGACGTACTTTTAATTGCACGACACTTCCACGCTGCTGACAGGTGACAGAAGCAACAGGTCGACAATGCTAATATTTATGTAGTTATAATTTAAAGGTAGATATCGTGCATTGCAATCACAATGCCAATATTTATGTAGTTATAATTTAAAGGTAGACATAGTGGAAAGCATAGTTGAAGTAACATTATAATAATAAATATGTGTAGTAGTGTGACAAAGTAAATTTGCCCCTTACTATTTTTAATTTTAATTGTTATATAAGTTGCTAAATTGTCAGAGTGACCCGTCCTTGTGCACTCCTTATGGTGTTATTTTAAAAGTGTATGAGTTTGAAATAAACAGCCTAAGGGAAGAATATTCTAGATTTGCTGAACTAGTGGAAACTGAGCAGTTTTCTATTATCCAATGATTTTGATTCATGAGAATGAGACTATCCAACGAGATGAGTTTAAGGCAGGGGTGCACAAACTCCGGCCCGCGAAGAGTCGCCGAGTGGCCCGCCATGTCAAACGAAAAAGTCAAATGTTTACTCATACACTGAGTGATTTGAAACAAAGCAGCACCTCCTGACCAATTTTTCCAGGCGCTCCGTGCAGATGATATCTGCCCGCTGACATAACACTCACAGAGGCAAGAGAAAAAAGCTATACCAAGATGGGCAGCAAACCCCACACATACATGCTTGCCCCTTCCTGTGATGTGGTTGGTCAGTAGCTGTTAAGCCTTAGTGTCCGATCTACCACATTCTGTTGTTTATTTTGATTATATTTTTGTGACAAAATGGCAGCTAATCGTAAAAGAAAAGTTGACAAGGAAAACCAGCAGTTTAATGATGACTGGATAATGCACTTGTCCACACCAGCATACTTGGCAGCACATACTGCTGCAAACAGGCTTTCTCACAGATGAAACTGAACAAAAGCAACACTTGCGGTCAGCTGACTGATGATAATCTGGAAGCAATTTTGCATCTTTCAACGTCAAACATCAAGCCGGACATTTTGAAGCTTGCAGATGACATGCAGCACTATCCATCACACTGACTTTGTGAATGTTGACATATCATAACATTTTTAGAATGAGTCTTAGTATACAACTTCTTTGTCGTAATTATAGTCTTAATCGTCATTTGTGTGTTCTTAGATGTGATGTCCGTCTTGTATGGAACAATTTTGATCTTCACTTTTTTGTGGCCCCCGATGGTTTCGATAAGTCAGATTGTGGCCCCCGACTCAAAAAGTTTGTGCACATAGGGTTTAAGGAGTTTACAAACAGTAGAGTATTTTGCTTTTGAATTTGAAGACAGAAATCTGGTTCTGAAGGCAGTCATTAGCATGAGTGTCTTCACAATTATATGTCATACCGTTTAAGTGGTTCGAGTTGAAGTGATTGCGATTAAATGTCGTGCGTTTAAGTTACGCGCGATTAACTGGAGATTATATGTCATACCGTTTAAGTGGTTCGAGTTGAAGTGACTGTGATTAAATGTCGTGCGTTTAAGTTACGCGCGATTAACTGGAGATTATATGTCATACCGTTTAAGTGGTTCGAGTTGAAGTGACTGTGATTAAATGTCGTGCGTTCAAGTGACGCGCGATTAAATGTCTTCGCGATTATATGTCATACCGTTTAAGTGGTTCGAGTTTAAGTGACTGCGATTAAAATGTCGTGCGTTCAAGTGACGCGCGATTAAATGTCTATAAACCGTGTTAAACACTTAAGTCAAATAATTATGTTAATATGAGATTTTGCATTGCTAAACATCGTGTCTGTTTGCAGTGTTAAATACTGTGTCCAGTATTTGTATTCATTTGAGACTGTGCAGTGTTAAATAATGTGTCCAGTAGTTGTATTCATTTGAGACTGTGCAGTGTTAAATACTGTGTCCAGTAGTTAATTTAAGATATTACAGTGTTATTTACTGTGTCTAGTAGTTATGATCATTTGAGTTACAGCATGAAAAACTGTCTCGTAGTTATTTTATTTTGAGACTGAAGTGTTATTCCCCGTGTCTATAGTTAGGTTGATTTGAGACTTTTTAGTGTTAAACACTGAGGCTTGTAGCTATGTTAATTTGAGATTTTGATGTTTAAACACTGTCTCTTGAAGATATCATAATTTGCTACTTTGCAGTGTTAAACACTGTGTTTAGTAATTAAGTTAATTTGAGTCATTTGCTGTGTTAAACACTGTGTTTAAAATTAAGTTAATTTGAGTCATTTGCAGTGTTAAACACTGTGTTTAGTAATTAAGTTAATTTGAGTCATTTGCAGTGCTAAACACTGTGTTTAGTAATTAAGTTAATTTGAGTCATTTGCAGTGTCCAACATCTTGCTTAGTTGTTGTGTAATGTTTCAATTTTGCAGTGTTATTCACTGTGTCTAATTGTTAATTTAATTTGATGTTAATTTGAGACTGTGCAGTGTTATTCACTGTGTCTAGTAGTTATGTAAATTTGAGAATTTACAGTGTTAAAAACTGTGTCTTGTTCCTATGATAATTTTAGGCTTTGCAGTGCTCTTCACTGTGTCTAGTACATGTAGTTATGTTCATTTGAGACTTTGCATATTAAAAACTGTCTTATATTTATGATAATTTGAGACTATGCAGTGTTAAAATCTGTGTCTTGTAATTATATTAATTTCAGACTTCGCAATGTTAAGCATCGTATCTAGTTAATGTAATGTTTTGTTAGACTTTGCAGAGTTATGATAATTGGAGAATTTGTAATGTTAAAACTGTCTCTTGTAATTATGTTTATTTGTGACTTTGTTGTGTTAAACACTATGTCTTGTAGGCATCATAATTTTATACTTTGCTGTGTTAAGCAATGTGTCTATTATGTATGTTAAAACATCGTGCCTAGTTATTTAAATTTCAGATTTTGCAGTGTTATTCACTTTGTCTAGTTATTAATTTAATTTGAAACTTTGCTGATAACCCCTATGTCTTGAGTTAAGTTAATTGGAGATTTTGCAATGTCAAACATCATGAATAGTATTTATGTTAATTGAGACCTTCCATGTAAACAATGTGTCTTTAGTTTTGTTAATTTGTGACTTTGCAGTGTTATTCACTGAGTCTAGTAGTTATGGTCATTTGAGAATTTCCAGTGTTAAACAATGTCTTATATATTTACAATAATTTGAGTCTTAGCAGTTTTAAATACTGTCACATGTAGTTATTAGTCTTAGCAGTTTTAAATACAGACTCGTGTAGTTATGATAATTTGAGAATTTGCAGTGTTAAACAGTGTGTCTAGTTTTTATGTTGAATTTAGACTCTGCAATGTTTAACATTGTATCACCTGCTTATGGTCATTTGAGACTTTGCAGTGTTTAACATTTTGTCTGGAAGTTATGATAATTTGAGGCTTTACAGTATTAAACAACCTGTCTCGTAGTTATGTTAATTTGAGACTTAAGTGTTATTCACTCTGTCTAGTAGTTAATTATTGACAATGCAATATTAAACAATGTGTCTAGTAGTTATATTAATTTGAGACTTTTCAGTGTTAGACACAATTTCTTGCAGTTATGTTAATTTGAGACTTGCAGTGCTAAATACTTGTGTCTAGTGTCAATATTTTGTAATCATTTTAAGAATGCATCTAGGGATATTGCTGTAAAATATTTAACAGTGAACTACGTCAAGTGTCAAGATTTCACCTGATGAAAGATATTTATTTTGAGAATGCATTCTAGAGCTGTTATGTGTAAACATTTAACTACTAAACTATAATTATGCCGATTATTAGATGGGATTTCTGTGTTTATTAATTGCATTAATTCGCCACTAATGTTATGCAATGATGTATATATTCCTGAATTAAGATTACATAGCTATGTACAAAAATCACCAATTTTATTTTGTGTTTCTGATCTGGTTATTTTGCCTACATACACTGTGAAGTTAAACTGTTTCTTAATTCGTTAAGCAAAGAATTTTTTTAAATTTAAGATCGCTGATAAAGTAGAAACTTTTAGAAGTGCTATTTTCTACGAACGAAACGTGGTCATGATAATGAGATTAATTAAGAGCTATTGTGATTTCTTGAACAGTAAAATAGTCATGAAAAGTAGATTAATTAAGAGCTCTTGTGATTTCTTGAATAGTAAAGTAGTCATGAGAGTGAGATTAATTAAGAGCCATTGTGATTTCTTGACTACTAAAGTAGTCATGAGAATGAGATTAAGAGCTCTTGTGATTTCTTGACTACTAAAGTAGTCATGAGAATGAGATTAATTAAGAGCTCTTGTAATTTCTTGAATACTAAAGTAGTCATGAGAATGAGATTAATTAAGAGCTCTTGTGATTTCTTGACTACTAAAGTAGTCATGAGAATGAGATTAATTAGTGCTGTTAGAAGTGTTGAGACGTTTCGTTTGCTCTTTTTATAAGAAAATTGATTTATCTACACAGGTATTGTTTCAATGCTGCTGATGACATCATTAGACGGCTACAATAGGTTTCCTCTGTGCTTCTGTGTAATACCACTTATGACGTAGTGAGAGGAATGTAATAGGCCTTTGTGCTTATGTATAATACTAATGATGACGTAGTGAGACGACTGTAATAGGCCTTTGTGCTTATGTATAATACTAATGATGACGTAGTGAGACGACTGTAATAGGCCTTTGTGCTTATGCATAATACTAATGATGACGTAGTGAGACGACTGTAATAGGCCTTTGTGCTTATGTATAATACTAATGATGACGTAGTGAGACGACTGTAATAGGCCTTTGTGCTTATGTATAATACTAATGATGACGTAGTGAGACGACTGTAATAGGCCTTTGTGCTTATGTATAATACTAATGATGACGTAGTGAGACGACTGTAATAGGCCTTTGTGCTTATGTATAATACTAATGATGACGTAGTGAGAGGAATGTAATAGGCCTTTGTGCTTATGTATAATACTAATGATGACGTAGTAGGAGGACTGCATTCGGACTTTGTGCTTACTGTCATGGATAGCTGTACATGCGGGAACTACTACCGTACAGGATATAACACCAGTACTACTAGACAGGACACAACACCAGTACTACCAGACAGGACATAGTACCAGAACTACCAGACATAACATCAGTACTACCAGACAGGACACAACACCAGTACTACCAGATAGTGCATAACACAAATACCAGGAGACGGGACATTACACCAGTACTACCAGACATGATGCAACACCTGTACTCCCAGACAGCATAACACCAGTACTACCAGACAGTACACAACTCCAGTACTACCAGACATGACATAACACCAGTACTACCAGACACTACATAACACCAGTACTACCAGACAAGGACATAACACAGGTAATACCAGACAGGATAACACCAGTACTACCAGACATGACATAACACCAGTACTATCAGATGGGACATAACACCAGTACTACCAGACAGGACATAACATCAGAGAGAATGCAGTCAGCGTGGTTTCTCGTTGTGCTTGAGACTGTGATTGGTAACAGTGGTGAGGTGGGGAACAGAACTTCACTCCAGATTGAGTCCACGCGTGATTCGGAATTTGCGAGGTGGCACCGTGCCTGTAACAGAACAAACAGTACAGAGAGACACAGCGCCCCTCCCTGATGCCCCACCCATGCCTATCCGGTGAATCAGCTTTAAATCTGCATCTCCCCTTAATTTCAATCAGTCATAATTCAGTTGATTTCTAAAACCGGTAAAGTATTAATGTGATAAGAAATAAGCTTTCCGACTTTCTTGTCAGTCAACAATAGGTCATAGGTCCTTTGTGCACCGATTAACAGGCTAATGCACAAGTGGATGAATAATGCTGATAAACAGTTGGAGGATTAGGACTGCACATTTTAATTCACTGTCGTGTAAATTTCATCCTTCTTCCTACTTATAGTTTTTAAAAGTTTTCACTTTACTCAATTATAACTATATTCTGTGAGTTCCTGGTATTTGCACAGAGCCACCAAATACCCTCCAACCCCCTTCACTCCACATCCAATATCTAAACGACCCATGCTCCGTGATGTGTGAGTAAATATTTCAGTCTTTGAAACTGAACCTGTGAATTGTTTCAGACCAGAAAGCTGTTCGTCTGGTGGCCCAATGTATGTCACTTGTGTGTCAACCCTCCTTCACATACTTTTATTAAATTAATCAAAAGTACAAAAATATTTTATTTCATAATAATATTTTAAATACACTAATAAAAACTGAAACTCTGTGCACTAAAATCCGAAAAGACTTTAGCAATACCATACTTTGTGCACTAAAAATCCTCACTAATTGTGATAACACTATAGAGCCACATTTTATTTTAATCTATCTGAACTTCATTGTTTCCTATTTTATTTAACTTTATTTCTTTATTAAATTTCCTTAAAATTATAATTCTTGACTCTCTGTATATCGTCCCATTGTGTCATTGTGTTATACGGATTGTATTCTTAGAGCTAGCTATTAATTATGTGTTTACCCTCAGACTAGACAGTTAGTGATGCGCCATCTTTGTTGTGTGTCCATGCGTCTGTTTATTAATTGTGTGCACGTGTATCTGAGAGACGGGATTAGTCTCCAGTAAACAAACAAGGGAGTAAATAACGAACACTATTTTTCTACTGATTCTCTTTTCCTGAACTCACACGTAACAATATGCCACATGAGTTAAGAGAGGAATAAAAGTACAAATATAAAAATGTTATAACAGTTTTTAAAATAAAACAATTAAACATATAAATAATAAAATTGCATTTTGGAGAACCACGTTACATTTTCTCGATCAATTTGTTTGGATTTAAAATTTAGATATAATGTTTGATATTTTTATTAATAATTATCGAGTCCTTTACAAAAACTCTCTCGTGACCCTAAGTCAGACTTTGATGCCCACCTTCACTCACCCTGCGACCTTGATTTGGGTCACGACCTGAGGATGGGAACCTCTGTTTAGAGTTTTGTCATTCTATATGACGTTGTCGTTCCTAAGCGTACTGAGTTCTTGTGATCGTGGTGTTGGTCTTGCACCCAGATTTGGTGTAACCACCCTAAAGACATTGGTGTTATTGCGCCCAGATTCGTTGTGGTCGTGCTAAAGATACTAGTGATATTGTACCCTGATTTGGTGGGTCGTGCTAAAGATACTACTGTTATTGTACCCTGATTTGGTGGGTCGTGCTAAAGATACTAGTTTATTGTACCCTGATTTGGTGGGTCGTGCTAAAGAAACTAGTGTTATTGTACCCTGATTTGGTGTGGTCGTGCTAAAGATACTAGTGTTATTGTACCCTGATTTGGTGTGACATGTTAAAGATACTGGTGTTGTGGCAGCATAATTTGGATGTGGCCATGATAAAGATATTGGTGTTATTACACTGTGATTTGGTGTGGCTATGCTAAAGATACTGGTGTTATTACATCGTGACTGGATGTAGCCATGCTAAAGTTGTAAGCATTGATCTGGCACAGTATAGACAGTTGTAAGTTGTTTCCTACCTACCATTGTTAAATCTGAAAGTTTTCTCACTCAGCCATGATCAAATTTTTACTCAGCCTTGATTTGGGTTGGTCAAACTAAATAAACGCCGTTTTCTTTCTATGCCAAACAAAAGGTTACAAGTACTATTTACATGTATTAGGATCTAACAAAACAAAGGTTTACAAGTACTATTTACATGTATTAGGATCTAACAAAACAAAGGTTTACAAGTACTATTTACATGTATTAGGATCTAACAAAACAAAGGTTTACAAGTACTATTTACATGTATTAGGATCTAACAAAACAAAGGTTTACAAGTACTATTTACATGTATTAGGATCTAACAAAACAAAGGTTTACAAGTACTATTTACATGTATTAGGAACTAACAAAACAAAAGTTTATAAGTACTATTTACATATATTAGGGACAAACTCTGACCGATTTCACAAATGTACTAAACACACCTCCCATAAATAATGAATATCTATGACAGGACAACAATTGAGGACGTCACTTCCGGCACGAGCCCCCAATGGATCTGTTGTTCACAGATATGACAGACTAGATAGACTAGATTAACATTAACACCTTAGACAGACATGATGATTACATCTATGGATGTCATACTAGATGAAAATGATAATGAAATTGACACAACAAAAGATGAAAATTTAACAAGAACCTTTATATGAATACAATGACAAGTCACAAGTAAGGTTTTCCTAATCTAATTCAGAGGATTAACAGCCTCCCCTAAGAAGTAACTTGTTCTAGCCCAAAAGTTATTCAATGTCAGTTTTCTTTTCCTACATCTTATCCCCCTTTTTGAAGGGATCACAACTCTGTAAGTTTAATATGTATGTACTCGTTTTCAAAGCCTCGATTTCCAAGTACAATGTACTTAGCTCAAAGTCCCAAAGCTCCGCCCCACTCTTGACTTCCCACGAACAGCAAAGTCTCAGTCGACAAACTTGCTAGATGCCCAATTAGCTGATCAAGTGATTAGCAGATTCGTTGAGTCTGCAAATGCAGTGTAAGAGACTGCTGAATATAATTTAAAGTATTTAAATGTCAATGGTTATTTGAGTCTATCTAGACTTTATGTTCAAACAATTTTTCTTTCATATTCCAGCCTAAGCTGGGACCCGCCTCTTCTTACGCTAGGTAAGGTTTGTTTTAAGCCAGTGAAGAGGGTCTGTTCTATTCCTCTATAGTCTATACAAAGTCCCTCCCCCCCTCCAATTCCTTTGCTTTGAAGTTACCTATTCTGTGCCTATGCCCATGCTGGTTTATGAATACACACGAATCTCCTATTTCTAATTCGCTAATCAATTTCTAACGCGTTCGTGCTTTTACTGGCCCTTCCTGTGGTCCATATATTACCCCCTTCCCTTCGCTCATTCATGGGTTCGCATCACTATTCTCCAGGCCCGAATCTCTAGCTGACCAATGTCATGGCCCGAGTCGGGTTACAGGGATGAAAGATTCATTTAATCTAACCCCATACTTCACTATAACTTCAACAAACATCCCGTTAGGTCTTGGGTGACTTGGATAACTACTTCAAACTGTTTTTGTACTAGGCTTTCCCACACCTTGTGTATCTAGCGTTTATTCATTTTCGTTATTTATTTATTTTTTATAATGTTTATTGATGTGAGGCCGGGCAAAGTTTTACTTTCAAAACTGACATGGCTGAGAATTCATATTTTACAGCCTTACCTCTATGGCTGAGAATTCATATTGGAAAAATAACCACAAGCCTCTTGCTTATCTTGGTCTTCAGAAGATCACAATCCATGAGTGCCTTACAAGCTGGGAAATGGCAGAGGTTTGTCTGAAAAAGCTGGGCTTTTCATAACACAAGTTTTGTGGAAAATGCTCTGACATTGTCAAATGCTGCGCTGACAAGCTGCCCCTGGCCTTGTAATTTCTTGTTCAGTACATTCAGCTCTTGTATGATGTCAACAAGAAAAGCTAAGTCCATGAGCCATTTGGGATCACTTAGTACAGGAACAGCCATCCCATCCTTCTCCATGAAGGTTTTCACTTCAGCTCTCAACTCATAAAACCTCTTCAAGAACTATCCCTTGCTAAGCCAACTTACCTTGGTTATTTTTCTGTTCTTCCTTTTCTGTTCTTTCAGTCTACTATTTTTCTTCTTTGCTAAACACCTCACCTGCTTTTTCGACATGAAAATGCTTTTTATCCGAACCACTCATCTGTGGGTAGACGTGTAGGGTCTATAATCTATATAGAATTAGCTTGCTAGATCTGGATGCTTTTGAACTTTGCTAAACAGTAGCAATATGTAACAGGCTTGGGAAAGAAAGTCGCCGAGTTTGGCAACACACCGTTACTGTCACGATCCTGAGGTATGGTAGCCCACAAGTGACAAAAACTATAAAACTCCCAAGCTGTGTGAGAAAAACGTGTGGGCCGCACTATCACTAAACTTTGATATCAAGTGGGGGCCACAAAATATCGTCACGCGGGCCGCATGTTTGAGACCCCTGTTGTAAACCATTTGGAGTTGATTATCTCTGGGGAAACCATAATAATAGAAAAATCAAATGGCACTAAATACCTGAGATTCTAAATAATGGACATGGTTATAATGTACTTTGAGCCCATTTATTATTTAATAATGGTCTATAGACCCAATTAGAAAAATATCTTAATTATTGTGTGTAAAGATGACTTTTCCATTAATTCATTTTTATCTTTTAAAATCTTTCCTTGCTCTAACATAAAGCATCCTTGGGCATTATTAGAAAAATGTTTTCATACAAAGAGTCAATTACAAGTCACAATGTCAGTGAGCATTATTAGAAAATGCTGTCATACAGAGTTGTTTCCCCAATCATAAATTCTTTCTTTAAAGGCAAGCTCTTGGTCAATCTTTTCATCAGCACAAACAGCTCCTGATATTATATTATTTATGTATATTTAAAGTTAAAATATTCAAATACTCCATTTATTTTCTTTAAAATTAACCTCAATAATTCCTTATGTAGCATTAACTACACTGTAAATTTTTTTTTAAAAACCCACATAATTAAACTATAAAAATTGTAGGGAAATAAACTTAGTAAAATCTTCAACAACTAAAACTGTTGTCAGGTTGCTCAAAGAAAATATCTTGATGAATAAAAATCAAATACATGTACACAGACAAAATCTCACCCATGTAATCACTCTAGTCTATGATATTTTACCTCATCTATGTATATACTCCCTATATACCTCACCTGTTCATGCCAGTCTAAAATAATTATTTAATAACATCCACGTGTACATTTCAGTCAAAAATAATTATTTATTTAATCACACCCATGAGTACATTTCAGTCTAAAATAATTATTTCATCTCACCCTTGTTTTAGGTGTTTGGAAATGAATAAACATTGTATCATCATTAGTATTATTGTACTAATTCTTACAATATATTCATTACTGAGTTTAAATTACCAGTGTAGATTTAATATTACTATATAATATACAGTCCCATTTCGAACTATGGGATACATCTATGAAACTACATATACACTTATAAGAATACAATATTTAATACCATGTACTGACTTCTTTACTATTACTATTATTCGCCTAGTAAAGGTAATTTTCTTTGACAATTCGCCACACCATGAAGCAACATTGAATAAGATGTGCTCGTTTAATGCAGTTAAAAATTCATGCCAAGAAATAAAATCATGAATGAACTTATACATATTTGAGATAATACATTTATTTTGGATTTCTAGAAACTCTAATTGCATGAAGCATGGAGTTTAACTCTGGTAAAACTAATTCCCATTTAATATCGAGTTTACTTCTCCTAGAACAGGGGTGCACAAGATACAAAGTTGTGTATTTACTATTATACTATAGTGCGAGCTAGTTTGGAAAAGGTAATATATATTGCTAGAAATTCCTTTTCCGATTTTAGAATACTTCACAATACGAAGTAATAGTGCTTTAATTATCGGAAAGTAAACCGACGAATGGTTTTTCGATTGGTCACGTGTACAGCTTGTCACACAAGTCAGCACAGGTGAAATTAATGTAAGAATAACAATTACAGGAAGTCACTTTTATTTGTCCAGTTGAGACTTCACTGTATTTATTATCACTCTTTAAATATAGCATTTATATCAGGTGAACAAAATCAGTTTAATGTGTTCACTTCAAACTCTTCACTGTCACTCTTTAACATGTCATAATGTAAATTTTGACTTCGGGTGTGTTTCAATTGAATGGTGTGTGTAGGCTATATAATGTCGTGCGCTGTGTCAAGTTTCGTATTCATCACATGCATTCTGCTTGTGAGCAGTTAAATGCAAAATGGCCTTGTAATTGTGATTTAAAGATTAATTATATAACCGATATGCACGTAGTTGTCAGTATCCGAGGTTTAATACAATATATAGGAATTTTAATATTTTCACTGTTTACAAATTACACTTTACAGTGATAAGATTTCAAAAGTGTCATAATTTCTTACAGATTATAATTGCATAAATATGACAATAATAATTAATAATGATTTTAAAATATAACTGAAATAATAAAATCATCAGAAAAGAAGTTTTATTTTATTAATTTAAAGGATGAAATAGTACTTTTATAGTAGTATTACTATTAGCCACATCATTAACAAAAGATGTTGCTTTTTACAGACATGAAATGTAAGTAAAATCTAATTTAACTCACTGTCATTATTCTTTCTTGCTAATATTTGTCTAACACTCAAAGACATACAAAGATATATCAGTAATTCATTCTAATTTGGTAGGTAGTTTTTTTTATTAAATGAAAACATTCATCTTTTTTCATGTTAACATCAATACCTAGCTATAGTCAGATCTTTTATATTATAATGATTATATTAATACTGATGTTACTTGATTCAAAAATTGCCCTCATCACCTTATTGCATCCTGTGAAAATCAAAGCTTGGTCAGAAATATGACTTATTAAGTTTATTTACAATCATTCTGAACATACATAACATGTAAATGATATATCAATATGACTTATGAGATGCATTAGGTCTAACTCTAAACCAATACAGCACATATATTTTCTAAATAAAAATACTTTTGCTTTTGATTACTCTTCATGTTAATTTTATTTTTTATACTTTTACTTACTATTTATATGTAGTTTTTCTATCTTGTGTTAACTTAGGCAAAAGAAGCAAACGGTGTATTGAAGAGTAGCCACTGTAATATTCACTAATTTAATTTTTTTTAGGATAATTGGATAATTTTATTTTATATTTTAACCATATAATGATATATATTGTTCCTCTCTTAGTCTTACCAGGTGTAGAAACATTGCCTACCAATAATGGGCATATCATTTTGGGATCTCAGATCTGTGTATTAATACTACTTACTAGCTTGTACTGTAATTGTAAATGCAATTTTCCAAGAAATAAAGAATACCCTATAAATGGGCATACTGGATTTCAGAGTCCTGATATATAAACTACTAAACAAAGGGCTTGCTCAGCTTACACTGCATTTCATTATTCTTCTTGTAAATGTATCTCTAGTAGATATTATATGGTGAAATGTTTTACTTCTTGTAAATATATCTCTAGTAGATATTATATGGTGAAATGTTTTACAGAACAATATTGTACTAGCTTTTGTTATAAGTCTACAAATTAAGTCTTACTACAGTTATATCATTATTTCAAGTTAGATACAAAATTATTTTTGTTGCAACATTTACCTTAGCATACATATTTAGAGTTTGTTCAAAATGCACACACACACACACACACATAAGATGTTAAGTTTGCCGTAACATTTTATGAGAGATCATTTAATTTATAGATATTAGTAATGAAAATTTATAGAGAAAAATAAACACATTTTATAATCAGAGCTGATCCATTTAGCAACCTCATAATATGTGTAGCAACAATTAACAAACATAGACACTTAATATAGTTATATGAAAATTCAAACTTTTGATTTCGCTGTTTTGATATACAAGGTTTGTACTTAAAATGTTTGTTCAAATTGAATTAATACATTAAACAACATGCTGTTTTTTCATTTTACTTAGTTTAGGTTTTTTTAAAAAAAATGTTTCATCCAAATATTTAGCATATACCAGTTTCAGTTTTATAATTGAAAAACTTTATAATAAGGTATACATGTACATGTATTTGTAAAAAAGTTAAAGTTTATGTGAAAAATCATTTGAATATGAATTATGAGTCAGTTGTCATAATCAGACATGAGGGTTTACGAACTTGCATAATGTTCAGTAAAACTGGCTACTCCTTTATTTAGTTTATTGGTCAATGAGTATATGTAGGTGTATTGTATTCATACTTGAATGAAGAAAATCAACATGAAAATGATGTTTGCAATATACTTTCACATGTTTTTTTTCTTCTTCTCTAATTTCTTGCTGCAACAGTGTTGTCAGAGATAGTATTACTATTATTGCACTGTCTCTTTCCATGGGATTTGGCTAACATTCATTTTTCTGATTGAATAGAATGTACGGTATCCACAATTCACCATGATTGTGATCAACCAAGCAGGAACCATTATAACTAGGCAACAATCATTGTTCTAAAAAAGTCTCATAACGCAACCCAGATGTATTCAGTGGGAAATTTGTACCTTTGACCTTCGTGCTCAAGGTCACATTTTTAGCACGCTTGCTTAGCAAATAGCAAGCAATGAAAGTATTAAAACATAAAATTATGTAAAAAATGTTTAAAATATGGTCTACATCACTGTTTTAATAACAAAAAATATTTTGTAATGAGAAGATACACTTTAATGTGCTCAGAAGTCTGTTGTACCCTCTGATATGCATTTTAATTTCCTCCTAAAATATATTTCATATTGGTGTGTGTGTGGGTAAATCTTGAAATATGTGTGTGGTACATAAACGTTATTACTTCTTAAGTTGAATAATTATTATCACTGAAGGGTCGCTGTGTCTAGTATCTTGGAGGTTAAAACTTTTGCTTTTACCAGTCAAAGATTTTGACTTTGTGCATAATGAACTGTTACTTTGTGTTAGTAAAATTTGGTTTTATATTTTCTTGTCTTTTGCAGTTTCTCATGGTTTTTTTTTCTTTATAATAATAATAGAAAAATGAATGAAAACATAGGAGGTACTGAGATCCAGTTCATTGAGAGGTCAATTCAGGACTGGATCACACGTTGGGACCAAAACAGAATTAATGGTTTTCACAAAGAGCATGTGCACCCGTATGTAAGCATTTCACAGCTTCAATCTCTACCACACCTGTTTTGCAGATGATAGATGAAAGTTCTGAATAAATTTACTTTTTTGAGGACAATTATTTATTGTTGTACTTTAGTGCTGTTCTCATTTTCTTTGTGAACATTTCGCTTGAATGGTCCATTCATGACTTTAATTATTTATATGATCTGTAGATAATAGTGTGTGCTTTGTATGTGTGTGTATTGAATTTTGTCTGGACTTCTGCGTATTTTTATTTTTACATTAAGATAATTTACATATAAAGATTTTTGTTCACTTAAACAGATTGCTGGAAAGAAATGTAATCCAGCTGATTAATGGTCGAGAGAACCTCAGAATCTTTTTGCCACTTTGTGGAAAATCAGTGGATATAAAGTGGTAAGCATCTATGATTTGTCAGTCCACGTAAATTATGCTTGTGAAAATAATGTGACACTAGTGACAATCTTGGTTCTGGCAGAATATTAAACAACTAGACGTATTTGCCCATCAAATGATGAGTGAAAAATTAAAATGAATGCATTGCTAGGAACATAAATGAATTTGTTTATTGGAAGACTTTATTATAAGTCACACTGCAAGTGAAAATTCAAGCATTATTTAGCAAATGACCTTGATCATCTGTTTATTTTTTATGAGTACATATACTTTGTTGTCTCTGTTTCATGAACACAACAATGCAACATAAAGCTGGCCATGTGCAAATACCAGCTTGCTCAAAAAACTCCCACATTTTCGAAGTCAAGGATGCTTTAGTGTTTTGCACAGATGGATACACAATTGGAAAAAAACTCCTACATGCTTGAAGGTCAAGGATGATTTAGCATTTTGTACAGATGGATACACAGAATTGGAAAACTATATTTATACTAAGATATTTGTAGATAGTGTTCATCAGGCCACATAAATTATGCTCGTGATAATGGCAATCTTGGTTCTGACAAAGCATTAGATATTCATTGCAAGCTAATCATGTGAGGACACCCAGAAGCTTGAGGGACACAGAGTGGTTTGATGTTTGTCTATCTGTTCAGAGAAATTTTGATTCACTCTTTATTTTGTTGTTTTAAATTAAAAAAAGAATTGTTTCATTATTTTTTAAACAGCAAGTTAAATTAATTATTATCAGATCTTTGGCTGGCTAATTTACAAAAATAATAATCACTTTAATTTTGTATTATTTTGGGGGTAAACTAGCAGCCATTTATTTGCTTAGGCATGTGACTGGTTATCTTGTTACCTTTAGCTTTGACTCGCCAGATTAGGTTTAACTAGCAAGTTTTGACTAGCCAGATTAGGTTTAACTAGCAAGCTTTGACTCGCCAGATTAGGTTTAACTAGCAAGTTTTGACTAGCCAGATTAGGTTTAACTAACAAGCTTTGACTCGCCAGATTAGGTTTAAGTAGCAAGTTTTGACTAGCCAGATTAGGTTTAACTAGCAAGCTTTGACTAGCCAGATAAGAATTATATATAATTAGGAGTTTGTTGAATTTTAACCCATTTAAATAAATATCAAGGTGGGATTTTTTATTTTTGTTAGAGTAGCTTCAAGAAATGTAACTTAAATAACTCAAACAGTTTGTAGTCTTATTTATTTGCGCTTTAATCCTTGAATATTTTATCTTTTTGTTCATCCATCTTGCAATATCATGTACTGATAGCGTTACTTGCCAGTTTGCTTTGTGTGAGTTCAGGCTGGCGGACCATGGGCACACTGTATGTGGAGTAGAGGTAGCAGAGAAAGCACTCTGTGAATTCTTCAAAGAGCACAACATCTCTTACACAACAGAACCAGTTCCTTGTGTCAGTGGGACAATGTTCAAGGTATTCCTGCCATTGACACTTGATTTGTGAAAGGGTTTGACTTTGTAGGGTGGGGTTGGGGAGAGCTATTTATCATATTAACATGCATATTGTTGAAAGTTTAAAAGAGTCCTTTAGATAATTTTAGAGTATTAACTATATCAAATATTTCAAACAAGCTTGCTTCATAGGTTATTTTAAGTTTAGCTCATAATATAAAAATGATTCCAGAGAATACAGATTCTGATTGCTAATTGTGATTCAGTCAGTGAATTTTAAGTGCTTTATTATGAACAAAACAAAGGAAAGGTTGATCATATTTCAGTTATATCTGCCGTCCTCATGCTCCCAGTTTATCTACATAAAGGAATCATAGAGGTTTGCATCAGTAATAGAAAAGTTCCACCTCATCACTTGCAAAGCACTTCACAGCAAAGCCAGTTTGTTCTGTGTCACATGCATATAAGTTCAATACAAATTGTTTGGCTAATAAATTTGATTGTTTGATTGCTTTGTAAAAATAAATTATACTGTTTCCATTTTATATGTGGTTGTAATGTTTGGAAGCCAACTTATTGTTTTGTATTTACCACTTTTATTCAGTTAATGCTTTGACTTGAATAACTCAAGACTGTTTTAAAATGGTCTCTTAGCTCAATAATGATAAGGAATTATGACAAGAGTGTAAATTTTCTACATTAACTTTTGAATATTTGATTTGTAATTTCTTGTCAGTAATTCTGCATAATTTTTAGTTTCTGGTCTTGTCTGTGGAGTTTTGCAGGACAAATAATGAGCTTACCTTGGCGTATCTCCTTATTTATCTAAATCAATTTTATTTCATTTGCTTTAGCCTTTTGTAGGTGTCGCCAGAATATGCATTCACTTTAGGTTTTGAAAATGTATCCACAATATCCATTTACTTTTGTGCCATGGGTTTTTAATTTTATCGCAGAGTGATAATCCCCAACTGCAGCTATTCTGCTGTGATGTTTACAATTTTTCCGAGTAGGTAAATCTTTTATTTTTAGTCAAAACATGAGACAGACCACACACAACATATCCACACACAGAAATATCTTTGCATTCTGCAGACACAATGCTTGCATACTAGTTTGTTGAGTACAAGTCACTCATTGACTAATTGATGCAAACCCTAAAGGGTTAATTTACCAAAATAATCTGTAGTAATATTCAGTACCTTTACAAGTGTGAAATTATTACTTAGAGGTTATTTATATTTTGTAACAGTAAAAATTCATTACAATGTGGATAAGTTCTGAATTTATGGTGAAGAGGTAGTTGTCAGTATGCTGCAGTACAGTAAATGGCAAATACTTTGTAACAACTTGTTTTCCCTTATCCTGTTAGAGATGTGATCGGCCAGTTTGATGCCATATGGGATCGTGGTGCACTTGTAGCTGTAAACAGATCAGATAGAATAAGGTAAGTAGATTTATATTTGGCATTCTTTAAAGTTATTTTTAGCATTGTAGTGTTATTTTTCATTTCTTTTCGTTGACTTTACTTTTACTAAAAAAAACATTTTCTGATTTGGCAGTTTAATAAAATGTTTTAAGTTTCCTTCTTTTCCATTATTTCATTGAACAAAAAAATAATTGTTTATTGCTTTAATAAGTCTTGTGAAGATAACGCCTTAATTTATTTCTTAGTTATAACTATAAGGTTTTATGTAGGTTAGTATTTTTGTTGTTATTTTATGTACATGTTCTTATCCTGTAGACATTAAAGTAATCTGTTATTTTGTTGGTCCCCAGATATACTTCCCTCATGAAGTCCCTGATGGCTCCAGGCTGCAGGTATCTATTATGTGCTGCAGATTTAGATGAATCTATAATTAGAGGTAAGCATAGAAATATTTTAATCTATTTTGAAGTTGAAATCTTTTTGATTTTATGTGTGTTGTGTGCATTCATGTGTGTATATGTATGTGTATATAAATATACTCAAGTAAACACTTAAATCAGTCAGTCTGTCTTGTTAATCTCCAAATTGATAAAGTAATCTGGAGTTGTGTACCTAAATATATGAGCATTGTTTTTATACATTTTTCTTTCATTGTCACCTACTGATCCTTATAAAAAGTATATTTGTTTAATAAATATATTACAGTAAACTAATTGTAAATCTAAATTATTCTGCATTCTGAAGATATAACATTTAAAATTGGAATTTACTTTGAGCTCATACATATCAAGGTCAACTAAGTGCACTTTTGCTTGTTATCCTACATTGCAGAAATAAAAACTCATTTCATGTTGACAAATTATCAACAGTATATCATATTTATTTAATCACTGCATGTAATTTCAATCAGCTGTGTGCTGTTAGGACTATGGATCCTATTACTTTAAAGCATAATACATTAATTTCAATCGAATAATTTCATTTATATTTACAATACTGTTTACAGATTGAATTTTACCATTTATGTGGAATAAACCTTATTTTACAAAGATTTATTTGAATTTTAAAAGAATTTTTAATAGTAAAATTTAATAGATTTTTTTCCTGTTTACTTTACAGTATGTGCATACCATTAACATTATCGAATCGATATCTCCCATGAACATAATAACCAAGACCAAAAGGGCTGCATTAGCCCTCAAGGGAGATAACCAGAGTAGTCCACCTTAGTATCCAAAGTGAAGAACTGTTTGAACAAAAGCAGAGAGGCTGGAAGGGTCGCATGCATGCACATCTTGAAATATTCCTGAGAAGCCTATTGTAAAAGAAAAATGTATTTGTCCACGCAAGAAATGAGCCTACCTAAAATGAGTAACAAATAGGGGAAAAGGACATTTCCAAGTGCAATTATAATTTCTTTTCTTACAATTTCCTACTTATATCTATTTACATGAAGTGCTTACAATTTCCTATTCATGAAAAGGAGCAGGAGTGGGTTGAGTAATTATTAAAGGTCTCACTGAAAGGTCATTAGGGCAAAAGCTAGAGATATTAATAAAGGTCTCACTGAAAGATCACTAGGGAAAAAGCTAGAGATACTAGTTAAGGTCTCACTGAAAGATCACTAGGGCAAAAGCAAGAGATATTAAAGGTCTCACTGAAAGGTCGCTAGGACGAAAGCTAGAGATTGCATCAGAGGATTTCCAACCCACTCCTGACAAAATATCTTTCAGGGCTACAGTTCTATACAAGGTCAAAGTGGATTCAATTGCTCTAATCACGTTGGCTCTAACAAGTCTGGGCAAGTTTGCACTTCATGTTTATATGCATTTCCAATTTGCTTTTTAAGCCATTTTAGTGCTGAGTCACCTCGTTATGTCCATTATTGTTTTAGTGCTGAGACATCTTGCTATATCCATGATTATCCTTCATCTGGTCTACCTCATATGCACACTTTGGTTATTTTTGTTTCTTTTCCCTTTGTTTAGAGCCACCGCATAAAGTGTCTGATGATCAAGTACAAACCCTTTTTGGTAAGTGCTTGTTCTTGTTTTCGGTACATCTGAGTAACCTGGCTATCTGGGTTACAGTTTAGAAAACCTTAACCAGTGGCATTTTTGCTAATTATAGACTAAGTTCACCTGTTGGTATTTTACTAAAGGTTACATTTTTAGTAAACTATAAGCTAAGGTCATATGTTATACACTATTAGAGGTTACATTGTTAAACTATAAACCAAGTTCAACTTGCTGATACACAATTTAAGTTATATTTTAGTTAACTACTAAACAAGATCACCACAGTGATACAATATAAGTTACCATTTTAGTTAACTATTCAGGAGGGTCATTATGCTTGTACACTATTAGCTAAAATTATATTTATAATAAACCAAGGTCAACATGCCAATATACTATTAGCCAAAGTTATATTTTTAATAGACTAAGGTCAACATGCCAGTGTACTATTGGCTAAAGCTGTATTTTTAGTAAACCAAGATCAACCTGCCAGTTTACCATTAGCCAACATTAAATTTTTAGTCAACTATAAGCCAATGTCAAAATGCCAGTATACTTATCAGCTAAAGTTGTACTTTAATAAACCTAGATCAACCTGCTACTATACTATTAGCCAAAGTTAATTTTTTAGTCAACTATAAGCCAAGGTCAATATGCTGGTACATTATTATTAAAGTTACATATTTAGTCAATGATAAACCAAGGTAAAAAAAAAAAGTGCTGGTACACAGTTAAATTTTTAGTCAACTGTAAACCAAAGTCAGTGCTACAAGTTAAGTCAGATTTAACAGTAAACAAAGACTAACATGTTGATACAAATAGATTCCAGACATTGAGTATGTTTGAGATTACCGATATGCAGTGCTCTTTGTTGTTGTATTAAACATGTTTGCCTGATTAATTTTTAAAAATAAAATTAGAAAGTTGAGATAAGAAGCATACAGAATAACTATTAATAAATATTAGTTGAATAACAATGAGTAATAATAATTCTGTATATATCAAGAAATTGAAAACATCAAAAAGTTTGCTTTGAATTTTTTAGCAAAATGTTTGTTGTTGATGAAGTGCAAAAATACAACAGATTGAATTTTGTCAGTTAAATTTTATAATCTATGTTTTTGTTGCTGTGGAAACCTTTTATGTTCCCCATTAAGCAATACAACACAAATTTGAGTTCTAAGTTTACTCAGGCCTTTGTAAAAAATGTTTATTTATTATTATTTGGATTGTAATCAATCACTGCATTATGTAGAACCAGCAGAGATTTCAGATTGAAAAAACAATAAATACAATCCATTTACATTTTGAATATTTGTAAATATAATTTCAGGAGACGTTTGCAATGTGAAAAAGATTGATCGACATGATGCTTTTGAAGAAAAACATTGTTCCTGGGGAATCAACTCTTTTTATGAAAACCTTTTCCTGATAACACCCAAAGGCCACTGAGATTATTCCAACATAATTATTCATGCTTAAAGCAGCCTAGCAAGATTATAAGGGAGAGAACTGTGTCGTGGGAAGTAAACATGACACAAAGTGACTAGTGTATTTCTGAGTTAGACTGTAAGGCATGATATAATGTGGAGACCACTGTTGTTTGCTGTAGCTTTATGGCATTACTTCATCTGTAATGCTCATATTCAACACTGCGCAGCTAAAACCATCCCTCTCTGGTAGTTATGGTCATGGTTGCATGAATAGTCTCCCACTAACATTTAACAATACAAAGACAATACTAAAAAATCAACCCCACAAGATAAAACTAAAAACACAGGATACAGACCTACTTTATCTCAAAGCAAAATGACAATCACTGAAATCATGATTTTTTTATATGTGTTTGTATTCACCATGGAAATTACTTATTTATATTTATTTATTTACTTACTTATATATTTACAAGACAATTTTACAACTAATTTTTACAAGGATGTTTATAGTTTGTTGTTTTTTTTAAAAATTTTGTTGGGGTGTAAGTAGAGTAATGCTGTTATAGGCCTAATTTCTCCAGTTTTAGGAGAATTTAATGTCTACAATAATTGGAAGTATGTGTGTACACACACTGATTCTGAAAAAGAATACTATAAATGTTTATATTTTACTCAGTGCATTGCAATGTTTTTTATTATGTATGTTCAGCTGACAGACTTGGAAATTGATTTAATTTTGTATTGAAACCTACAGGCTGATAATGTGACTTTTAGGCAGAGAAAGAAAGACAGTCCTGAAATAGAGTTAGGAAAGTTTTTTTTGGGGGGGAGGGGAATTAATGTTTTTGGCAGTTGGAACACGAAGCAACATTTTGTGTTGCAACTTCATTCTTCGACCTTCTTTCGCTCTTTATTTCCTTCTGCTCCTGGTGCCCTACAGCTGACGAAATTCACTGGTGTAACCACCTAGAACTAGAAGTGTTTGAACCAAGACGAAGCACAGCTATACTTAGCCATGTATTTTGTTTCGACTGTCTTATCTTTTCGTTTCTATTTTATATGATGTAAGTTATGTGATGAAAGTTGTAAGTTATATAATGAAGGCATGAGTGTGCTGTTCATTATATATATTTATTTAAGGGCACATTCAATATGAGAAACAAATTTGTTCTTATTTAATTTTTGGTGAATTTTGAGAGTTTTACACTTTTTCACATACTTTGATATCTTCTTTTGCAGAAAATATATGTTTTCTTATTAAAATACATTTGTGTGCAAATAAAGTTGTTTTTCCAAACTAATAATTCATAGAGTTTTATACATAGAATTAAAGTGCATTACCACCCCTATTCAAAAAACATTTGCTGCATGTTTCTTAACACCTCATAAGCACGTGGTCTGAGAAACCTTGACCCTTGTGTGGTGTGGGTGATGTAGTAATCGTTCTTTGTCTTGCTAAACAACGGTTGCTATGGGTTACATATCAAATCCGGGCATTTTCAAAATGGCCAACAATAATTTTTGTGTGGCCTCGTGCTCAGTTCTAAGCAAACAAAATTAGTTTCTCTACTCAATTAACAATGTCGCTCAGGAAACAAAAATTGTTTAAAAGCTTGATGGAGAACAATGCAGGACATTCATACCGGTCCTAGCAGTACCAAGTTGCCTACTGCAGACGATGTACAACTGAATTTACCTGCCGCAACCAAAAACAAACAAGTTTCTTAAATGCAGACACTGTATAAACTTTTGACGATATCTCTTAAGCCACCTCCCACCCATCTACTTCTAGAGGAACAATGCAGGATGTTTATTCTGCTCCTCCTAGTGCTACTACGCTTGTTGCAGATGACGCACATCGTTCAAATTTGCTTTGGGTCCAACCGATTACCTCCCACCCACCTACTTCCATAAGGAAACAAACTTTGCTGCTGGAGATGTAGAACAGCCTGATTTGCCTCTTCTACCCAATCCATCTACTTCTAGATGTGTATTGCCAGGTATTCAAAGTGTTCTTTGTGCTAACAATATCATGAATACTGGTTAGATTTAGAATATCAATACATTAAATCAATCTTTTAAAAAAATAAATAACAATAATGAAACACCTACACACAAAAGTTCATACTCTTCATTATTAACCATGTTATTAGTACAATGTGAGAACAATTATATATGTATCAAAAGGAATATAAAGCATTTGTGCAATGAATAGATTTAATCAAATTAGATTCTGGTAATCTGGAGTAATTGGAATTCAATATAGGTTACTAATTTATAATGATTCCTAGGTGTAACAGCAGCCATGAATATTCCTTACAAAAGTTTCATAGCATTACACTGTAATTTACAGGCACTCTGTATGTCGACTGACAGTGCATAAAACATCTGGCCTCAGGTTCCAATATAGAAGTCTTTAAAGATGGCTGACAAGCTAATCCGGTAGTTATGTTCATGGTCCAGTCAGTAGGTTAGGCACATCAGCAAGATGACCAGGCTACTGTTATCTAATATGAATCACGATAATTTCTGTGTGTGTGCATGTGCATGACAGCAGACATCAACTACTGCTATTAGTATTAGTAAGTCATCCTTAGTAACAGTGAACAGGAAACAAATGCAATATCATGATGGTAACACTATTAGCAACAATGCTATTTCTGATACAAAGCTTATAATTAATAATTTTGGTTTTACAAATTATAAAAGAAAACAAGATACCTATAAAGTATAATTCATATATTTAAATAATAGTTCCTTATAATTAAAAGTAGTAATGAAATTAGAACAATGTCTATAATTCTCATTACACTATGGAAGGAATATCATATTATATGTAACAATTTATATTATTAATTAATATAAGTTATCTGCTCACAGATAAATGCTCATCAACAACACTATGACAACAGAATATATCACAGATTCTTGAAAGTATATGTATTTCATTGACAAATATCAAATATCTGTATTGCCAGCCTCACTGCAGTGATTGTATTAGTTATTTCACAGATGTGTTAATCATTTGTTAAAATTATCTTTTAATTCATTTATACACCATAACTATCAATAAATATGACTTACAGTGAATACATAACTACATGTAATTTCTTCCCAATATTACTTTATTACTGAAATTTCTTTCATAATTGGAAAAGATCATTGTAAAATGCCACTGTCTACTGACTTTTGTAGATTAGTAGAATTCCTTTTTTTGAACCAAAGCGCTTGAACATTTGCTAAAGTAAACTTTTCTTTTCAAATGCATTAGTAACACTAACAAATGGGCATTGATTCCCCACATGTGATAGGATCATTATCAAAATTACATGCTTCAGTTATAATTGTGACTGAGCTTCAGTTTTTATGCATCATTGTGCTTTAAAATCAAGATCATACAACCATTGTGACTAATTAGAGCAGACAATAACGGTCATCCTTACCTTATGTAGCACACTTGGAAAGCAGGTTAATATATATTTTAAAGGCAAGAGAAACAGATGTTTATTTTGTTATGTATAACTTGTCTAAAATAATAAGTGTGATTTTGAGTCCGCTTTCCAACTTATGCAATATGATTCCTGTAATACCTTTCAAATTGTTTGTAAGGATTTGAAAAACATTTCTTTTCCTTTAGTAATATTGACATAACATTATACCAAATGACTCCTGACCACGAACAAATGTTTTCACCTCCTTTGCCAAACTATTTCTGATCACGATTACATTAATTAATGTTTTCTTCTCCTATACCAAACTATTCCTGATGATGAATAAACATGTTATTCTCCTATACCAAACTATTCATGATCATGATTAGTTTTCAACTCCTATACCAAAGTATTCATGATCATAATTAGTTTTCAACTCCCATATCAAAGTATTCATGATCATGAATGAAAGTTTTCTTCTTACATTTCAAACTATTCCCTATCATGTTTCAACATTATTTTCTCATACATAAAAATCGCCAAAAAAGACATTCTTTTTTTCAAATACAACACTGGCCCACCCCCATCCCCTGTCTTGTATTGCACTGATAGACCTTAATCGCACATTCACCTGAATCTAACAAGTCCAGGTGTCAATCTGAAATGTGAATTCCTATCCTGAAGAAAGGTTAGTATCCATAGCATATCTATAATATATACTTAAAGCCACAGAATTAAAGTACACTGAACTGGAATGCTCCATAATAGTTAACAAGTTTTCAGCCTTGCCTTCACAGCTGAGAATTCATATTTGCAAATAATTGCAAACCTCTGGCTAATCTTGGTCTTGAAAAATTACAAAACATCACTTAATGCAGTGCATGCATACTTATTCAAAATGAAACGCATTCCTAGTGCCTAAAATATAAATGGGGATTTCTTGAGTAGACATCATGTGCTAGAACAGGGGTCGGGAACCTATGGCTCGCGAGCCAGATGTGGCTCTGTTGATGGCTGCATCTGGCTCGCAGACAAATGTTCGATTATATAAAAAAAATGTTTCTTTAGACTTCTTTACTCTACATATTAATTGCATATCAATATTTCATTCTACAAATGAGCTAAAGTCTCAACGCCTGCATGAAGCTTAACCTCATCACGTATCAACCAGACTACAAAACCATCAGCAAAGCCATGCAGCACCAGAAGTCACATTAATGGTAAGAAATACTCATTATTGATTAGCAACAGCATAACAATGTTATTAAAAAGAATTCAGAGACATAATTATTGTACTTTTAGTGTTGAAATTACGCAAAATGCACACATTTACTTGAATTTTTAGTTTTAAACATAATGTATGGCTCTCACAGAATTACTTTTCAAAATATGTGGTGTCCATGGCTCTCTCAGACAAAAAGGTTCCCGACCCCTGGTCTAAGGCAAAAATATTCTAGATTTGCTGACTTAGTGGAAATGGAGTGAGCAGATTTTTTATTATCAAATGATTATGATTTATGAGAACAAGACTAGCCATTGTTTGAGTTTAAGGAGTTTACTTGCAGTAGAATAATTTTGTTGTCTATTCACTTTTGAATTTGAAAGCAAAGAGAGAAGTCCATCTCTGAAGGCAGTCATTAGCTTGATTGTCAGCAAGCAGCCTTCTGATTTCTTCTTTCTTTTTTGGTTGTGGTTGTTTCTCACTCATTGAATGTGAGTTCAACCCTGAGTGGTGACTCCTCAAGTTCAACTTTCTAGTTCCTAGCTGCCCTTCGTTTGTTCACTAGTCGTGACTTGAGTGACTGGGAAAGTGTGGGAAACTTGCAAAGTGTGTTGTAGAGTGTGTAAGCATAAGGAGTATGCTACACTCCTACTTTTGATGTACAAAGCAAGGGTGTTAAGTGCATCAGTCCAGTGAAGATAACAATCATTGTGATTGTGATCTGCTCAAGAAACTGACAAGAGAGTGTCAGGTCAGTTGAGAATAACGTTGCATCAGTGTTTTCTTGTGCATGAGGTGGGTACACATGCTTTTGACACTGTGACATGATTGAAAAGGCCAGCAAAAAGACTGTTAAAACTGTAAATTCAGGTTATGTGAAGTTTGTAATAACTTATTCTAATAACTCCATTTCTATTCTCTGATAGGACTAATCTGCAATTTGTATTGACTCTATAATGTTGAACTATAATTAGTTGTAATTTTATTATATATATATATATGGGAGAGAGAGAGAGAGAGACTGTAAACTATAGGCCTAATTACCCAAAGGTGGGTTTGTGGAATATTGATGTCAAATTATCTGTTCATTGTAATTGTCATTTGCCTAGTCGGTTGTCTTTTAATAAATTTATTGTTAAATTTATTGACCATAAGCATATTGATATTGATATTCTTATGTTGAAGAAGAAAGTGGGTGGATGGGGGCTTGCTAAATATAGATTAAAGTCGGATTTGTCTTCTCCTTAGTAAAAGGTTTTCCACCTGCAGAAAACCTTATGTGACTGTTAACTGTTGTTTTATGTTGTGGAACTGTTAAAACGATTACAATGCCAAAATATCCACCAAGTTAGAGACGAGTGGTGTCTGTTGAAAGATCATTAATAAAATACAATTAATATTCTACTTGAGATTTGTTATGAACGATTAATTAAAAATATTAAATATCTTCATTAACTAAGTGGCGTACATGTCACAGCATTCTACTCCTAATCTCTTCCGGTCTTATTCCCTATTGATACCGACTGAGATTTGGCCCACTACTGTGTCAAGATAAGATTTTCAAGTTAAACAATATATTTTAATTATTCTGTTTACCCTACACTGTATTTTAGCTGAAAACCATCTCCTTGTAACTTGGGTGGTTTGGCTAAATATGTATGAATCACTGCTAGTACTCCTTATACTGCTAGTACACCTTATACTGCTAATACTCCTTATACTGCTAGTACTCCTTATACTGCTTGAGTAGTGGAGGAAATTTTGATTATACGTATTTCTAAATTTAATAATTATGAATTGTTGCCAATGTTAGTGTGACCTGATCTTGGACACTGGTTAGGATGATGATATTTTTGAGTTGGAGTAAACAACTCATGTAGAGAATATGCTAGAACTTGCTGATGCAATCCAAACCAGTTCCAAGTGGATGGGTAGTTTTTCTAATAATCTCACACTTGTAAATAACAACTTCATCCAATGGAGATGGACCGAAAGTTATTTTGTTGAAAAAAGTTATCTATTCTAATCTCTTTGATTTTGACATAACTCAAGCTGGTCATAAAGACAATCATTAGATTATGAAAGGAGCATGTCTTTTTTTGTTTTGTTTTGTATCCACTTCAGGCTGCAGTGACTCTGTAACTCTATCAGATCATGCTGATGTGTGTATCCAGCGTTGTCATCAAACGTATCAGTAAACATGTTGCTGTAAGTTGATTCCTGTGAAATATGTTTGAGTGCCAATATGGCAAAAGAAATCTTAGGCTTGAGTTTGGTCTCAAGAATTCATGAAAGTTTCTAGCACATTGCTCATGGTGTGCTAAATAGCACACACGAACATTTTGGAACATTCTTTCTGATGTGCTTGATAGCGCATATGACATTCTGGATGATTCTCCATGGTGTGCTTTGTGAGCATATCGAAGATTATGAAAAGGTTGTAATGCATTGAATTAAGTTTGAAAGTGCGAGTGCCTGAAGATGTGCATGCTGCTTATCTAGTTCTTTTGGGTTTTTTAGAGCCGTCTGTGTATATGTAATCTAGTGCCGTTTGCTTGGTGAGGTGAGGGTTGATTTTGTGATGGCTTTTCTTTTTTTTAAAGCAGTTAGATCTATGTAGTGGTGGTGGGGAGATTGACCGTGGGGTAGTTTTTTCTTGAACTGTTCTTCTGTTTTTAGGGAGTTACGTTTGTATGCATTTAGCAGGGTTTCGTAGGGTGGAGGTCTCTCGTCAGTCAGTTTGATTTTTGGTGGGTTTTTTTTTTTTTTGCTTTGGTCATTTCTTTCTATCTTATTTTCAATGTCTTTACGTAACTTGCTACGTAGGCGCTTCGTCATAAAATGACGTTTTCACTCTTTCAACACAAACTGTAAAGTAAGAAAAGATACTAGTTTGTGTTATTCTATTTGCTGTATATGATTTCGCACTGTTGATTGTAACCGTTCTGAAAAAGAAGAAGGCATACATTCACTGTTTTCAAGGTATGTAAAAGAACAGAGCAGCTCACAATCAAGGCATACATTCACTGTTTTCAAGGTATGTAAAAGAACAGAGCAGCTCACAATCAAGGCATACATTCACTGTTTTCAAGGTATGCAAAAGAACAGAGCAGCTCACAATCACTCTTTTACAATTATATGAGTACTATAGTGGTTCCCAACCTTTCTGTGGCCAAGGTCACATTCAAATCTTCAGAAGAGTTTGGTGAGCGCCATCAATTTATCGAAACTTATTTTGCTACTGGACAGGCAAATCGTCAAATTTAGCATTACGTAATATATGTATCTATACCTTTTAATAAGCAAAATAGTATTACTATGGATTTGCTCCTTTACAAAATATATATAATAAGTAAGCAGTTTTCATCTTATTATTTTAAAAGTACAATATTGTTGAACTAGTGGTCGAAATATATTTTTATTCTTACTTTAGCATACAGGCCAGATGTGGTTAATTAAAAACATTTTATATTTTTACTTCTATCTGGACTTCAACAAGTAAACACTATTATGAAAAAAATTAAACACTATTTTTAGTGTTACATTTAACTGAATTTCGATAAACATATAAATATGAATAATATTCACAAGCGCTGACCAGAACTGAAAAGAAGAAAGGTATTATTAATTCAATTGTTTTTATTTTAATAAATCAGTTTGATATTTGGCACTGCATGTAACTTGCCAGTTACTGTTCGTAAGGTCTTGAATGTATTGAAGAGTTAAAAATCACTGCTACAGCCCTTTTCTTCTTATTTAGAAAATGTACAAGAGACTTCGTCTTTATATGTCACTTCCACAAGATCAGTTCTGCTTGAATGATTGTACACAACCTAAGATGAGTGACGTGAGGTTGGATGGAACAACTACATTTGCACTACTTTTCAAATCTCGTCGCGGGCACCGTGTTGAGAACAAGAGTGAACGTATTGGGAACAAGAGTGAACATGTTGGGAACAAGTGTGAACGTGTTGGGAACAAGTGTGAACATGTTAGGAACAAGTGTGAACGTGTTTGGAACAAGAGTGAACGCATTGGGAACAAGAGTGAATGTGTTGGGAACAAGAGAATTCCTAGATAGATCACTTGGTTGATATGTACATTTTAAAAGAATATTAATGCAAAGTATTAAATATTGTAAAAATATATTATGCAAAGTTTTAAATATTTTTAAAGAATTAACGCAAATTATTATTAAATATTCTCTGTACGATATTCTCACTTGTAAAGGTTGTTGAGACTCTTTCTGAATCAAAGTTACGAAATCGTCTTTGCTGAATGCCACCAGAAAATCTGGTACAGCTTGAAGACAAACGTTCCTGAAAAACTATGAATGGCTTACGAAAGGCAAATTAGGAGATAGTAATACAAATGACCTTACAAATTGACAGCAGATGTATAGACAATTGACAATTCAGGAACACTAAATTTTCTTGTCAATAGCAATGGACAAAATAGCTGTGAAAACATTGACAGTACTGTGGATTAAGATGACGTAGATGACGGCAGGAAATAGACATGTGTCACTATCATCTGTTTCAACATTCATGCAACAGATGGGAGAGCATAGCTGCAATTTAGCAAAGGTTCTGCAGTTTTAACTGCTTGCCAAGAATGGTAGGCACAGAAATGGATGTCAGACATTAAACAGCCAAAATACAACTGTCCGAAGCAAGTTAGTAGGGCTGCAGATTTAACTGCTTGCCAAGAATGGTAGACACAGAAATGGATGTCAGACATTAAAGTCGGATTTGTCTTTTCCATTAGTAAGAAGTTTTCCACTCACAGAAACATTATGAGACTATAAATGTTCTGTTATGTTGTGAAATAGATAAAACGTTTACAACACCAAAATATCCGTACAGTGAGAGAGAGGCGTTAGGTGTCTGCTGGAGGATCATTAATATAATAAATTAAGATTCTCATCACTTGCAATTAGTTATGAAAGTTTAATTAATAAAAATAATCCTTTTCATTAAAATGTGGTGCGTGCCTGTCACAGATAGATAGATAGATAGATAGGCATGTAGATAGATAGATAGATAGATAGATAGATAGATAGATAGATAGATAGATAGATAGGTAGGTAGGTATGTAGATAAATAGATAGGTATGTAGATAGATAGATAGATAGATAGATAGATAGATAGATAGATAGATAGATAGATAGATAGATAGATAGATAGATAGATAGATCACATATACGATGTGATATATCTAATCACATAATAGACAGGTGATTGATGATGTAACACCATGGGTGTTTGATAGATATTGCTCTTGGACTGACTAATACTTAGCGAACAGTTTGATGAAACACCTGGGTGGCGATGTCGATAGTTATTATTCTCAGTTCACTGAATGAATGACTAACACATAGAAAACGTTTATTGGACTAATTCTCTAAAACCTACAAGCACAACTATCACACGAATTTACTAAATTAGACTCAACACAATATTGTCTAGTAAGCGCTCTTGATATTTTACACTAAATTATAGTCGTATTGTTGCATATTGTGTTTTCAGATGAGCTGTTACATCGCGTGTTCAATTAGTATTGACAGTTATTTAAATTGAACATTTTATACAGGATCATGCTAATAGCACTGCATTACGATACATAACCTGTTAAAATATAGTAGCCTAAACTGTTCTTTGTAAACTGTTGCTGTATCGTTTATCATTTCGGGTAGGATTTATTATATATTATATATATTTTAAGTTGCCCTATGGATTGTAGCTTTTACTTATTTCATTTCATACCTGTACGCAATATACATCATACTAATTTTCTATGTTGAAACATATTCCTTGTTTTTACTTTTCTATCTTTTATGTTTGCTTATTCTATGCAGGATTGATCGATATGGGTAATGAGTTGTTGAAGATGACATATTCCTCTTGTCTTTACTTTTCTATCTTTTATGTGTGTTTATATGGAGGATTGTTTAATATAGGTAATTAGTTGTTGAAGATGGCATATTTTATATCACATAAATGCGAATTATTTGTTTGCAGGAAACATCAGAATGGAGAATCTAGGAATGTGGTTTCGATCTTTGCTTCTATTTTCCTTGGTACTGTTTTGTGCCCGTCTTAGTGGTCCACTTCTCTCCCAGAATTCTGGTGGGTGGATATTGTTTTCTTTTATGGAATCGTTTGATTTGATACACGATTTATAGAAGTTATTTTTATGTAGAATTTAATGTTACCATTAATCATTTTGTCAAACACATCTCTCTCACACACACACACACACACACACACACACACACACACACACACACACACACACACTGAGTATTTTTAAACAAATTATAATTACTATAAAACCTATTTTCATAATTCTAAAATCCCTAACGTATTAACTGTTTCTGCTGTCTATTTATGAGGGACTTCCGTCAAGCGATTAAGCTTAGCTGTTGCAAGAAACTTGTTTACGCGTTAGAGAAATATAGAGTAAGCCAGAGGTGAAGGACAGGTTGATAGTCAGATATGGGATGCCCATATTTGGTCACTTGCTTTCCGTATCGTGATGTAGCGCGAATCTGTTAGATGACCTGGATTCATTCATACAGTCACCTGAATGAATCAAATTCGTCAGATACGCAGACATTGATACAGAGTGCCCATTGTCCACGGGTAAAGATCGCGTCCACCATTCGACCATGCCTAACTTCACATAGTGATAAATATAATTGGCTTCTATAGATGGTGTATTTCTTACTCATAAAAATTGACGATTTTTTTATACTATAAATATTTTGTAGAGAATTATGTGATTACTAATATTTGCCAAATGATTGTTATATTTTCCTTACAGAAACTAAGTGGCGTTAGCAATTGTTACACTTGTAAAATGATGAAGTAAAGTAACCACATATATGTATCCATATTCCGCTGATTAATAGCTATCACGGAAAGAGTTAAGGATAGTTAAACATGCAGTGCGTGAACCACTAGCTAAAGAGTATTATAATTATGATTGTATTATAATGGAGGAAATATATATTGTAAAGAAATCATTTTATTCATTTAAAGACTTTCATTTAATTTGAAACTATGAATTAGCTAAGCTAATTAGTGGAATTGTAAAGAGTAATATCGCTGCCGCCACAAAGCCCATATAGTAGTTATCGCAACACAATGCTGTAGCATGATATTATTTGTTATAGCCAGAACTAGGTCTCAAGCTAAAGTCAGAAGCTGGAACTCAGAAATCTACAGTCTTACAAAGATGGGAATCCAGAGAAGAACCAACTGAAACTGGAGGCATTGTCCGCAGTCTACGCCAGGAGTCATAAAGGGACAGTGAAAGGCCGCTAGAAAATCTCCACTGCGTGACATCAGGACCACATCAAACAATTGAAGACAACACATTCAATTATTACCTGAACTTTTAAAGATATGTTACTAGACCCATTCAAGGGTCAGAACTAAGAAGTGTGTGCATTGACTATCCAGGCTGCGTGATAATATACTCTGTTAGTCGCGATTCATACTTGTTCATTTTTCTTTTCTATTTTAATTGAATTGTTATTAATTTTATTGTTATCTCACCTGCTGATAACTGTTATCTCACCTGCTACATAATTGTTTGTAATCGACCGGAAGGACCAGCTGGCTGGGGGCGAGCCGTAATAAAAGGATAAAGAATCATAAATCTTAAATTATAAATAAAAGGGGATATAATATTGTCAGCTGAGGCAAGTCAACTGATTTATCTGGAGAGGTGTCGTGAATAATTGCTTGAACGTCACGGCATTTTGTGGGGAATAAGTCATGCCGTCCGGCTGTCCCTATTGTTAGAAATTATTCAATAAACCAATATTGATAACTGAAATCTAAAATAGGACAGGATCGTTAAACATAGACGGGACATGTCACACACACACACACACACACACACACACACACACACACACACACACACACACACACACACACACACACACCATGCACGCGCTCACACTCACACACACACACATATATCATAGAGAGAGAGAGAGAATTACAATCTCTCCGTGGGCAAATAAACGAGATTGTTTATTTGAATAAATACATTTTAACACTTTCAACGCGGAATTTGTTCTTTCCATATTACTTATGTATCGCTAGAGTGATACAAATGGGCAGAGCAGTTTTATTACAAAGTAATCCAGTCCATCTTATGAAGAGAATTATATATATTAGTAAAGGAGGAAAGTAGAAAAGAGAACTAAACAATGACTAAAACAACTAAAACTCGTTCTCCCTCCATCTCTCTTTACTCATCCTAGTCTCACTAATTTTCTTACTATAATAATAAAATAATAAGTGAATTAAACATATTTTATACAAATTTTAAACTTCTGATGCCATTTTGTAAGTAAAGGAGCGCGAAGAGACCAATTCCACTACTTCTATTTACCTCCCCCATTTAAACTTGCTGGGCCACACATGACTACTTCTGTTTACCTCCCCCATTTAAACTTGCTGGGCCACACATGACTACTTCTGTTTACCTCCCCCATTTAAACTTGCTGGGCCACACATGACTACTTCTGTTTACCTCCCCCATTTAAACTTGCTGGGCCACACATGACTACTTCTGTTTACCTCCCCCATTTAAACTTGCTGGGCCACACATGACTACTTCTGTTTACCGCCACCTGTTTAAACTTGCTGGGCCACACATGACTACTTCTGTTTACCGCCACCTGTTTAAACTTGCTGGGCCACACACGACTACTTCTGTTTACCGCACCTGTTTGAACTTCCTGGACCACACACAACTACTTCTGTCTCCACCTGTTTAAACTTGCCGGACTACACACAACTAGTTCTGTTTACCGCCATCTATTTAAACTTGCTGGACCATACACACAGCTTACTTCTGTCTCCACCTGTTTAAACTTGCTGGACCACACACAACTACTTCTGTCTCCACCTGTTTAAACTTGTTGGATCATACACAACTACTTCTGTTTACCGCCACCTGTTTAAACTTGCTGGATCATACATATACAACACACACATACACACACAGACACACACACACAATCACACACTTGGCTTTTGCACGATCTATTTTTGTCAGGATTTTAGTCAAGTCCGGCACCACGAATGTGTTGCGTCTCGGTATTTAGACTCCCAGTTTAACTCTGTGGCCGAGCGTGTGCAGTCTGGTAGTTTAACTCTGTGGCCGAGAGTGTGCAGTCTGACAGTTTAACTCTGTGGCCGAGAGTGTGCAGTCTGACAGTTTAACTCTGTGGCCGAGAGTGTGCAGTCTGACAGTTTAACTCTGTGGCCGAGAGTGTGCAGTTTGACAGTTTAACTCTGTGGCCGAAAGTGTGCATTCTGTCATCTTTATTCAGACTTTCTTTCACGGCATTAACGCTGTATCACAAGTACATTGCAATATTCCAGTCAAGATTCTTTTTAAATGAATACAACAATTTATTTATAACAGCTAAAGAACTTCAACTTATCATGTTGCACATACTGGCCGTATAACTCATGTATACCACTATTTACAAGCAGCGTGCAATTACTAACAATGAAAAGAAAGACTATGGATGTAAGCACAGTGCTTACTGGACCATTAGATCATTAACTCATTCTTCTTTCACCTAGATCTAACTAGACTACCTAACCTGTACTGTCAAGTCGCTATTCTAAAACAAAGGAAGGAAGCACAATCGTGAAGGGAAAGAGAGAGTCTTCTGATAGGTTGACAAACTCCTGTAAGGAGAGTTTTACTAAAATGGAAACTTCGGTCACCTTCGAAACGGAAGACCTAAAAGTTTTCAGATCTGGCAGAGCAGCCACGATCATGTTTTTGGCTACAGAGCGATGTGATAGATGGAGGGGTCCCTCTTCCTGTCGATATTTGGGTGATGGGTGGGAAGTGGGGGTTGCGGCTCTTACTAATTTCTTTCTTTCGCGAGGTGGTGTGGCGGTTAGGCTAACAATTTAACGTCGCAACTGGAGCTTTTGTGAATCATTTCATCTTAAGACCTTCTTTAATCTGTAGTGCTCCATTGAGTCCTGCTCCCCTCACGATTATTCGGGGAGCGCTGGCGGTGGTGGTGGTGTTGCTGTTGGAGTTTAGTCTTGGTGCTTGCTCGGTGTTGGCGTCTGTTTTGTTGTTGTTGTTGTTGTTTTTCTCTCCCTTTTTTCTCTCCTGATGAATTATGTACTCTCTTATCTTTGACTGACGTTGAAGTTACATCTTGTTCCAGTAGGAGCATGTAGCTTTTATTTCTTGTACGTTGTGACTGCACTATCGGTGGCGTGTGCAAATTGTGAAGATTCTATGTATAGTATTGTTCTCTAATCCATTGCAGAAACATATCTAGCTGGCAAATGGCGGACTACTTTAGATCGGTAATGTGAGGTAACGATATGGTGGATGTTGTCAGTCTTTCCTAATGTTAGAGTGGGAGGTTGGGTGGGAGCTGGGGTTTTACAGAGCCCAGGCTAGTAGCACACCAAGTGTGTACCTAGTGTGATAGTGTGCCCAGGATGTTTAACCCCCTGTCCTCCTCACTGGTGGTTGTCGTTGTTGTTGGTGCTGGCGTCATGGCTGTCCCCGGTAACCATTTTGATGCATGGAGATTGGCGCTGCTGCCCACTATAGGTGATCCTGCAGCAATTGTATCATATCTGCAATGGGAGACTGAAGTATCCCCACTGCATGTACTGCTGCTTACTGTGCCATCATTGCTGTTGTTGTTGTTAGCAGTGATTCCGTTGTTGTAGTTGTTGTTGTGGCTGCTGTTGTTGACTCTGTTGTTGTTGCCGGTGTCGTTTTCTGATGTGTTGTTTTGGGCGCCATCGTTTGTGGTTGGGGTCTTGTTCTGCTGTTTCTGTTGTGGTTGCTGTTGTCATCGTTGTTGTTGTTGCTCTTGGTGGGGTCTCTTGTAATGGTGAGAGAGGGGGGGGCTTCGAACGGTCTTGTGTATTCGTTGAGGGCGGCCTCGATCTCTGTTGGTACATTTTCATGCTTTGTGCGGTCTTCGGTTTCTATGAAGTTCTCTTCCTTGCTGTAGTTGCAGTCTGTGTGTTGGCGATTTTGAAATTTTTCTTCTTGTTGTCATTTTTGATGGTTGCGAGCATTTTTTGGATTTCCTTTTTTTTTTTTTTTTGTCTTTTTTTCCCCTCTGTGATGGTAGTCTGGGCTTTTGAAAAAGCCTGTTTGGTTTTATTGACCTGGGTAGGAGTTTGTGTTGAATTGACCTTGGTTTTCAATGGTATTTTGCAAACTATTTGCGTGTTCATTTCTTTGTCACAGGAACTGGTGGGTGCAGTTTGTGTTTTGTTTTCTATCATTGTTGGTTTGATGAGTCTGTGTTGAGTTGTCTTTGGATTTTGGCGGTACTTTCCACTGGATGTTAGTTTGAGCTTCACTGTCAGTCGATGGGGTGGTATTCTAGCTGTTGAGAGGTGTTCGCATAAACGCTCCCATAAATAGATGGCACAGTCCAGAGCGTCATGGTGCTTTTCAATATGTGGCTTTTCTCCTTTCCTGACACGTCATCTAAGAGAATCCACAATAGTCTGAAGAAAGTCGCTTTAGGATGGAAGTTTTCTGATTCCTTTCGCAACAAAGTGGACGGTTTACATAAAATTTTGCCGCACCCAACAAATAAGAATGCGGGGAAATAAAAAATAAAAAGTTCCACGACGCACTTTTCTGATATTGGATTCCCTATCATCTAATCGAGATTATGGTAATACACATTTATTACTATCTCGTTTTGTAGCTAGATTTTACTAAATGATACATAAGGAAAATATCTGTCATCTGTGAGAAAATATTGCAACAATTCTTTCAATAATTAAAAGATTCACACAACTGTCTGGTCCTGATATTCAAATAGCTAAGCATAAATAGAACAGTACAAATCCGTCTTTAATCTATATTTAGTGATCCTCCATCCATCCACTTTCTTCTCCAAAATAAATGTATCAATATGTGTAAGAAACTCAATAAATGTATTAAATCAACAAACAAATATACATATGGCAAATACAATGAAAAAGATTACTTGACTTTAATAGTTCTATGAAACCACGTTCAAATAATTTTTATATCTACACAGTCTTATATCCTAAAATTCAATTCAACAATAGTGTCACTACAAATCACAGGATAGTTCTTGTCAGAAAAAAGAAACGGAGTTAATAGAGATAAGCAATAATTAATTATAGTTTCTATGTAACTTGATTAAGGGCTGTTTCAATAGTCTTTCCCATTTTTGTAACAATGTCACAAGTTATTGCTCAGTCAACTCCACATGTTTCTTTATTCACGTTGTAGAACACTGATTCACTGCTATTCTCTCGGCTAACCTGGGCGTCCCTTCGCCGTGCCAGTTCCCTCAGCAGAATAACGATTGTAGCAATTTCCTATAACTTCCTTGTACCAGAATGTCACGGGAAAGGGGGAATAATCCTTTGCCAAATTTATTTCTTTATAATGTATTATTACTTCCCCTTGTTGGTTACGATGTATTGTTGTTATCTGTGGAATGAATGCTTGCGTCTTTACATGCACCGTCAAGTATGTATGAGAGTGAATATTTATATATGTGTGCATGCAAAATCAAATAGACATGTGAAGTAGTACTTAGTATTTTATGATTCGTTAAGAGTAGCTAGAGACTATGATTTGATAACAGAAGTATGTGCCCACAGGGTAATATGTCCATAACAAAAGGAATCCTGTAGCAGTGTAGCTGGAAAGTCGAATTGCCGTTTTTGTAATGCGGACTTTCTAGAAGCCCCTGGAACAACCGAAATTTAGCAGTTACATATAAGGACTAGACTATACTTTTTCTTCAGTGTATGTGTGCGCGGGCCCTCGACAAATGTGCTAGAACTAATTACATTTTCTTTCACTCTGGGCCCAGACGTGAATTTTATTTCAAATGTTCACAATTGGAAATAAAATCCTTCGAATGTTCACCAGTCGTTCGGCTGAGACAGCGTACTCAGGTAATTTCTTCCGACTACCTGGTCTTCCATGATATTGACTTTGGCTCTCTATCTGACCACTCGACGGTACAACACCTGTCACTAGCGACCATTAGTGTCCACAACGGAACTAAGGAAGTCAGGCTGAGTAAGGAGAGAACATTATGTACACTCAACCGGTTATCACCATTACATTTTCTCGCTATTCAGAGCGAAAACATTCCCAGCGTTTATCAACTCAAATTACAATTTGAGTTTTCACTCACTTGCGAACATGTTCACTCTTCAGTGTCAGGCTCATCACGTGGTTTTCATTTGCATCTGCAAACGTGGTCGTCACTCATCAATGCCGCCGCATCATGTATATTTCACTTCACCAGTGGGTGTTTTGAACTTTTTCGACATTGTGTATATTTCACTTCACCAGTGGGTGTTTTGAACTTTTTCGACATTGTGTATATTTCACTTCACCAGTGGTGTTTTGAACTTTTTCGACACTGTGTATATTTCACTTCACCAGTGGGTGTTTTGAACTTTTTCGACACTGTGTATATTTCACTTCACCAGTGTGTGTTTTGAACTTTTTCGACACTGTATATTTCACTTCACCAGTGGGTGTTTTGAACTTTTTCGACACTGTGTATATTTCACTTCACCAGTGGGTGTTTTGAATGTTTTCGACATTGTGTATATTTCACTTCACCAGTGGGTGTTTTGAACTTTTTCGACATTGTGTATATTTCACTTCACCAGTGGGTGTTTTGAACGTTTTCGACATTGTGTATATTTCACTTCACCAGTGGGTGTTTTGAACATTTTCGACATTGTGTATATTTCACTTCACCAATGGGTGTTTTGAACCATACATCAATGGAGTGTAGTGTATTCTTATACCTACATTGGTACAAGACATTGTTGCATAATTTGGCTCATCACTGCATTCTCGGTTATTTTTACATAATAGTTGGCTGCTATAGTTACAGACTTCTGCAAGTTTTGTTCAAATTTGCGCTAATTAAGGCGGAGCCTATTATTTTAGTGTAAGTTCTGTTAGTCTTTCACTTTTTCAACAGTAGTAAAACATAGGCTTAGATAATTGTATGACCCAGCAGGCACTTTTGCGGCAGTAGTAAAACATAGGCTTAGATAATTGTATGATGACCCAGCAGGCAAGAAAAACTAATAGTAATTGCAAATTACATTGTAGGGAGTGATGGTGGCAAATGCTCAAATATATTATTGAATTAAATTATTCTTGTACTGGAAAGTAAACAATAGTATTTGTCACCACCCACCCTCCATTCTCCGACATGAGGGGAGAGGGATGGTGGCTTGCCGGCTCCACGTAGGACTTGCATAAAGAGAATGACAAATCCACACACAGAATACCAAGATGGTTGTTTGGCTCGAATTTAATTCTGCGTGTAGGTTACGTATTGCCGACATGTTTGCGTGTGTGCTTGCATACGGGTAGGGGTGAAGTGTAGACGGCACAGACGACACAACGTATAACAACGACAGCAATCACTCTTTCGAAACCATAGACAGGAGAAAGCCACAATATCAGAGTACAAGTTCAAATTTATTGGTCTATGGGTTTCCTCTCACACGGTGGTTAGTCAGTCAGCCATCCACACTCGCAGCCATGGGAAAGGGGAGAGAAAGAAAGAAAAAGGGTCACCGTTTGTCGGCGCCCGTGAAAAGAAAATAATGATGAATGGTGAAATAAAATAAAAGAAATACAAAATTCAGTTTCTTCATGCAGTACTACTTCTAACATTGCTTAGGCATTTTACAACATAATAGAGCAGTCATTATTTCAGAGTTCTGGCGCCACAACTTATATCAATGTTCAATAATAACAAATGTTATTTAACTTGCAAGTCTTCTTCACGGTTCCATCAATATCTCTTTACATCAATCTTAAAACCATCCTTTACGTATAAAACGTATTTTTAAACTTAAGGGTTATTTTTAATTTTAGGTTTAAAGCTTAGGATTCCTACGCTTTAGTTTTAAGTTCTAATTTATATTTATGTCCTACATGCTCTGAGATTTCCCTAATTAGAATTTACTTTTACTCACATAGGTATTGTCACGTTCTCCTTGTTCTCTGCTCATATAATTCGTTACTCTCTCTTGTTCTCTGCTCATATAATCAACGTTACTTTCTTCTTGTGCTGGGCTCACATCGTTATCGGCTCTTTCTCCATGTGCTGGGCTCACATTGTTACACTTTCTTCTTGTGCTGGGGGGTTTTGATGATACAACAAAAACATCGTCGACGTCTCGACCTGGCCGCCCTCACTGTTACGACGGCTGCTACACTTCACGCTCCCGTGCGCTTCTCTCGTTAGGCCTAATTTCTCAACTCTCATTGCGTTCTCTCTTCTCTCTTCTTCTCTTCAATTTCTGCTCATTTCATCTCATCTCTTAACTTCGTTTCTCATCTCTTCTCTTCTTCACAACGGCCAACCTTTGCCGTTCTCGGCGGTATGCCTCATGCATGACCGCTACTGCTTCCTTCTGCACCATTTCCCGTGCGCAACAACGTTAGACTTCCACCAGGAATATATCTCTGCCTGGAAAATAACCGATTGTCCGCGGTCTTTGCACAGAGTACCCGAGGTGGCTATCCTATTGATTGGCTCACCTAAAACTGGGCGGCCATTACGGCGCGCCTTTTCATACACAGCCGGGTGACGTCTGGCACACTGATGCAGTGTCCAAGAATCCTCCTTCTGTTTTGCCATCACAGAATCGTAGAGTCTTCTTGATACATCAAAGCAGGGAGAAACAGAGAGCATGTCCCGCTCTCCTACAACACGCTACATTTTCCACGTTTCTCATCCGCCCCTGGCTCCATCTCCTCTTTTATACACAAAGTTCTTGCACATCCCTTTCTCTGAGCTGACTGGTACACACCCTCCTTCCAGCACGCTATCCCCCATCCAACACTGCCCATTTACAACCAGCACGGCACTGTACGTGCTGACGCATATTCTCTGCCCATCCTGGCTACACTCTGCTGTCCAGTGCCAAGTCTCAAGTTCCCAGTTGGCACCTGTGATTTACGTATCCATTTAACCTCTCGCTAACTCTCAGAGCAAGCTGTCCTACTCCTATTTTATTTTAAAAACTACAGTTACTGGCAGCTCATGGCCATCTGGCGAGTCATACATTAATTCACATCAAGAAATGGTTGTACACTCAAACCACCCTTTTTAACTTAGTAATACAAATATTAACTTTCCAATAATCTCAAAATTCTAGTTCAATAGTACTTTCATAAAACAATAGTAATTTCACAATAACAATATCAACTTAAACTACCAAACATTTTATAGTGGTGATTCTTAAAAAGTTGTTTACATTTCCAAACTCAGAGCTTGCCTTTTCACGGGACATAATTGGCAGTCCCAGCTCTTCTCACGTTTTCCCGGCCAGTGTACTGACTGGGTGCGCACTGACACAGATTTATGGGCGTGGGTCCTGGTCAGCCAGCAAGTTAATTATCATTTTCCTATTCTCGGCACGAAACCTATTTTCCTCAGCTAGCGTCTCAGACTTAGTTTTCGTGTTGTTGACAAAATGGTCATTCTCACCCTGTCCCTCTTTTAATTAACTTAGCGGTTTCATTCAAGTTAGAAGTTACTTAGAGGGAGAGAAAAAAAATGTATTAATATTTCTTGATTTTCGTGACAGTATTCCTGTACTGGAAAGTAAACAATATTATTCTTGTACTGAACGTTAACAATATTATTTATGTACTGGAAAGTAAACAATAGTATTCCTGTACTGTATTGAAGACAATATTATTCCTCTACTGGAATGTTAACAATATTATTCCTGTATTGGAATGTAGACAATAATATTCCTGTACTGGAAAGTAAACAATATTATTCCTGTACTGGAAAGTAAACAATATTATTCCTGTATTGGAAAGTAAACAATATTATTCCTGTATTGGAAAGTAAACAATGTTATTCCTGTACTGGAAAGTAAACAATATTATTCCTGTATTGGAAAGTAAACAATATTATTCATGTATTGGAAAGTAAACAATGTTATTCCTGTATTGGAAAGTAAACAATATTATTCCTGTATTGGAAAGTAAACAATGTTATTCCTGTATCGGAAAGAGGGCAGATTTTAAACTGGTAGAATATCAACAGTTTGAACTTACTGCTGATTAATTTTAATTCAGTGCTATGTGCTTTTCTTCATCTCTCTCAACAAGATTGATTTACTAGACTAATATTGAACAAGACTGTACTAATACCTAACAAGTCTACTTTACTGTACTAATACTGAACAAGATTGTTTAAATGTATTCACACTGAACAAGTGTGCTTTACTGAATTTATATTGAACAAGATTGCTTTACTGTACTCAGTGTGAACGAGATTGCTTTACTGTACTCATTCTGAACAAGATTGCTTTACTGTACTCACTCTGAATTAGATTGCTTTACTGTACTCACACTGAATAAGATTGCTTTACTGTACTCACTCTGAACCACATTGTTTTACTGTACTGTACTCACTCTGAACAAGATTGCTTTACTGTATTCACACTGAATAAGATTGCTTTACTGTACTCACACTGAATAAGATTGCTTTACTGTACTCACACTGAACAAGATTGCTTTACTGTACTCACACTGAATAAGATTGCTTTACTGTACTCACACTAAACAAGATTGCTTTACTGAATTTATATTGAACACGATTGCTTTATTGTACTCATACTGAACAAGATTACTTTATTGTACTCACACTGAACAATATTGCTTTACTGTACTCACACTGAACAATATTGCTTTACTGTTCTCATAGTAAACAAGATTGCTTTACTGTAGTCATAGTGAACAAGATTGATTTACTGTAGTCATAGTGAACGATATTGATTTACTGTACTCATAGTGAACAAGATTGATTTACTGTACTCATAGTGAACAAGATTGATTTACTGTATTCATAGTGAACAAGATTGATTTATTCTACTTTTAGTGAACAAGATGGTACTCTACTCACACTGAACAAGATTGACTTACTGTACTCATAGTGAACAAGATTGCTTTACTCTACTCATAGTGAACAAGATGGATTTACTCTACTCACAGTGAACAATATTGATTTACTGTACTCATAGTGAACAAGATTGCTTTACTCTACTCATAGTGTACAAGATGGATTTATTCTACTCACATTGAACAAGATGGACATACTGTCGATGATCGAGATTGCAGCTTCACTGTATTCACACTGAACAATATTGATTTACTGTACTCATAGTGAACAAGATTGCTTTACTCTACTCATAGTGTACAAGATGAATTTATTCTACTCACATTGAACAAGATGGACATACTGTCGATGATCGAGATTGCAGCTTCACTGTATTCACACTGAACAATATTGCTTTACAGTACAGCAGTTCAACAAGATTGCTTGAATTTGGTCTCGAGAATTCATGAAAGTTCTTGAACACCTCTCGTGGTGTGCTGAGTAGCATAGACGAAAATTCTGGAACATTCCTCCTGATGTTCGTGATTAGCGCATGTGAAATTCTAGATGATTCTTCATGGTGTGCTTTGTGAGCTCATCGAAGATTCTGGAACAGATGTGTAACGTGCCTAGAAGGGGTTCTATGAACAGATTATGTGCATTGACTTTAATTATTTCTCTGAAACTCTACTCATGGAAATATATATATTATGTTAACTAACTGTTAATGTTTATGCTAGGATAAACTGAATGATTGTCCAGCGATAAATGAACATTGTTGTGAAGTGAGGTAAATGTCAGCATTCTTTTGATTTTATTCATATTTTGTACATTTGATTGTTGATTTAAATAGATTTATTGATAAATGTATTGACCTTCTTACACACAAATAATCAAATAATAATAAATTACCACTTGTTGGAGAAGAAAGTGGGTGGATGGGGGCTCCCATAAACGGATTTATCTTCTCTTTTAGTAAGAAGTTTTCCAGCTATGGAAATATTGTGTGACGGTAAATGCTTGACTTTAATGTTGTGGAAGAGAGAAAACGTTTAGAGGCGCCCTCAGTCTGCTAAGTGGGAGTGTTTGTCGCCCGTATATTAATGGATAATTCAAATATTTGAACAGAACAATTGAGGTTAACCACTTTCAGTAGGTCATACAAGCCCCCAGAGGAAGGAATTCCTTACATTTAATTAGACAAAGACAAAAGACAGATACAATGATTACAATGATGAATCTTACACGAAGTGAAAATTATAAGAAATGACGCAAGATAGGTGAAAAGTTAATAAAATATTTATAGAAATAGAAATAGGAAATCAACTCTGTTAACCTTAGGTATTAATTCTGAACAATTGTTCAGTTTATCATTGCATAGACATAAGCAGTCAATTAACATAAATATATAATCTTATTCATGGATATCATCATAGAAATGAGAGTGGAGATTTACTCTAAGTCCATTTTTTCTTTATCAACCAGTTAACTTACCATAAGCTAACAATCACTTTTTTGGCTGGACTCTAGTTATGTCCACATTCAAAGTGATTAGTATAGAGTACGTGTTCAACAAAGAAACTTCTAGTCCATCCCCATTGGATGAATTTGTTGTGAACAGATGTTGAGATCTTTAGTCAGAAAAAACTACTAATCCAGTTGGAACTGATTGGATTGCGTTAGCAATTTATAGCCTATTCTCCAACTGAGTAGTTTACTTCCGATTTGACACTTACAAAAAATACCATCATAAGAAGTGGCCAATGCCGGGTCACCTTGAAAATATAACAATTTATATAACAATTAAGTTTAGAAATAGGGATGGGCAAATTTACTCTTAATGACATGAATTACCACTTACCAATATAACTCGTCTTAAAGTACTATTTCACAAAGCAGAGTATGTTTCAATTAAATTTCATGTTAATCATCATTGTTATTTGTCTTTTTCTACAGGAAGAAATACCGCAACAATTTCAGGATTCAGCAATAACATTTATTTTATTGAATGCCGAGGGAATATTTTCAAAAGTCAAATGTATTCGACAGTGGTGTTTTTAAGAATATTACGTGATTCCAAATCTTATATCTTAATTCACTATATTTATTTGGTTGAAACAGCATTGAGCATTTGCGATTTATCATTGAATTTCCTCCTATCGTGCCATTTCGAAGAGACTAAAGATATATTAAAATTCAGAATGATAATTTACTTAGTACATTTGCCAGAGAAGTTTCCCTTTGAATGCTCTTCAGAAACTATATTCTTGAATGAGTCCAAAACGAAGTCCAGTTTTCTCCAGGACATAAGAATTGAAAGTAAGTTGTACAATGGGACTAAGTTAACAAATTTTAAACTTGTTTAAATACATATACTCTATTATCATTGTTTACCGTACTTGATTAAAGAAATCAATCAATAGTGTTAATAATTTACTTACTACAGTCTAAACACAGACTAGTAAATTATATCAAGTATAGTAATTATAATACACAATAGAGTTAATAATTTACTTACTACAGTCTAAATACAGACTAGGAAATTAGTACCATGTAAAATAATTATAATATACTAGAGGATTAAATATTTCTTTTCATACAGGTATTTGTTAGTGACGGGAGATTAGTATAGAGAATCGAACAAGATAACAGAACACTTGGTATTATTCAACATGATATGTCTTTTACAAGAAACATTATTTTTCTAATAATCACTTACTATTACTTTGTCAGTAAATGACCATTTTAATGATGTAGTTCTCTAGTTTACTTACAACGTATTACTTTTCACTTAGTAATAAATAGACTATAAAGCATAGTTAATTGAACACCACTGTTTTATAATTAAATAGTAATATACATCTATTAGTATTTCATAAGATAAAAAAAGTTACCTATTAATTATTGAGTATTTATACCTCATATATCTGAGTTTTATTGCTTTCTTTTTGTACAGTATTATTTTTCCGCTTAGTAAGAGACATTACACTACACAGACAGTATTATTTTTCCGCTTAGTAAGAGACATTACATTACACAGACAGTATTAATTTTCCTCTTAGTAAAAGACATAACATTACACAGACAGTATTACTTCACCTCTAAGACATTACATTACACAAACAGTATTAATTTTCCTCTTAGTAAAAGACATAACATTACACAGACAGTATTACTTCACCTCTAAGACATTACATTACACAGGCGGTATTACTTCACCTCTAAGACATTACATTACACAGACAGTATTAATCCACCTCTAAGACATTATGTCATGGAGTCAAGGCAAATTATACTTGACCTCCTAACCCGCATTCAGTGAATTCATTATATTTAGTTTTGTGGACACAGTCCTTTTCATTAAAAATTGCATAATCGATATGCTCTAGTGCGCTCACTGCATTCAGAGAGAGAGGAGAGACTGGCTCCAGTTATGTAATGTTTTAGACAATGGCCGATTGTAGGCTGTACCCATGCACGACATGTGACTAATAGATTTCCCGCCACAAATTCTTATGATTCTTTAAATACCGCATACTGCTGCGAATCTTTATTCACGAGGAAGGAGACGGACTTGAAGACGCTTGTCTAGTCATTAGCGAGATTCCGTGAATCATCACCAGAAGACCTGCTGCTATGATCGTATTTCCATACTAACAAGGTAACACATCGATTTCTTAAAATATTGCTTTGTATTTCATTAAGATTTCATTGTGTGAATTTGTGCATCTATTATTACAGAATTTGTATTTTATTGCATTTTCTCCCAAACACGTGGCTTGACGAACAGTGTGGCTAAACTAAAATATTTGCATTTCTAAAATTGATTGTTAAATTGAGAAACAATAATGGTGTAGTTGTGATTGCAGAACGTCTGTGCAAGTTCATAAATTTTTCATGTAACAATTTTAATTCATTTTGCATGTATAATTTTTGCTTTAATTATAACACACATGTGCATGATTTAAATTGCATTTTGATTTTTCTTATCTAATTTTTCATTGTAAAATGTAAATGTTTTCTTTGAAATGTGTAAGTCTCTTGCGTGCTTTACGCCGTATTTAATTGTAAAATGCATGAGCGAAATTGGCTTGTATCTTTATTATGTAAATTTAAATACTGATGAAAAGATACTCTGATGGTCATGAAATAAATTATGCTATTGTCATGCCACATGTTAGGATTGCGAGACTATAAGACTGTCATTCATAGGAATTTATTATATTTCCAGAGTGGGTTTCTTGTTCCTGGTTTTTCATTCTTCGTTGGGACTCAGGTTTATGTTCAATCTGATTTTCTATGCCTTGGGGTGTTTCCTCGGCATATCATTGTATTTGGGGATTGTGGAGCGACCCTAAGCGTGTTGTGTCTATGAGACGCTGATCTTGTGACCACAAGTCAAGATCGATGAATACTGGCCATTGCTAAACCCGTATATCCAGCTGTGTACCTGTTGGGAGTGGGGGGGAGGACAAGTGTGTGCCATTACTTTGCAATTGGATGACCAGCTAAGTACAGAGGATCTGATCACCTGAACTATAAAGTAACTCTTTTTAGCAATCCAAAACAAATCGGACAATAGCATAGACAGGACCGAAATCGCGTAATCTCTGATTATCTTGTATTGTTAATTTTATATTCAATCTTTTAATTGTTTTTTAATTGTTTTACAATTACAGTAGTTGACTAATTCATGTGTGGAAGACCAAATAGGAACTGGGTGGGGGCCGAGAGTCATGAATGAGATATTGATTGCATACTTAGTGGTAATTGTTTAACGTTTCCCAGTTCGTGCTTTGTTTACACAAGTTTGCCTGTCTTTAAATTTATTGGCTTAAACTACAAGTGTGGAATTTAAGTAGACTGAAGGGTGAATTTGGGCAACCGGTCTGTTGTCAGAATATTAATAAGTGGAAAGGAATTTAATTAACTAAAATTCTAATTCTGAAACAGGGTCTTTAAATAACTATCGGTGAAATGTAACACATTACATTACACAGACAGTATTATTTTTTTCCTAGTAAAATACATTACATTACACAGACCATATTAATTTTCCTCTTAGTAAAATACATTACATTACACAGACAGTATTAATTTTCTTCTTAATAAAAGATATTACAATGCACAAACAGTATTAATTTTCTTCTTAGTAAAAGACATTTCATTACACAGACAGTATTGCTTTTCCTCTTAGTAAAAGACATTACATTACACAGACTGTATTAATTTTCCTCTTCGTAAAAGACATCACATTACACAAACAGTATAGCAGACTTCGATCTGGTAACTTGTGCAAATGCTATAAAGTACAATTGCTGCCACCTGAGTTTATTTCTAGCCTCCAACCAGAGCCATAGATTAACCATAGATGTTTGTCTGTCATCACTGACTTACCAGCCTTACTAGTTTGTATGGCAAAAAGTCAAAACTCTCACTTTCGGAGTGATGTCTTTTTCTTTTCATTGTGTGTGTGCTGGGGGAGGGGGGGAGAGGATGGTTGGTTGGATGATTCTATAGTAACAGAAAATAGCATTTACAGATCTGTGGACATGCGCATTTTGCCGGATTGCAAGGGAACAGCTCCATCTAACTTTAGATGCATGACCACGATTCCAGACATTAAATCAAGGTTTTAGACTTGATAGTCCCATAGGATCTATGCATATCTCGATAATAACACCATATAAGCTATAGACTAACTTGTCTTGCTAATCTATAGGCTGTCTTACTGTACACTATGCATACCTCGATAATAACACAGTAAGCCATAGACTAACTTGTCTGAAACTTGAGCTAATCTATAGACTGTTTTACTGTATTAGTGTGTACTATGCATACCAACGGTGGAATTCAAGAAACAACTGTAACTGAATATCGGTCTTCGCGGGTAAATTTTTTGCTTCACTTTCATATTTGTTATTTAGAGATCCATTTGTGATGTCTGGTGGTGTCCACAAAAGATGGTGGTAATAGTTGAGATTGGCTGGAATTACACGTGCTATGTAGCATTTGTATAGGCCGCAGGGACTTGAGTCCTTGGAGCTTGGTATTACTATATAAGCTGTTAAAGTCTGTAATTAGGCTGTAAGAAGTCTACAGTTTGACTAGGCTGTTAAAGTCTGTAATTAGGCTGTAAGAAGTCTACAGTTTGACTAGGCTGTTAAAGTCTGTAATTAGGCTGTAAGAAGTCTACAGTTTGACTAGGCTGTTAAAGTCTGCAATTAGGCTGTAAGCAGTCTACAATTTGACTGTAAGCAATCTGTAATTAGGCTGTAAGTAGTCTACAGTTTGACTATAGGCAGTCTGTAATTAGGCTGTAAATAGTTTACAGTGAATATAGGCTATTAAAGTCTGTAATTAGGCTGTAAGTAGTCTACAGGTTGACTAAAGGCTGTTAAAGTCTGTAATTAGGCTGTAAGCAGCCTACAATTTGATTGTAAGAAGTCTGTAATTAGGCTGTAAGTAGTCTACAGTTAGACTATAGGCAGTCTCTGATTAGACTGTAACAGGCTGTCAGCAGTGTATATTTGGCTGTAATTAGTCTGTAAGTAGACTGTGAAGGCTATAAGCAATCTGTATTTAGGCTGTAATCAGTCTATAATTAGGAGTAAAAGTTGTAAGCAGTCTGTAATTAGGCTGTAAGCAGGTTGTAATTAAACTGTAACAAACTGTAATTAGGCTGTAAGCATCTAGTAATTAGACTTTAACCGGCTGTAGTTAGACTGTAAGCAGTCTGTAATTGGGCATTAGCAGGTTGTAATTAGACTGTAACCGGATGTAATTAGACTCTAAGCAGTCTGTAATTAGGCATTAGCAGGTTGTAATTAGACTGTAACCGGTTGTAATTAGACTGTAAGCAGTCTGTAATTAGGTATTAGCAGATTGTAATTAGATTGTAATAAGGCTGTAATTAGGCTGTAATAAGACTGTAAGCAGATAGTAATTAGACTGTAACAGGCTGTAATAAGGCTGTAAGCAGTCTGTAACAGGCTATTGCATGTTGCCGTTTGAAAACAAGTGTCACCTTTGGAGTATTTGTTTACATTAGTCATATGATCAACACAAACTTTCTTCCAGGTACAATACTCACAACAGATTTGCTTGTAATTCTCATTACTGACTTTTAGCAACGCAAGGTTATGACATGACAGAACTTGACATGATATGAGATAAGACATGGCACTCCTCTCATTCGTCATAAAAACCAACTAAACGTAAACCTACTTATTTATAATCTACAATATTGCAACCATTATCAAATTAACATAATACTTACATAACACTACCCGGCACGTAGTAGTTAGAATACAATTATTAATAACACGTGTATTGGTTGACTGCAATAATCATACAAAATATAGAGCAAGTAAGTAATACGTGTATTGGTTGATTGCAATAATCATACAGAATATAGAGCAAGTTAATAACACGTTTTTTATAATAGATATTATTATATAGGTATTTCATACATTTCTAATTTTAAGACAACAAGGTGCAATTCAACAAGATGAAACAATAATATTCGAAAATAATTAATATTTACTGTAAAGTGTTAATGAACTACATTCTCTCCCTTTTATTATTGCAAATGATTTCCTGGTTTAGCAGGGAGTACCTTGGCAAAAGAATGTAAATTGTTACCCAAGGGAAGTCATTCAAATGTCTGTACCGATGGACATGGAATAGATCTGCTGGTTTGACAGGGACGTAACCACTATATTTTCCTTTACTAAGGCTGACAATGTTGGAAAGGGTTTACTGCAAGTCTGCATGCTTCCAAACCTACCAGTAGTATAAAGAAATGACAGGAGAACTTAGTCTGTTGGAGGAGCGTGTCATTTCTTTATACTACTGGTAGGTTTGGAAGCATGCAGACTTGCAGTAAACCCTTTCCAACATTGTCAGCCTTAGTAAAGGAAAATATAGTGGTTACGTCCCTGTCAAACCAGCAGATCTATTCCATGTCCATCGGTACAGACATTTGAATGACTTCCCTTGGAATGATCACCTCGACCTATGTCCACGCGTGCTCTAGAAATTCTCCTATGAATGTGGGTAACGCCAGTGACCCTCCAGCGTTGGCAATACAAGAAAGAAGATCAAAGACGCGAGAAATCCCCCTTCCCGAAAGATCACTAAGACCCACTACAGAACTTGACGTTTTGAGCTGACTTTTATTTTTCTTGAATTATTTTACAGGAAGTGGGGTATTCCATTATGACATCAGCCTATCCGGTATAATCGGGCATAATTTAATGCCTTAAGCCCTCAATTTTGCGAGCATTTGGGCCTAGCCTCAGACAGATATCCTGATATAGAATCTAAAAACGATTGAATGAAAGAAAGGACAAAATTGAATTAAACAACTGCCGTGAAGAGGAAAGCTTACTCTCTTAACAGTCACAGTCCTCTTGATAAATATTTAATTTCTTAATAATTAATCATGATCGCAGAAATAAATCAATTCAAGACACTTAAATCGTGAGGATTTAAACTGACATGTCCCTATTGAAATGGATATTTTAATTATATATAAATTACTTTGAAACTAATCATCTTTAAAAATAGTTTGCTTTTTCAAAAAGATATAATAATTAAATTTTAAAATGTAATAATTAAATTAAAAAATATAATTACTATTGAATTTTTATATTTAATACTATTACTTAAATAAAAGATGGAGAATGTTAAAAAAGTAAATCAGATATAAAGCTACACTATAATTTTGTAAAGATTATAAATTATCAATAAAGAAAATGAAGATCGAAAACAGTTAAAAGAATTATAATGCAATGTGTTTTCTTTCAAAAGAATTAAAATTTAAAAAACAAGCTCCTATTGTTTTTCAACTCATTAGACTTTTTAAAGCAATGCAATCATCTGTTTATATGTGTGTGTGTGTGTGTGTGTGTGTGTGTGTGTGTGTGTGTGTGTGTGTATGATTGTGTTTGAATATATATGTGTACGTGCGTGCATAGATTATATTTTTAAGTGATGATTTTTTTGTTGAACTAGAAAAATATGTCAGCGATGCCCGTTGTAATGGTCCTGGTTGGTGTAAGAATACTGTTTCCACTTCAAATCCACACTGCTGCAATCCGGCCATTTGTCTTGCAACGATATCCACACATTTGCACGATCCAGTCTGCTGTTACCGATTAGGTATGTGAAAATATAGATAGATGTAAAACACGACCTAATTCCATATTGCTATGAGCAGGGTTATTAGATTACTACTGTTACCGATTAGGTATGTGAAAATATAGATAGATGTAAAACACGACCTAATTCCATATTGCTATGAGCAGGGTTATTAGATTACTGTTGTTACCGATTACGTATGTGAAAATATAGAATTTTAGAGATACCATATTCTATGGCTAGAAGGAAGATAGTCTGATTCACCAAACATCGTAAATGCTTGTGAGTGTATTTGAGTCATATAACTCTGGAAAGAAGAAATGCATGATTCTCAATAACAGATTTCAGGGAATTGTCTATACATTGTTTTTTCATCCTTTGTTTTAGCAGAAACTAAAAGTGATTTTGGGGTTCTTCTCCTTTGGTCATCATTGTTTTCCTCAGTCAGATGGTTTCTGGACTCTAGTCCATATGCATCATTCTTGATCCAATCTCTAGATCTAACATTCCTCTGGTTGGGATCACGTGACAAGAATTTTTTGTGTATCAATTGCCATGTGACATAAAGGCAATGTCAGAGAACTGTGTTAAAAAAGATAAATGTTACCCTGAGCAATAGTGCCACAGAGTGTGTGTTTTATTTATACCCTAATTCTAGAGAACTGTCGCTAAACACAGCAGACAAATGATAAAATCTTTGGTAGAATTAAGAGATAGAAAAACTGTCTTTTATGAGAGCTAGATCCCTCTGAGATAGCTATTTTTTTTATTAATGATTTTTTAAATAATAAATTATGTGTATTTTTATATATTGTTATATATTTAAATTATAAATGATGCGTGTGTATATTTTATATATAATGTTATATATTTTCTTTTATAATTTTTTTTTTAATTTTTCACTCATTTTCGTGTCATTCCTTATCATCTTTCACTTATGTAAAAATCATCTTGTATGTATTGTCTCTGTTTTGTTCTATTTTTAGTGAGAGATACTCCCTTGAAGGGCTTGTTGAGTCACTTGGAGATATGTTACTGGAATGTAGTGCTGTCCTATATATTAATTAATTTACGGGTGACCGACAATGTCACAGACCTAGGCCTAAAGCTACTGAAGTGAGCTGGTGTTACATTTTGTGATTGTTCATAATGCCCTCTTGTTCATCCCATATTGTCTTTTATTTATTTTTTTTAAGTTGATTACTTCACGAGTTGCAGGATAATGCTTGGTGGGAGCAGATGCTGCTAATTATTAAGTAAATAATAAAAGACCGGTTGACCAATAAATACATAAAACTAAGTAGTTAGAATGTTACAAATTAAAACAAAATAAAAAGTAACACAACAGTTATAAATTATAATATCAATGCTATATAAGACAATGTAGCAATTTAACTAAAATTAAAACAACGCACAAATAAAAATAATATAACCATAGTAAAGAGGACAACCACCCTCATCATTTTAACTCCCTGGTTTTGTCCCCTGTACTTTGGACCTTTTCATTTTTTTTGGGGGGAGGGGGGATATGAAAGATGAAAGAGCCACAAAAAAGCCACGTCTTTACCATCATCTTGCTCTCTCTCTTTCACATTTATCTTAATTAGAATGTCCCCTTACACATGAAGAATAGATTATTGTTACTATGTCGCCGCTATACTCTGGGGTGACTTTGTAATAATGACTTATACCAACTCTGTATAATTAGTTATGATACAAGACATCTACAAGTGCCGGTGCAGAGCATGGGTCACTGGTTAAATATGTATATCTGCAACTGTTACGCTGATATACTGGTACGTCGCCAATTTGGCTCCGCCCCCAACTCAGATTCAGCTGAGATTTAATGTTTATGAATAATATATATATAATGATTACAATTAACGAACAGAGGACAAGACGTACTCATTACATTATCACTTGAACTACGAAAATAACGATAGAACTAACAAACACGCGTTTTTAAAAATAATAACAAGAAATTTAATAAAAGAAAAAAAGTTAACAAGATTTAGAAAATTCAGTTCATCCTAAGCCAGTTCATTGGACTGAAGTCACTGTCTGAATAGGCACTTAGCTTAAGCACAGAAATGACGTCAGTCTTGTAGAATTTTCCAGTCAATAGATTGACACGTCCCAATTCAGCCGGGACAAGTAGAACGGCCACACAGGCACAGCCACACAGGCAAACAGGCAGCTATAAACGAGCAGCCGAGAATACACAATAGCAAGAAAAAAAACCCTGCAACACAAACAATTGCAAAGCCTAAGTGTCCAGTCCAGTGCTCGATTGATAATTACTAAGTTTGGCATAGGCCTCTGAAAGGAAGAATATTAACATTTTCAAAATAAAACATAGTATATAACATCCTAATAAAACTTAACCATTCACACAAATACAAAGACGCTTTTACCTATATAGCCAGGGTTTTCTTCTCTCATATACGACCCAGTGTTGTTTTGGGCGGACTACCCTTTCAGTCGTCACCCTCAGACGATTTTTCAGGAAGTAGTGAAGATAACATTTTCACTGTGGTTTTTATTACCCTGCTTAGACCAGCTTCTGACCTGTTCAATTCATTAGCTCTAAGATGATTATGTCCCTCTAACAACTCTAACCACCCGCTAAGCGTACACGCTGACCACACGCTGACCGCCGCGCTCGCAGACTTCAAACACCGCAGACATCAAACGCCAGTCCCTAAGTCTTCCACACATGTCTCTCATTCGTTTCAGAGCTTCCCTTCTCTGTAAACAGGACGCAATACGCACTCATTCCACAAATGAAAATTTATATAAAATATATATGTGGGAATATTCCCATCATACAACATACTAGAATACAGTTTTAAAAGGAAAGAAACTCGTCATAAATGTAATAAAGTACTTTTTTACACCAAAAATGGAACTCAACAAAGCAGCACAGACTTTTCCTTTCTATATCCCTAACTTTAGCAGTTCCATACGTATCAGAAATTTACGCAGAAAGACATAAAAGATATTTGTTATTTCAAATTAGTAAACATGATATTATATTTGCATGTCTTCCTTTCTGTTATCATTTAATAAATTTTTTTTTTGTTTTCAGAACGTAAACGTGTGTCAAGTGATTTCACTACCCGCTGTAAGTAAATTGTGTCCAGTGTTTCGTTTTTCTTTCTTAATATTCTTATAGATATAAAATTTATATAATTAAATTAGTTTTTATATAACCTGTATTTCAACTCTAAGCAGACATTATATTTAATTAAACTCTCTCTCTCTCTCTCTCTCTCTCTCTCTCACACACACACACACACACACACAAATAATATATATATATATATAAACCCTACTTCCAGCTTTAGGTAGACAATGCTTTAAAACCAGCATTAGGTGGACCTCAGTGTATGTATACAACCTTCAAAACCAAACTTGAATTCACAGGAAAATTTATTGAAATATGTCAAAGGTAACTACAATAGAAAGAGAGAAAAATGGCAAAATGAGGTCTTATTTATACAAATATATAGTACAAGACTTAGGTAGACCACACAGTTGTCTGCCTAATGCTGTGGGTCGACATAAGGCTGGTTTTTAAGCATTTTTGGTCTGCTTAAACCTGTGGGTAGAGTTATATGCAGACAGAGAAGCTCGGTCAGGTCTCATAGATATTAATGGTTATTAAATTTGTCTTACACCTTTGTCTCTGAGCGTTACCAGCTCAGAATCCTTATGCCAACTAGTACACCCGTTCGCTGCACTTTTGTTATAGGAGTTTGGCATACACACGTCTAATAGCTTAAAGGGACTCTTTCCAGAGCTATGCTAATTGTCTGACATACAAATAAACAAAATTAGCCCCCTCCCCCCCCCAAGCTCTGTATATCATACTTTTTAATAGAAGCAGAAGTGTAACAGTACGACGAAAATTTATTTAACAATAAACTATGAAGAACATTAATAGGAGGCAAATATTTCTGACTAACATGATTAACAAAGTAAAGAGATACAATTGTAGTCATGAAATGGTCACAAGACAACGTTTAAATAACTAACAAATGATGCTGAAACAAGAGAATCTTGCTAAATAAATCAATAATGAAGGATATGCATGCAGTCCAGCGACAAACAAAAAAATGTGTGTGCATGGGTTTGGGGAAGTTTGCACTATAGTTTTGCCATCACTATTTCGAGCTTCTACTGTCTAATGTAGACATCCAGATGATCACTTTTGAAATACGTCTGTTTTCTATTGTAAGAGGACAACCAAGAGGTTTTAGGTATTAATCAGGTCTAATACAAACATCCAGTTGATCTCTCTTGAAATATTTCTGTTTACAACTATGCAAAAATATACTCTAGGGAAAATATCTGGACTTCAGCATAAATATTGGTTAGATTGTTTTATGGCCCATGCCTGGATATAAATAAAATAAAACTTATATTTATTTCATTAGTCTGAGAATATATTAACTGACATATCTCTTTGCAGTCAATTCTGTGTTTGAACAATTTATGTTCTTGTCAATAAGAACTATAAAACATAGATTATACTATTAATTTGTTTCTAATAAAGACAAACCTGCAAAACTAAGAAAATTGTTTCATTTTTAAAATAAAACATTCACTCAAAGTAGCTAATAAAATATATATTTGACCAGTGATTAAATATCGTGTGTGTGTGTGTGTGTGTGTCACGGTCAAAGGGGAGTAATCATGAAATTTTTTTAATTTACTCTCTTACCTCCCTTTACCAGTGGTGTGATGTGTCAGCTGATGTTATTGTCGTCTGTTGAGAGAAAGTGGTGTGATATTCATGCCAGTGAGCGTGCATGCTTATTTTGTATTTTTAGCACTATAATTTGATTTATTTGTTTAATTATTTATGTTAGAGTTAGTAAAATAAGTTAGTAATAGGTAGATGACGTATTTAATTTTTAAATGTCCATTAAATAGAATTCTTAGAGGAACTATTTTTAGTGAGTGCACCTCTAGTAGTGAATTGCACCAAAAACAATAGGGCAGCCATAGAATCTCATTCTAGTGTTTTAGAAAAACTTAGCTTATACAAAAGGAGTGGGGAGACATTTTTAGTTCAGTGTACGCATGTGTGGGCTGACAACAGGCTGTTGGAATTCTCTCAGTGATTTTTCCACATGGACCCACCATGGGATTATATATTTCCCAGAACTGGAGAAATTATCTGCCAAATGTTCACGTCATCTGGCTGACTGTTGCTTACTGCCTGGCCACCAACAACCCCAGTAACAGCTCTCTCATCAGGGTTCTTTAGGAAGAAGCTGACAGAGGAGGGTTACAGTGAGGCGGACATTTGACCGTACAGGCTGGTTTTCACCAGGATTTTTCTTTGCTGTTCAGCAAAAGGAGAGCAGTGGGTTATCACCACCTGCGAGGCAGTCACTCTTCAGTACTGGCGGCTTCAATTCGCCTGCCAGCGTGTGCTGTTTTACCCCCACCCCTGTCCAAGGGGGAGATCATTGCCATATTGTTTCAATGAGCAGATCCATTCTTCAGTGGCCGTCATCGGGTGGGTCATCAGTTGTGCATCATGTGACTGTGTTTTTTATTGCCACTGTGTTGGCGCCTGTGTACATGTGTTGTTTTCTTCACTGTTCCGGCAGGAGTGCTTCATCTTTTGAGTTTCAAACATTAGTAAGTAGGAAAATATTTATAGTGGTGCATTCACTTAGGTAGTTAGCTTTATTAATTATTTAGAACTTTTTTGAATCTTATTGACATTATTATTGATATTTTGGATTTTCTCTAAACAATTTTATGAACATCATAAACAAACATTTCTGAACATTTATTATTAATATTTCGGGTTTGTACCCTGAACTTTCTGTAGACATTTAAATTTAAATTGAGAAAACTCTGTAGCATTAATTTTTGCTTGTTAAACAGTAAAGTGTTGCGGTTATAATTGTAATATATTAATTTTCATTAGCTCATGATAGCATATTGTGGTCTTCACTGCCTTTGCAATTTACACATATTGTTATATTGGGTCTTCACCCAAAGAGAGCTGTACCAGTAATTTATCTTGTACAGTTGTGGATTTTGTTACCTTTATTTTATTTCATTTATCATTTTCATTGCTCTTTTCCCTAGCCCATGAATGTTGTGTGTGGATGTTTCTGTAATGAATGACTAACACCAGACGATAGTTAGCCCCCTTTTATTAGAATAAATTTTTTGTTAACGCTTTTTCAAGAGTTGGGCTTTTCTCTCTTTGTTGTGTAAGTGCGTTGGTGCGGTTGTTTGTTTGTTCGTTCCATTCGTCCCACACACTACATTCACACACAAGCAGACTATTTACATTTTACCTCACATACAGAATAAAGATTTTTCCCCCCACAAGAACAACATTGGTGTCTGTATGTGAGAATGGTTATTCAATTTCCACCTTGGTCATTCAATGTAATCTCGGCAAGTTGCGGCAGCTGATATGATCAACCCCCCTACCCATCAAGGAGGAGAGAGGCCAGCAACAATCAACAACACCTAGCACTGCCCCTACGACAATATATATATATTATATATATATATATATATGTGATGTAAAATGTGATATGCATAATTAGGGCATATTAATAACCATTGCCTACTATTAAAACAAGTCTTTTATTCTTTACAACAGACGTCATTACCTTGCAGACTTACTATTTGGCTGTCTCTCTGCTGGTCATCTTTACATTGTTGTCCCTCATCCTTGGCATCCTGCAGTGGAAAGCACTGGGTTTGTTTGTCTTTTTACACTCATGAAGTTGAGCAATGTGTGATAGAGAAATGCATTCTCCAGTATTTATAGAGCAGACGCGAGAGTTGATGTCTGTTCCTCAGTTTCTCTATACATACATTACTTAGTGTGAAATACATTGACAGCTAGTATAAGCATGATGCCCTTCAGACAAATACTGCTTTCTGTTCATTCAAGGCAGCAGAAATGAACATCTTGGAGAGAATGAAAAATGTTAGGAGTCATTGTCTTGTGACAAGCAAATTGTTTTGAATTAAAATAAAATCAATTAATACTATTCATTCTGATGAATACACATGTAGCCACTGTGACAGCCGGAAATCGTCACTAATTGATTCGGCCCGTGATTAACTATTTCTTCTCACACTAACGGGAAAGGGGACCATCCGAATCAACAGTCAGTCCATTCATGCTGTTTCCTGTGCGCCAAGCAACCCTATACACATACACACCACGTCATCAGTAAGAGGGACAGGCCTCGGCCAATGCTGAGTTCCACACTCAGACCAGACTAACCATAGCGGTGAATTGTTACAACCAGACTTGCATGCTAGCCAGAATAAATAAGAGGACCAACGTGTGCATACTATACTTGTCTGTTTATTAGCCCTATCTTTTAGTTACTGTACTTGTCTGTTTATTAGCCCTATCTTTTAGTTATTGCACTTTTCTGTTTATTAGCCCTATCATTTAGTTACTGTACTTGTCTGTTTATTAGCCCTATCTTTTAGTTATTGCACTTTTCTGTTTATTAGCCCTATCATTTAGTTACTGTACTTGTCTGTTTATTAGCCCTATCTTTTAGTTATTGGGCTTTTCTGTTTATTAGCCCTATCATTTAGTTACTGTACTTGTCTGTTTATTAGCCCTATCTTTTAGTTATTGCACTTTTCTGTTTATTAGCCCTATCTTTTAGTTACTGTACTTGTCTGTTTATTAGCCCTATCTTTTAGTTATTGCACTTTTCTGTTTATTAGCCCTATCATTTAGTTACTGTACTTGTCTGTTTATTAGCCCTATCTTTTAGTTATTGCACTTTTCTGTTTATTAGTCCTATCATTTAGTTACTGTACATGTCTGTTTATTAGCCCTATCTTTTAGTTATTGCACTTTTCTGTTTATTAGCCCTATCATTTAGTTACTGTACCTTTCTGTTTATTAGCCCTATCATTTAGTTACTTCACGTTTCTGTATTAGCCCTATCCTTCAGTTACCTAATGGCTGGCAGTGTTAGTTTGTTTTTATCTATCTATCTATCTATCTATCTATCTATCTATCTATCTATCTGTCTGTCTGTCTGTCTGTCTATTTTTCCCTTAGTCTTGTCAACAATTGGGACACCGTTGATGACCTGACAACCAATTTCCTCCATTCCATTCTGTTCTCTGCAAATCTTACCGTATTGCTGTGTTTCAGTCCTGTCCACTCTGAGATGTTATCCTCCCATCTTTTCCTCTGTCTTCCTCTCCTTCGCCCTCCTTGCACAATACCTTTCCTGATTGTCTTGGCAAGCCCTGTTGATCGTGTGTTAGTATGGCTTCGTGTAATTGCCGCCTGATGCTGACAATGTTAGTCTGGCTTCATGTAATTGCCGCCCGATGGCTGGCAGTGTTAGTCTGGCTTCGTGTAATTCCTCCTCACGGCTGACAATGTTAGTCTGGCTTCATGTAATTGCCGCCCGATGGCTGGCAGTGTTAGTCTGGCTTCGTGTAATTCCTCCTCATGGCTGGCAGTGTTAGTCTAGCTTCGTGTAATTCCTCCTCATGGCTGGCAGTGTTAGTCTAGCTTCGTGTAATTGCAGCCCGATGGCTGGCAGTTTTAGTCCATGTCTTTCACATCAGCCTTTTCTCTCTTTCACAATTAATAGTTAATATTGAAGCGAGAATGTTACTAGACAGATAATTCGGTTAAAGAAAGGTAATTCATTATAATTTCATGCAGCAAAATAGAAATCATTAAAACAAGAAAAAATCCACCATTCTACATCTCTAACTTGGGCAGTTTCATACAAATGTACAATAAATGGATATTGGGTGATCATCTCTGCATGTAATCCATAACTGAGTAATAGACAATATGGTGATGCTTTGGATGCAGGAAATTGCCATTTGCTCTGCACCTATCACATAAATTTAGATCTCCTAAGTAGATATTAACCCAGCAATGCATTAATAGCAACCAGGTAGGATGATTATATCTATTTATAGCTAGCTACTCCTGAGTGGCAGGTGACATCGATTCCTTCGTAGTGAAGAAAGGCGTAGGACAGGCTATTTTTAAACACACAGCAGACGACATATTGGATTGTATTAAAATATCGCAAATAGTTCTTTATACGACTGACAAAATGTGAACGGCATTTATTTTTAATGTTCATTGTTCATTGACGTTTTGTGATATTCAAATGCTGTTTATACAGAAAAATATACGACTTTTGGGTACTGGTTCTACATTTAATTCATAGTGATCCAGTGTGGTCAATAATGCCCTATGTTTGATCTCGGAATATTTAAGACCACGTGCTACCCTATCTCACTCGACCATCACTAAAGAACGTGATGTTTCTTGTAGGCCTGGACTAATTAAGTTGGAAATACATTTTTAATTGAGTGAAATTATTTAAATTCAGATTATTCTAAAAGAATACCGTTATTGCATCGTCCATTTCAAATGTATTTTATAACATAAGATATAGCTGGATTTTTATTATTGATTAGAGCTATTTAAAAAAATCTGTATCATGTCAATTTTCTTTGAAACATTTTGTTATTATTTATAGAATCTATTGCAAAATCTGTACCATGTTAATTACCTATTTTAGCTTTGAAACATTTTGTTATTATTTAGAATCTATTGCAAAATATGTACCATGTTAATTACCTATTTTAGCTTTGAAACATTTTGTTATTATTTATAGAATCTATTGCAAAATATGTACTGTGTTAATTACTTATTTTAGCTTTGAAATATTACTATACTATTTACAGAAGTTATTTCAAAATCTAAACTATGTTAATTACCCTTTTTCTTTCAAAAACTCTGTTATTATTCATAGAAGCTATTACATTTTTGGAAACATAATGCTATTATCTACATAAATTATTTCAAAATCTGTATAATGTTAATTATCTATTTTTTCTTTGAAACTGTTATTATTTATAGAAACTATTTCCAAAATCTGTAAGATATTAATTATCTTTCAATTTTCTTTGAATCATTATGTTATTTATAGAAACTATTTCAAAATCTCTGCAATGTTAATTACCTTTTATTTTTCTTGGAAACATTATGTTCTTCAAGGTCAGGCACGACTCAGAAAAAAACAGCTGCAAGATCTAAGTGAAAAACGAAAACCTCTCAAACAGCTAACGTTTTGACAAGTAAAAAGTCGGGTATAATCTGAGAAACTTTTATTTAAGTTAGGTTTCATGAAGTAAAAGGTCGGACATAATCTGTGGCAGATCAGCGCACCTTGTTGTTTGGATTAGGTTGTACGCCAGTTTTTCCAAAGTGGACACAAATCAAAGACTGCAAAGAAATAAACGTTTACTGAATATTAAATTAAAGATTAAAGAGATTTTCATAAATATAATTAACTATTCATTGTAGGCTAGTTGCTGAATTTTTTGGTCCATTTTAATGTTCAAAATTAATAATTTTGCACTAGTTTAATAGATTGAACATTTAATATTTTGTGATATGCTACTAGCATGTAAGTCGTTTAATCTATATAACTGTTCAGCCATATATCTCGCATTGCCTTGGTTGTGTTCCTTATTGTTCAATTATATATCTTGCATTGCCTTGATTGTGTTCCTTATTCAACAATTATATATCTCGCATTGCCTTGGTTGTGTTCCTTATTGTTCAATTATATATTTCGCATTGCCTTGGTTGTGTTCCTTATTGTTCAATTATATATCTCGCATTGCCTTATTGTTCAATTATATATCTCGCATTGCCTTATTGTTCAATTATATATCTCACATTGCCTTGGTTGTGTTCCTCATTGTTCAATTATATATCTCACATTGCCTTATTGTTCAATTATATATCTCGCATTGCCTTATTGTTCAATTATATATCTCGCATTGCCTTATTGTTCAATTATATATCTCGCATTGCCTTATTGTTCAATTATATATCTCGCATTGCCTTATTGTTCAATTATATATCTCGCATTGCCTTATTGTTCAATTATATATCTCGCATTGCCTTGGTTGTGTTCCTTATTGTTCAGTCAAGTATCTCGCATTGCCTTGGTTGTGTTCCTTATTGTTCAATTATATATCTCACATTGCCTTGGTTGTGTTCCTTATTGTTCAATTATATATCTCGCATTGCCTTATTGTTCAATTATATATCTCGCATTGCCTTATTGTTCAATTATATATCTCGCATTGCCTTATTGTTCAATTATATATCTCGCATTGCCTTGGTTGTGTTCCTTATTGTTCAGCTAAGTATCTCGCATTGCCTTGGTTGTGTTCCTTATTGTTCAATTATATATCTCACATTGCCTTATTGTTCAATTATATATCTCGCATTGCTTTATTGTTTAGTCATATATCTCGCATTGCCTTGGTTGTATTCTTATTGTTCAGCAGACAAATTTGTGTATTGTACTGCCAGGTCCATTTAATCTGTAAACATTTTGTTTGTATAATAAGTATGCATACAATTGTATATTAATGTTTCATATTTATTTTTAATTTTATATTGCTTTTTTGTTTTTTGTTAAATATCGTTGTGTATTAATAATTAAAACAAATTTTAAAACCATTGAGCATAAGTATTTTATGTGTGGATAACCAAAAGCACGATTTCTGTTGGGGATGACGTGTTCATGGATGGAGTGTAGGGGGCGCTTCCGGCTTCCGTGTTCAAGTAAAAAGTTCATATCTATATGTTCTTGTATAAAGTTCATATTTCTATGTTCAAGTAAAAAGTTCATATTTTCAATCTCTTAAAATCCATACATAATACTACAAAGATAAATGTGTATTGTATGAATTATAGGCATCTGTGTGTTTAGTAATTTTTAAATAAACATTGATATCGTGTCTATAAATTATGCATTCTGCGCTGTAGAGTCCATTTTTTTCCTAGGAAGTTAAATCTCTGACATTCTGGAAACAGTAACGAACCATAGCTCGAATGTTTATTTGGTGATGAAAATTGAGGGGACGTATTTATGGGGCTTAGGGAACATTTATAACTGTCAACACAACTCAAATGTTTATTTGATGATGAAAATTGAACGGGACGTATTTATGGGGCTTAGGGAATATTTATAACTGTCAATGTCTGTGTGTGTGATAAGGACTATAATTAGCTTTCACCCCCTCTCCAAACTTCTCGGGGATGGGGTTCGATATGGACACAAACTCTTTGTGTAAGAAACACTTCCCAATTCGGGAAAGTTCCATTGACCATAGAGTGCAGGAAGTGTGGGTAGAAGTATCAGGAGCTTGGCCGGGAATTGCAGTACTTACAGGGTCAGCTCATAGAAATCTGGATCTGTCTAGAATCCTCGAAGAAAGGAAAAATGGTAAAGGAACACGAGACTCTGGAACTTTCGTGAAATCAACAAACTTTGGCGGCTAATAGAAGCAACCAGCACGTGATATCTTGTCGAGCACGCCATTTTGCTTAATTACCAACATTAAGGTCTGTCACTGATCATATAAAAAGTCCCGTGATATCTCGTCGAGCACGCCATTTTGCTCAATTACCAACATTAAGGTCTGTCACTGATCATAAAAAAAGTCCCGTGATATCTCGTCGAGCACGCTATTTCTTGCTCGATTACCAACATTAAAGTCTGCCAGTGATCATATAAAAAGTCATGTGATTTGCGTCGAAAAGAGAACAGCTTATAGAATTCACATTCACGACTAATCTCAAACACGAAATGCACTTTTTATGAAAACACTACAAGAGATATTTGAAGTTTCTTTTCATGACAAGTATTGCTGCCAATTGTAATGTCATCAACAGATCTTCATGTACCGCATTCCGCAATCAAAAAGGAATTTGTTTTATACAAACTAAGCAATTCACTTATTTAAAACCAAGAATAACTTTCACTGGCAGCTCAATGAAAAAATCCAAACTGTCTTAAAGTTATAGTCCTTTATATCTATCAAAGTAATTACATACATATTTCTAACATTAATCCGATGACAACCAGTCACTGTGCGATTAATTCAAATTATTTTTATACGCCTTTACTGCACGTGCAAGTTTCGGAGCTTTTGTATTGAGAATAGAATAATTTAAGATAGATAGATAGATAGATAGACCTTGACAATATAATAATTTAATATTGCCGTTGTCAGTGTAGTAGAAGTAGATTGTGGATGGCACGCAATAAAATTAAACAGTGACACTTAAGGCGATGCTGTTCGAAACCTATTACTGATAACAAGTATACAGGTGGTAAAATTACTTAACAATAAAATCAAAGTTGATTGTACAATATTTAATACATTAACAAGAATAAATAACATACGTATGTGAGGTTTTCATCAAGAGCCTGCTATTTCCACTACATTTACTATAGGTATGTCATTTGTATTTTGTTAAATAAACAGTTTGTTTCAGTGCATAGTTCACTACTGCATTTGTATTTTGTGTATCTCATTTTGAGTACCTCATTTTGTTCCTCATTTAGTATGCCTCATATTGTGTGCTATTGAAAGAGAAGTCAAATAAGCATGTCCATGCAGAAAGTACACAGAGAGCAAAAGCTATTAACTACTCCAGGAGGGATATTGAAATATACAGACAAAGAGATTTTAAAACAAATAGATAGATCAATACTGATTGGAATGAGAGAGAGAGAGAGAGAGAGAGAATTGTGAAAAGAATGATTACTCATGGAGATACTTATGTTTTTAAAATGTATGATTGAATAACAAGTCAGATGCTCCATCGCCAAGAAAAAGCAGAAGCAGAAAGAAAATTAGAAGTTCAGAAAATAGTTACTGTAAAGAAATACAAAGTAAAATAAGGAGACACAAAGAGCATTAGTAGAGAAAAGCTAGCTCATGAAGATCAGAAAATTATGTTAGAATTAGAAAAGTTCGCTAAATTATCATCTTATCAATCTAGTCACCCATCTCTCCAGTCTATAATTCACTTTTCACTGTGGAACTGTTAATTGAGAAACAAAAACAGATTAATAGTATATGTCCAGTCTATCGTTCACTTTTCACTGTGGAACTGTTCATTGAGAAACAAAAACAGATTAATAGTATATGTCCAGTCTATCGTTCACTTTTCACTGTGGAACTGTTCATTGAGAAACAAAAACAGATTAATAGTATATGTCCAGTCTATCGTTCACTTCTCACTGTGGAACTGTTCATTGAGAAACAAAAACAGATTAATAGTATATGTCCAGATTTGAGTGGCTGAGTGAAGAACACAATTTGCTCTATACATAGCATGCAGACGTCTATGGTAGTCTACCGAAGAAGAAACTACGTCACTATTCGACAATAAAAGGAAAGTTCTTTATGTGCCCGTGCAAGCAAACTACCAGAAACATTTCAAAAGACACACCTTGAACATAACCAACACCAATCACCATAGCACGTACCCTTTTCTTTCACCTGTGGTGGTTGTGCTCGTTAACAAATGTAGCATGTTAATAAGACTTCAGTAAACAAACTTGTCAGTATTTTAACATCAATAAATTAAATAATAACACTGTAATACTTTTAATATGGGGAAGACATCTCTGTCTGGAGTCACACAAGGCGACTGGATAGTGACATGGTGAAATGCAATCTGTGAAATGAAATTCTATCGGTGAAGGGCGATTGAACTTGATGCCCTATTTTTAAATACGTTATTGTTATTGACATTTTATTTAAGTTTAGTTTAGTTTATGTATAATATTAAAAATAAAACGTTGAATTGTACATATAACGGTCATAACTAATAGTAAGTCACTAGATGCATACCTTTGGCTACTGTGTGAAATAGAGTGCATGCTTAATGGTTAAGTAGCTTTGTGTAGAGATCACGAGTTGCAATGGAGAATATGCTATAAAATTTATTTTACTGCAGTAATTTAGTTTACCCCAGTATGAACCCCATTTTGCCCTACTCTTGGGGCAAAATGGGTGTATTGTTAAAATTGTATTTTCTTAATAAATCAAATAATTATAAATATACAATTCTCTTCTTTTGATTAGGTGTTCTGTACATACAAGGGTGTTTGAAGTTATTACTATGTTTTGAATGCATAACTATTTTATGAAGAATTTCACTTAGCGTCCCCAGGTACACATAAGTGCACACAAGTATAATCACAGCTGCTGTACATACAGTAATAGCAAGTTCATCCTGACCTACCTTTCTTGGCTAAACCTTTTTACCAGTGTGGGTTTGGGAGAGTTTCTCAGACAGCCTTTCTCGGACAACAGCAGGGTCGACTCTGATCTTTGGGGCTGATTTTGGCACCCACAAAGACAGACTGAAATAGTCATGTGGTCAGTCGGGCTAAATACCTGGTCTACTTAGCCAAAATTTTGTATAATATTGCCAGTGGTCGCCAGTCTCCCTGTATGAGACAAACTAATGGATAGATGCAAAGCACGAGATCTAAATTTTACACTGTAAGTTCGTACTTCTTTTCAACAATTATATATAAAATAAATATATATATATATAAAAATAATATAAAACTCCTGTGCAGTTTTAGGTTTCATCTAATTTAATTCTGTTAATCTGAAGTAATTGAAATTTAATGTAGGTTACTGTCCTACAAAGGTGAGCGGCCATAGGCAAACAAAATGAAAACAGTTTATTTTAAAACATGTTCCTAGGAAAAGCTCCATTGCATTATAGGCATTTTGTATGACGAACAGCAGTATATAAAACACCTAGCCTCTGGTTCCAATATGGCGAATTTTTAAAGATGGCTGATGCTCATCTGGTGATCATCTCAGAATGGTTGTCAGCTTCATAAGATGGCTAAGTCAGTAGGTTAGGTTTATCAGTGTTATTAATAATTCTACAGAAGAAACCACTCATCTCTCTCACTTGGCTCATATGTGTGCTGTAAACGTTTTCTCTCTTCCACAACATTAAAGACAAATATTTACTATCACACAATATTTTCGTAGGTGGAAACATCTTACCAAAGGAAAAGATAAATCCGTCTTTAATCTATATTTAGTGAGCCCCTATTCACTTACTAACTCTCCAACATATGGCTATTAATATGTGTAAGAAGGTCAATAAATTTATTAAATCAACAATCAAATATACAACATATGAATATAATCAAAAGATCACTGACATTTTACATCACTTCACAACAATGTTCAATTAATGCTGTACAATCATTAAGTTTATCCTAGAATAGACATAAACATCACATTAACATACATATATAATCAAGGTCATGGATAACATTCATCACAGAATGGGAGTGAAGCTTCAGAGAAATAATTAAAGACAATGTACATAACCTTTTCAAAGATGGCAGCTGTCACCAGCACATGTTCACAATCATGCAGTTTGCACAAGTCACTGTCATTCTTATTCAGGCGATGGTCTCATGTGTTTTTCTAGGCACATTACACTACTGTTCCAGAAGTTTCAATGTGCTCACAAAGCACACCTTGAAGAATTGTCTAGAATTTCACATGCATTATCAAGAGGAATGTTCTCGAATTTTAATGTGCGCTACTCAAGCACAGTGCAAGAGATGTTCAAAATAATCTTCGTGAATTCTCGAGACCAAACTCGGGCCACAAATCTTCACCATATTGGCTTTTGAATGGAATTCAAATGGAATTGCTTTATTTAATTAGTATAAATAGTTGTCTCTTATCTTAATGATCCTTTATTTAATTAGTATAAATAGTTGTATCTTATCTCAACGATCCTTTAATTAGTATAAATAGTTGTCTCTCAAGGATCTTTATTTAATTAGTATAAATAGTTGTCTCTTATCTCAATGATCCTTTATTTAATTAGTATAAATAGTTGTATCTTATCTCAATGATCCTTTATTTAATTAGTATAAATACTTGTCTCTTATCTCAATGATCCTTTATTTAATTATATAAATAGTTGTCTCTTATCTCAATGATCCTTTATTTAATTAGTATAAATACTTGTCTCTTATCTCAATGATCCTTTATTTAATTAGTATAAATAGTTGTCTCTTATCTGTCGATCTTTATGAGAGTTTGTGTGGAGCCAACTTCACTTGTCATGACAGTCATTTCAATGACCCTCTCTGCCTCTTTTTAATTTCAGCCCCATGTAAACGTCAAAAATGAAGCGTGTTCAGTTGAGTGGTGCGCGAAAGAAAAACATGCAAAAGAGAATGAGCAAAAGAATCTGTCTGGTGTAGCCAAGACAAGAAAGCTGACAGATTTCTTCTTACAAACTGCAGAGAAAGATGCTCCAGCTCAAAACCAGTGTCAGTCTTCAGAGAGAGCAAGTGAATAAAATCCTTCTCCTTCATCAGAAACAGGCAGTGTTGATGCAAAGCCAGATTTTCATGACGTACATGATGAAGTGCAACAACCTGCATCAAGTTCTATGACAAGATGTGTAAATGCTTTTGCATAACTATGCAACCTGACAGGCAAGAAGTTAACAATATTGATATAGCATTATAACAAATGATTCTTGATCACGAACAAATATGTTCACCTCTCTTGCCAAACTATTTCTGATCATGATTACACAAATTATTCTCCTATATCAAACTATTTTTGATATGAAAGAATGTTTTCTACTTCTGATCATAATTAAAGTTTTTTACTTGTATACCAAAGTATTCCTGATCATTAATAAAAGTTTCCTTTTTCCATTTCAAGCTATTCCCTATCATGTTTCAATATTATTTTCTCATACATAAAAATGGCTGCAAAAGACATTAGGGAAGAACACTTTTTCATAATTAGCTACACAACACTGAACCAACCTCCACTTCTGTGTATTGCATTTAATGGATCTTAACCACACATTCACCCTGTGTGTGATGGGTCTAGGTATCAATCTGAAATGAAAATTCTAATTCTGAAGAAGGGTTAGTACTCAAAGCACATGAAAATTGTATACTAAAGCTACAAAATTAAAATATTATATAAGTGACCTGGAATGCTTAGCATAGTTAAAAAGTTTTTATTTGAAAACAATCATAAACCTCTTAATTACTCTTGATCTTGAAAAGATTACAGATCATCACTTGGTGAAGTGGTTATTAATCCTGCTGGTATATTTATTCAAAATCAAATGCATTCCTAATGCCAAAAATGTTAGTGCTGATTTCCAGAGTATAAATCGTGCTAGAAGATCCTGAGTGATACAAAATCACTACCCCCAAGTAATGAGAACACAATCTCCAATGTTTGTCCAAAGATGAGCTTTGGTAACATTTTCACCTATCTCAGTTACATTATGGTCCATTCACACTTTTAAATTTACTTTTCTTATGAAACATTTATACTCTGTAAGTTCATCTAATATGTGTATCAATGATTTTTAACTTTTGTTAAATTAATCTATGTAATCTTAGTGTATACAAATATACTATACCTATTGCATTTATAGTAAACATTGTTTTGTCTTTTGTTTATAACTTTGAACTTAACCAGTGGTTTCAATCTATATCCTTCTTATAACCAGTTCACTCATCATATTCTCTTTTCATTTTATCAGCTGTCTATACCATATGTTACAGTCTATGCTTGGCTGAGTGTGACTTGGGGGTGAGCCATTTACCTCTATCATCCTATCTGGTATGCAACCAGTTATATAAACCTGTGGCTTGGTTCATATCAAAGATGTGAGGTGCAAGACAAAAATTCAGATTAAAACAAAAGAAATCAAATACACATTTCTGTTTTATAAAATAAACCCCCAAAATAACTATCATATTTTTAAAAAATGATTAAAATGTGATTTATACATATCAATATTAAATAATCATTGCTTTGGTGATGGATACAGATAATGTATACATATAAAATCATTATGTGTGTAAAAAGTACACATGTACATTATTATGATATAATTTGTGCACATTTATTACTTAACAAAGTTTCTTCATTCTTCACTGTATGCCTTTTATCTCAATTTTTAGTCTCAATCAGAAATATGCAATAATCACTCTGTATAAAGTTTACTTTTTCTATTAATCCATTTTTATCTTTTACAATCTTTGACTGTTCCAATCTCAAATGTCCTTGAGTGTTATTAGGAAAATGTTTTCATACAAAGAGTCAATTTCCCAATCACGATGTTTTTCTTCAAAGGCATCCTCTCGATCAATCTTGTCCACAGTGCAAACATCTCCTGAAATATTATTATTTATGTATATTTGAAGTTTAAAATATACAGATATTTTTTTTTTCAAAAATTAACCACAGTAATTCTTTAAGGAGAACTTTAATTATATTATTTATGTATATTTGAAGTTAAAATATGCAGGTATTTTATATTTTTTAAATATTAACCTGAGTAATTTTTTGTGGAGTACTAACTGTACTGAAAAATAAAATTAAACTTAATTAAATTTTACAAATTAGAGGTCTGAGTAAAACTTTATGAACCATAATTGTGACCAGATTGCTAAGAGAATAAAAATCTTCATGAATAAAACCAAATACAGACAAAATCATTGTGAAAACTAAAATTTATCAAATTCAATTTGTAGTACATATCAGCTTGATCCAACCAAAAGCATTCTGATAGTAATTAGTAGGGTTTACAAAAAGTTTTGTGTTTTAAAATTTCTTGATTTCTGAGCAGAATTAATGTTCATTATTATTATCTTATTTATTAATAGTTACCATGCCTGCTACTAACATTGACTTTAACATTTTATTTTTTCTCTGTTAAGTGAAATGTAAATATATCCAATGAAATCAATCTTTAACCTGTCTACAGGCGTCGGATCGTATATGTCCCTAAATCTAAATATAGCTAGAAAGTCTGATGGCCGTATATGTCCCACTCACACGCAAGTTTATTGTTACTAATGTTAGTCATTCAAAATGAGCCAATCAGTGTGAAGGAAATATGTGTTTCCCTTAGCAGATGATCTGTATCAATTCTACCATTGGATAGCTGTAATTAGATTGTTCATATGATAGAAAGACCGCATTTTGTACACTCACTGCTTTGTCTCTCACCAGCAGCCATTGTGTCTTGTAGTGCTGAAAAAGGAATTTTATTTTTCAATTTTAAAATTCTTAGTATGTTTAGCATAGGTACCAATTTTGAGATCTGTTTTGGTACATTATGAAGCTTTCATCAGGCACATCTCAGGCACTGTAGCCATTGAGTAACAGTACTTGGTGGTTGCTTGCTTGATGATGAATGTGGGGAACGCTTCCGGCTTCCGCCGCTTTCGCGTTTGGAGAGGGGGGGAGAGGGAGGGGGGGTGCCTTTCTGCTGCTGCGTGTGCCCATTGAGAAAACATGTCTGGCCGGCAAAGGCGGACTCCAAACCCAGTGATCCGTGGGTTGAAGTCGATGTTATTGTTGTTCCTGGCGGTGGCGTTGATGTTGTTGCCATTTCTGGTGTTATGGTGAGGGGGGTGTCTTACAGAGCCCAGGCTAGTAACACACCAGATCTATACCCAGTGTGTACATGTGCCCGGGTTGTTCGACTTTCCGACCTCCTCACTGGTGGTGTCATTGTTGTTGTTGTTGTCGTGGCTGTCCCCGGTGTCCGTTGGGATGCCTGAAGGTGGGCGCTGGCGGCCAGTACAGATGGATTAAATCGGCCATTGGATGGTTAAAATAACCCCAAGAGGGGTACTGTTGTTCCTGGTACAGCCAGTGTTGTTGTTGCTGCTGTCCGCGATGTTGTTGCGGTTGTTGTTGAGGGCGCTGTTGTTGCCTCCGAATATGTGGTGGCGGGCGCCGTCTTTTTTTCTTTTCGCCCTGTTCTGGTGTTGGTGGTGGTGGTGTGGGCTGGCATTCTGATGTTGTTGTTGTCGTTGTCGCCGTTGTTGGTGGTCTAGGCGGCGGCGCTGGTATAGGTGAGAGGGGTACAGCCTCGAGTTCCCTTGAAACCTGGTCCAGTATGATATCAAATTCATTCGGTTGTTGATGTTCTTTCGTTCTTACGTTTGTTTGGATTTCTTTTTCATTCGTCTCAAGTGTTATTTGTCTGAGTATTTGCGGCTTTAAGATGTATTTTTTTTCCTTCTTTGCCTCTGTATTTTTTTTTCCCTCAGTTGTGGTCCTTCGGGTTTGCGTTTTCTTTTCTTCTGTCATTGATACTGGTGTCTGAGAAAATGCCAATTTGCCATTATCTTTTTCCTTCATAGTCTGTGTGGAGTTAATTTTGGTCTTTGGCGGAATTTTCCAGACTATGTGTGTATTTGTTTCATTATCGCACGTGTCGACTGGTGCTGTTTGCGTTTCATTTTCCGCTGTTCTTGTATTTCTTCTTGAATGGCTCCAATGCTGATGTATTTCAAAAGCTTCACGTATACCACGTTCATTTTTGGTGCAGAATAAACCCCACAGTAGCCTTCGATATGGAAGTTTTATGCAGTCAATTTCGTCGTCGAGTGACAGGCAACGAGAAGATAGCCATAGTTTGTATTCTCCGCGTTCTTTTGAATTGATGGCGATCTCCATGGCTCTGGCGTGATTCTTGATTTCACGTTGTTCACCCGGCCCTGAAAAGGGCAAAGGGCTAATGTCTACTTGTTCCTCCGTCCCTGAAAGGGACAGGGTAGTAGAGTTAAAAGTCGATCAGGTGGAGCGTGTTTCCATGTTGAGTTCGAACGTGCTTCTCGTCGGTGGTCTGATGCGAAGAGTATGAATGTATATGCTTGCTTGACGCTCTATCTCAAACTTTTATGGGTGAGACCTCTGATGATGGATTTAAAAATCCATTTATATTTACATCCACTTTTCATTTTTTAGTAAGCTCACCCATTCAATTATCGTTGAATGGCAAAACAACCTGCCGGGATAATGCTTAGTGTAACTATGCGACCTGACAGGCAAGAGGTTAAAAAAAATGAGAGGGATTACTGTATTTTGCAATTTCTCAAAACAAATTCAGAAAGTAGAATTTACTTGTATCTACATATCACATTTAATTGGGTTGAATGAATCTGGTTTTGACTTACAGTTTTAACAATACATTGCCTTGGTTTAAAGTTGACTACAAATATAACATTAGCTCATATGTAAGAGAGTGACCATGATTTACAGTGAACTAAAATGTGACACTGATTTAAACTGATTTATATGTAATAATTTATCTTGCTTTATAGTTACCTGAAATCATTGTTTTATAATTAACTATAATGTATTATTAGTTTGTAATTCATCCAAATGTCAGTAAGATCAAGGTCTATTTAAAGTATTACTCAGATATACAGAAAACAAAAACAAGCACTCACCATAAAGCTCTTGTACTTCATCATCAGACACATTATGAGGTGGCCCTAAAACAAGCAATACACACAATACACACGCCCTGAATATTAAAGACGAGCAATGATGTACATGTAGTCCTAAACACTGAACACAAGACTGCTCTAAGCAACAATGAACACATAATGAGTAACACTGGACACGTGAGATAGCCTAAGCAACAATTTCTTAAATTAACATCCTACATAAATGAATACATTATGATGTGGCCTAAAACAACACTGGACACAATGAGATGGCCTAAACTATGGCTTAAAACAACATCCTACATAAAATGAATACATTATGATGTGGCCTAAAACAACCCTGGATACAGAATGAGATGGCCTAAACAATGGTTGAAACATCCACATAAAATGAATACATAATGAGGTGGCTTTAAACAGCACTGTACACATTGAAAGAAGGCAATAGGACTGCTAAACAAAATTGGGAATTTCCCTCAAAAAACCAACTTATGTGTTGGATACATCTATGTGTAAAGTACATACAAAATGTGTGTGTGTGTGAGGGAAAGCGGGAGAGAATAGGGAAAGCCTCCTACTCAAGGGATAAAGTGTGATGGCTAGACCCACATATATCCTGTCGACAGAAGATATAATACAAACAAGTGCCACCAAAATCCCCTTCAGACTCACATACCTATTAAAAACAAGCGCTATTTGAACGAGAAGCTCTGATGTAAAGTATTCTGATAGAATCTAGAAATAACTCATAACTTGTTTCAACCATGATTTCAACATCTACCTACTGATTAACATCTCTGTTTCAGGAAAAAGAAAGGATATGACTGATTTGACCATCACCAATTCTAGAAGTTTTATGTTTGGCCAAAAGGAAGAAGACTATTACTAACTTCAAAGAACCATCACTAAAGGAGATGTTTGAGGAATTCTTCAGCAAAGCACACATTTCACTTATCATACATTAAGATACATTAAGAATCTCTAGAAATAGGACTAACAGACAAGGCTTTAGGTCTTTTACATATTGAGCTTCAAAAGTTAAACTTTAAATAAAGAATGAAAGACAGGCACAAGGATAGCAGGATTGAAAGAAATTACAATAAAAGACAAAGTAGGAGAAAGCCAACACCATCAAGAATCCTGAAATTGGCATAATCTGGTGGAAGATGTAGGAAAAGGTACTCTAAGATTGACTACAGTAAAGAACAACCTACTGAATGAGTTCTGTTTTTAGTTTATCTCCCCTTGGAACTTTAGGGGATCACAAGTTCTTTTTTACTTTTAGGCCCTGACTTCTGGGACTGTACAATACTCCATAGGAGTGCTCATTTGATATCTTAGATGATTATTTCATCTTTCTGAAGATTAAAACGACCTTCTAAAGAGTTGATTGAAAATTCAAAACTCTGAATATGAATATAAATTTTGATAAATGAATGAATTCCAATTTCATTGGGATTGCAATACAGTTTTATTACAAGCAGAATATATTGTCAACTTTATACTTAATCTCATAATACAAATATATGCTCCCCTTTATACTTCGTCTCATCATAATACAAATATATGCTCACCTTTATACTTCGTCTGATCATACTCTAGAGTAGATAAAAGACACCTGCAGCCTGGGGCCATCAGCGACTTTATGAGGGAAGCATATCTGGTTTGACAAAATAGCAGAATACTTCATGTTCACAGAATAAGACTATACATAAGTCAGAAAATACATCCCTTTAGAGTTACTTCCTCTGACAGGGAAAAAAACTGTATTGAAAATTAAGTGTTGCTAACATTTCTATCTTTACATCATTTACAAATATAAACTGTCAACCTCAGGATTATGTTTTATTTTGTCAAAATCTTTCTAAAATACCCATAGTATTACAAAAATGTTCAGTACAATTTACAGTATGGCTGTGTGGTTTTTATGTATCATAGTTAAATGACTAAAATATGAGAGTCAAGTAGAAAGTAATAAAAATACTAAATTACTCCTCTTGCAGTTTTTCATCATAATAATACATAACCAGCAAGCAGCTGTATGTGTTTGTGGTGTTAGCACTAATATTTTTATCCCCAAGCAACAAAACAAATGAAGAACTTTCTTCATCAAGCAGATAAGCTAATTTACATTTCCTCTAGGGGATTCCATTGAGCAAGTTTGCATGGAGGGAAAAAATGGGCTGATGCTTGTACATCTAAAAGTAGTTGGTAAGGTCGAGCAGAATTAAAAAATAACGAACAAATTATATATATAATGTGGTAAATATGTATTGTGTTCTACTGAGTTGTCATATACTTGTATTTGCAGTATACTTGAGAGGCAGAACAAAATGACATTTTTGACTATCTTTTAGCATGAAAATCACCAAACATTATGTGCAAATGAATTCAACATATCACAAATTATCAAATACAACATGATCAGTGGCAATCATACAAATTATAGACTATATTTTACAATCGTGGCAAAGTTCAGCAATTATTTAACAAAAGGATATGAGTATGTCCTGCAACCACTGTCATTCGAATGACTAACTATAAAATGCAAACATGCGCCAGGACATTGCAAGATTATAATAAATAAGAACATTAAAATTGTTCACATTTATTTTTGTAATTTTATTCATTTTCCAATAATAGGAAAATATTCTAGTGGCTAAAATACACACTGTAATGGAAGACACTGATTAGAATAGAAAATCATTAAATGATACTAAACCTTTAAATCTTTACAGTATAAATTAAAGTGTTTGAAATTGATTTACATACTTTTTGACAAGTAATAATATAAATAAATAAAACAATATATTAGTTTTAATTTAATTTTTTATTTACAAAGACAAAGCATGCAAATTTAGAAAACGTGATAAAATGTGAGGAGGAGGAGATCACTCCAGTAAATGCACTTATGAAGAGAGAGATTTGATTTGTCAAAAACTGAATTTTTTGCTTTTAGTACGTAGTAAGTGGAAGTTTTGTAAAATATAGTAAATAAAATTTTAATAATAATAACCTATATAAAAAGCATACTAACAACTATAAAATAACAAATATTAAACTATAAAATAATGACAACAATAATAATAACCTTTTTAAAAAGCATACTAACAACTATAAAATAACAAATATTATACTATAAAATAATGACAACAATAATAATAACCTATATAAAAAGCATACTAACAACTATAAATTAACAAATATTAAACTATAAAATAATGACAAAAATGATGATAACTATAAAAACAGCAATGTTAAAAGATTAACTATATGATAAAAATAATACTCAATGTTAAACATCAATCTACTCACTTTTTTCGATCTGTTCTGTTGATGGCTACTAGTGCACCACGGTCCCACATGGCATCAAACTGACCTACTACATTTCTGCCAAGACAAAGAACTTGTTTTTGAAATGTCTGCTATTTTAATTTAATTTACTATAATTGTTGAAAAATGTATTACAATAAATTCAGTACCTGTTCACACTTTTAATAATATTCATTTTTATTAAACAAGAACCAAAATTATATAGTTAAACTAAAAATATGATAGCTGTATCAAGGTGTTTGAATTTTAACTATACCTGCTTGGCTCAGATCTTCTAGTCTAGGTGTCTTGTTTTCCTGGGTATTTAAAAAAAAATTTAAATGCTACAATCAAGATAAATAAATAGCCTGAATGAACCTTAAATTATATTTTGTTTTTGTGTTTCCTTTCTGGGTATCTGCATAAATATAAGATTAATGGCACCAATCACTTAGATCTCCCCTAACAAATATTGACCCCAATTAGAGATTAATAGGTGTGAATATATCTTTTTCTAATGTAACTCTTTTAGCCTCAGATTTATTGTTTTTGTTTGATTTATTCTAAATAGTATTTTCAAGCTACTGCCTAAATCTTGTCACACGAGTAAGATCACCACCTGTCACCACAAGAGATGTTTCATGTAGCTTGATGTCCCAACAATAAATATATATTAGAGATGAGTTTGTTAATATGTATTACAGATGAGTGTCTTATTGCTTATTTATTGTTTCATATTGAGATTAATTTCACATATAATGTCATACATAATATATTTATATAGTAAGTGAGAGACATCATAATAATAATAGCACATTATTTTAGTAAAATAATCTTAAAATCAAACATTGATTTATTTTCTAAAATATTTCATGTATCAAAAAAAAATAAAATCTGTATGTATGTGCATGTGAATATATGTATGTATCAGGTTGAGAGTAAAATGCTATTTTTACCTACTTTGAAAAATTGTAAAAATCACAGCAGAATAGTTGTAGTTTGGGATCATCACTCTGTAGACAGAATTAAAAGTCAGAAGTACAAAAGTAAATGATATATTCAATAAATGCATAAAAACAAAAGGAAATGGAAATCATAACTGACAAGGATCAAAAAAAGTGAGTTTCACCAATGCAAGTCCACAGTCCATCCCACAATACACCTGTGAGAAGATCACAAAGTAAGTGAAAAAGTTACCTAAAGAGAGTCCACTCATGTATCACTGCTTTAATGGAGTGCCATAAACAACAATAAAAATTATTGATAAAGGGTCAAAGAAAACAATTGCTGATAAAGGGTTAAAGACAACGTTTGCTGATAAAGGGTCAAAGACAACAACTACTGATAAAGGGTCAAAGACAATGATTGCTGATAAAGGGTCAAAGGCAACAATTGCTGATAAAGGGTCAAAGACAACAATTGCTGATAAAGGGTCAAAGACAACAACTACTGATAAAGGGTCAAAGACAATGATTGCTGATAAAGGGTCAAAGACAACAATTGCTGATAAAAGGTCAAAGACAACAATTGCTGATAAAAGGTCAAAGACAACGAATGCTGATAAAAAATCACACACAACATACATTAATGTCATGGCATTAACATATCCTTCTCAAATTTATCTAAAAGTGGCATTATTAGACAATCTCTGTCAAAACACATAAATTATCTAAGATGACCTTTTATAGTCAACCTTTCACCCACAACCTTCACAAAATTATCTAAGTGTGGCCTTTTAAAATCAACTGCTGTTGTCCACAACCCTCACAAAAATAATTTAGTGTGGCCTTTTAAAGTCAAACGCTGTTGCCCATGACCCTAAAAAAATATCTAAGTGTGCCTTTTAAAATCAACCGCTGCTGCACAAAACCCTCACAAAATTATCTAAGTGTGCCTTTTAAAATCAACCACTGTTGTGCAAAACCCTCACAAAGTTACCTAAAGTGACTTAATAGCATACTTTGAACACTGTCCCACCAACAGAAGGGACTGGTTCTGTTCTGTAGGAGACATCCTGCTCTTTGAAGAATTCACAGAGTGCTTTCTCAGCTGCTTCCACTCCATATACAGAGTGTCCTTGGTCTGCCAGCCTTGACCCCACAAAAGTTAATCAATAATGTAAACAGGAATTATATGACTAATCAAAGGAAAAAAAAACCTAAGAAATATTAAAGCAGAAAATAATAATAAAACTAAGAAGAAAGCCCAATATTTTGTCACTTTTATCTAAGTGATTTAAGAAACTGTGAAAGAAAAATGGAAGAAAAAAAATTGTAAGTTATCAATATCATGCTAGTTTTTAAGCCCAAACAAAACGAACTGATAGAAGATTAATTTAACCTCTCAGTTTGAAACAAAAATGAATACATTTCTCTTTATTTATATTTTAAAATACTCAATATTCCACCAAACATTGTAAGAAATTTTCAAACTACATTATCGGATTTATCCTCCTAGCTTCTATGTCATTTCATGAATAGCTGCTGACTTATATTTGCAATGAGCACTATTACTTAATGAAATACCAATAAAGAAATAATTATAAAACCACAATAAAGACTATAACTTGCTGACAGATTATTATCAAATGCATAATATATATGATCTATGTCACAGTCTGATTAAAATGTCTTGACTGTTTGACCCACTTGTTTATTTTTCAAATATTGAGATTTGAAAACCCTTTGTTTAAGTTCTCTCGTGATATTCAGTATCGAGAAACTTCCAACAAAGAGGTCAGGATGTTATGTAACTTTAGGCCCATTGTCTAGGTTCTAGAACCAACTACATGCCACGCGAGCCGTCACGTGATATGCTCGATGCTTTCTTATAAATATGAGTAAAACGCACCCGTCTTGTACTCGGAGATACAAGAAGCTACGCGACAGTACGTCAGCTACTCGCGAGTCGTATAGGAACGGACAGACCGGCGCGATAGATGAGATAACGCTTCAACTTCTCATAAGGTATCACTTTTATTTGATTGTATTTTGTATATTTAAACTATGCATGTAATTGTGCTATGTATTGCTATGTATTGCTATATAACTTGAGCACGGTTCGTTGAAATGACTGAAAACCTATAAGTTATGGAATATAAATCATTGTAACTCTTTTCATTTGTAACTTTAATTTATATTGACTTTAAATTCACTAGAGCCAGGGGTGCCTGCGCTCGATATGAATTTCTCATGTAATTCAAATTATTGCGTGTAATTTTAATTGTAAATTGTGAAGCGCTTTGCTTGATTTGAATTATCCCTTTGTATGAATTCTAATTTTAACGTTGTAAATATTTGATAATTCATACGTCATGCACTGTTAAATGTAACATGCGTGAGAAGATTATATTTTCTAATCTAAATTGTAAACGACGCGTTAGTCGAATTTCTAATTCAAGCATTTGAACTGATCATGCTTAAGTAGCGAAACGTGCTAGCAGACGATTATGGAACACATTTTGCTTCCATAGGTCGGTCTTTGAACTTGGACGTCTTCGTCTTCGTCTTTGAGATCCTGTACAAGCTGGTTTTTGAATTCTGTTGAGAGAGTTCACCTCTTCCAAGTCCACCACCATTGTAAAGCAACGTCAACGTGTAGGCGTATGCTTGTCTACTCTCAAGTTCACTAGCGGCGAACTAAAAGACAGTTTTCCATTGTATGCCACGTGCATTTCCGCTGTTGCAACTACCGTGAGATAGACCGGGTTCGGACTGGAACAAAGGACCAGGCGACACAAAGACACAAAGCTGAGTACCACTCGGATGACTAAAATTCATAAGATACAATTGGGCACTCTTTCTCAAAGAACAATTAAGCACATACGTGCTGAGTTAAGAAATAGACTTCGCGCTCGTATTTGATTATTGTTAAATTGTTAAACTTTATTAAATCTTATTTTAATTGTTAAACCTCTTCGTAGTTCATTTTTATGCATAATAGACCTAATGATTTTTCACGGATTGGATGGGGGCGGATTGAGCTGAATGACGTAACGAATGCATATTAATTTAGAGGAATTTAACGACTCCAAACCAGCTAATGTACGCAATTTATCAGTTTGTAAATCTGCTGTCTGCACTACAAGACACATTTTTAAGTTAGTCAAATGATAAGTTGGGCAACCAGTCTGTATAGGATAAAGAGAAGGAATTAATTTAATCTATTATCTTTAAAGTCCTTAATTATCCTAGGCAGGGTCTATAAAGAAATACTGGAAACGTAACAATCTAAATATGAGTTAAAACATACCATTTCATATCTACTGATTTTCCACAAAGTGGAAAAAAGATTCTGAGGTTTTCACGACCATTAATCAGTTTGCTTATATTTCTGCTCAACAACCTAATGAAGAAAAATATAAAAATTTTATTTAAAAAATGACTTAATTATTGAAAACATTATTTTTTTAAAGAATAGGGAGGAAGTCAAGATCAAATGACCACACAACACACACACACACACATGCTCGCTCACACGCACGCACACACACACGTGAGTAAGATAGCTGGGTAGAAGGTGTTTTGACAACTAAGCTGTAAAATTGCAGGGTAGGTGGTGTTTTGACAACTAAGATGTAAGGTAAGCCTCTGCATATGGTAAGACCAGTGCCTTATACAACTATCTAGGAAAGCATGTATAATACATTTCTTCTGCACATGGTAAAACAGTCACACAACACTTCCAAGTCACATATACTTAGCCCTGCCTTCATACCATTTATAGCAATGCCACGTGATAAAATAATGCATAATGACTGCTTCCATGGAAGTTACAGAAGTCAAAGAAAGAGATGGTGAAATAGAAGATATTGCTGTTTTAGCTGCATTGGCTGAAACCTTAGATGACCAAGAGAGAAAAAACCAGTTTGTTGGGTCAGAGGATGGATCTCAAGCAGGGATCAGTACAGTGCATATGCACAACCTCTCTCTCATTCTTTATCACTTCTAAGTCCAAATCTGGATTTTGTGGATTACCACCCAATCTTCTTGCTTTTACAGTGATTCTATTTCACTTGTTTATCATCAGTCCTTGCTAGGGTCTCATACACATCACAGTGTCTGCTCGCATGCAGGCTGGTCAATACTATTTTTATTTTTGTACTTTTAGCCTCACATGATTTAAAGGACGTATACTACTGGCTTTGACATTCTGATGTCATTGTGACTGTCTTAGGTAAATAGAACAGTTTCTATACTATAAGACAGTCACATAACAAGTACGAGGATGTTTTTGTGAGACATTTGTCCTTCCATGGTAAGACAGGTCTCAAAGGTCTTTTAAGGAGCAGGGTTGGTAGAATTCTTGCAACTAAACCATTAGTAAGATAGCAGAGTACATGATGTTTTGACAAATAAGCTGTGTGTACGATAGCAGGGTAGGTGGTGTTTTAACAACTAAGATTTGAGTAAGATAGCAGAGTAGGTGGTGTTTTCAAAGTAAGATCATAATTACAGTCTGGTGTTAGTTTTAAGCCAGGAGCTGTAACATGTAAGACTGCCTTCATAACTACAGGGTGCAAAATATAATCATGAAGTTTACAGGTTGGACTTATTAATGACTCACTAACTTATTATCATGTCGTGTATAATTATCAACACAATCATCTAAGTCACAAGGACTCCAGAAAATGATTTAGCAAAAACAAATATTTGATCTCTTAAAAATCAATTTATCTAAACCTCCTTTGTCTATCTTAGGCAAAATGGATATTTGTAAAGGTGGTTGTGAAATGCAGATCCTAAAAAACATACGGATGCACTTCTGCTTTATGAAAACCAGTTTGATTTTGATCCCAGCGAGTGATCCAGTCAGGCACTTGCATCACAGTAAACTGGGTCTCACCACTTCCCATGCTTTCTGCCATTTTCCAATAAAATGTAGAACAAAAGTTTGGCCAAAAACTAAAAAAGACAAGAAAATATTAAGTAAAATTTTACTGAAAGTTCATTAATCACAGAGTCTAAATCTTATGTAAGTAAAGTTTAAAAATCCTAGCTTTCACCCACCCAAGGTAAAAAATGTAAAATGTATACATTATGCAATTTCTTCCTGGAATATAATCTGAAGTTTAATTTTATTCATGTCAATCTCTGGTTATTTCAACATTTTAATCTAACAAGAAACTATTAACATTCTTTTTTAAAATCTCTTTGCTAAAGAACATTTTCACTATTTCACAGACTATATACTTTCTAGCACCATATATTTTTTAAAAGAACACTGTTGAAATTAAACAGCAAATAATAACAATAAAAAGTGATTTATAAAAAATAAACTGATAATGATATTACCTGAGAACTAAACATTAAAACAATTCTGCAAGATCAAGTAAATGAGAAAAAAATATAACAATATAAAAAGTGGACAATAAGTGAATAACATCTAATTATTTTGCAAAGCGTTAAAGATACATATTTCATGAACCCTAAGACTACATGGAAAACTACAGGCCTGACCTAAAGCATCTGATACATGTAGGATGTAGTGATGTGTATCAACTCAGTTAAAGCACTGGGGACTAGAGGAGTGAAGTGAAATAATTGGTTCTTAGTGCTCAAAGAATTATTCTAACCACAGAATTCTGAATTTTCTGGAATTTCTTCAGAAGACACAATGGTAAATGGTATACAAGAAGAGTTACAATAGAAAATTGAGTGGATACCAGTAAAGATATAAAAGGATTATTGCAACAACTATGAGAAAATTGTGTATAGTTCTGACAAATGTCAGCCCCACATATTTTCAAATTTTGCTTTACAAAGGACTGAAGGAAGATTGTTGTTCAAAGTTGTTGGGAGAAAGAGTCAATCATTAAACCTAGATTTCTAAGTGATTAATTTATATATATCACTGAAATTCAATGATTCTGGCAGAGGAAAAGATTTAAAAAGGTCGCTTAAGTTTTATAAGTAGCAAGCATGACTTCATTTGTAATTTATTATTCATCTTAATTTAATAGGTTCCTAGACTGTGTGACTGTCTTCAGCTTAAAGTACAACTCTATGATTACCTTCAACTTAAAGTACAACTATGTGATTGCCTTCAGCTCAAAGTACAAGTTGTATTGTGACCTAATTTGTGATAACTGCTTTAGATAGTATACTCTGCAAAATCACTACAAAAGTGTATAACTATTATGAAACAGTCGCGCGAACCCTTCAGCAACTAACAGCAACCAACTTAAATATTTTTATTGTGATTTTAAACCCTCGAACAAATTCTAGCAATATAAATTACCCTTCCAATCAGGCCCACGCCATAATTTATAACTTTAATGCAGGTCTTGCGAAGACAGTGTTTCTCAAGGGGAAAGCATACACGTTGTACTTGTAAAGAAGAATTGGGTTGAATCCCTTGTTTAATTTGCAATTGCTCTGAGAGACTAACCTACTTTCTGATTGCTGACTTTCGTACGGTCCACAGATTTTGTGTGTGTGTTGATTCCTTTTGTAAGTGTAGGGATCTTCTGAAATTTGGTTTTAAAAAACAGCAGAAAAAGTTGTGGAATTAGACGTTTTGGCATGGGATGGAAGTGTGCCATTATGGTGGATCAATGTTTGGAGTGGGGTGGTGGTGTACGAAATGGGATAGAGATGAATTATGGGGTGGGGTGGATCATAGTATGAGATGGATAGACATGTTTAGGAGTAGAAGCGACATGGCAAAGGATAAAATAAATCATAGTATGTGGTGGGGTGGTTCATGGTATAGTGGATCATAATATGAGGTGGGGTAGACATGGAGTAGAGGTATGCATTTTATTGGGTGGGGTGAGTGATTCATTGTATGGAATAAAGAATCGGAATACTAGATCATGATATGGGCTGAAGTTAGATAGGCAATGGTTTTGGGTAGAGGTAGATCGTTATGACTGGGTGGAGGGAAGGGAACTGTTTGGATATCTAAATACATCCTTGCAAATGCCAATTCACATCATTGACTCATAACGTTAAACCCTTATGCCAACCCGCCCGCCCTCCACCTCGAGACGCATTTTGAGGCTGTGGGGTCCTATTGGAGCACTCCAGATCAGATAACGTCTTCAGACGAAATGATCAACGCAAGCACCAGTGGCGGCATTAAACTGCTAACGGTTCACACACACACCCCTCCTAATTTAAAAGTTACTAAGACCTAGCACAGAGGTGTCAAATCAGTGAACACACACTTCACCAAAGTTCCTTTGCATCCAAGCCTAATCTAATACCAGTTAACAGTCATTTGTTATCTCGCATGACCGCCTCATTCTTATACAACGGATCTATTGTACAATTAATCCTTTGCTTTATAAACGAAATGTGTTTTTCATTTAGAAAAGAGAAATGTGAGTGTGCAATTTAGGTATAAATTATTCTAAGATATAATGGTGCTGCTATGAACATGTATACATTATTCTTGGATATAATTGTGCTGCTGTAAGCATACATATATCATTTTTGAACATAATGGTGCTGCTGTGAATAGACACATATTATTCTTAGATATAATGGTGCTGCACTGAGTATGGAAATTGAAGATGAGAAGCACAGTTATTTTGTTTTTGAAAGTGATATTCAAGTAGGCATGGGATCGGGGCTGGGACAAGGGACAGAACTGGGGTTGGAATGGGATGATGTGCTACTCATTTGTGATATTTGTCAGTGTTGTTATGAATTATTGTGTGTGTGTGTGTGTGTGTGTGTGTGTGTGTGTGTGTGCAGGTATGTATATGTGCAAGTAGTTGAGTGTGTTTGCAAATATGTACATGTACAAATAGTTGTGTGTATGCTTATACTTTCACATTAAGTATGAAATATATACAAAATGATGATTTACTAAACTATTTTAGTCTTTACAACCAGTTAAACAATCATGCATGTCTCATCAGCTACTAAGGGTTTGGCATCAATGAGACTCGGTTAAACTGTTGTTTACAATTCCAGACTAGTACACTTAATTACTTTTATTCTCCATTAGTGAGTTTATGATTTGCAGCATTTTTGATTCAAAATAAAGATGTTTTTCTTTCAAGAACTGGAGAAGGTCTATAGGTAAGAACTGTTCTAAAATATTACAAGGAAGGTGTCCAACTGAATGAAACTAACATGCTTAACAATAAGAAATATTCTTATGAAGTAGATGGGAACCTAGAGTGGTAGTGCCTTGGTCATAAACATGAGGACAATGATGATGAATGATGATGATGGACAGCAGTCAGGGCAATAGCGGTGACAAAATGCTTGGTTGTAGTTACATTGTCTTTATTTTCAGATAGACGCACACTCTCATTCAAACCACACATGCTCTTTATATTCTTTGGGAGCGGCCTTCCCTGAAACCCAGGGAGGCAGAAAACAAAAATCCAGTATAAAGACTTCTAAAAATAACTTCTGTTTCTTTATGTCCTTTCATGGATCAATTATAACTAAATGCCTAAGAAATATATAAAAAATCAAATATACAATAAAACTACAACAATCATACTTTAATATACAAATCTTTCCTAATATATAATCTAAACATTTAAACCTATAATAAAATCTGTGTTGGTAGGCTGTAGGAAAAGCATTCACACACAATAAATTACAAAATAACATTATTCATGACATAAAAATACATCAATTTTAAATATAACCTATCTGCTTCCTAAATATACAAACTTCTAATACAAATAAAGAATACATCAAACTACATATATTAATAAAAGTATATATTATCACACTGTACATCAGCTAACATGGCCACACTGTACAAGGCACCAATGTGGCAAAAAGCAAACTTCCTGACCCAATGCCATGAATCTAGTTGTCAGTGCCAGAGGTCGGATTTCAGGGATGGGCTATGCATGCTGGCAGGGCAGTGAACACACACAAACTAATACATTGAACTCATGGGTTCTACACTTAATTAGTTTTATTTATGATGACAACCAACAATTGGTGTTCTGTTAACACTTCAGGACATTTAGAAATGTTGTATAATACTAATCCAAGAAACTTCTCTGCAATAGTGTAGATATGAAACTTAATCTTATGTATTTTTGCCTCAGATCTGTGGAATATCAGTGAAGACAGCTATTTAAATGTCATCAATCTACTCATGCTGACAGTCTCCAAGGATACCAATGCTGCCTGGTGGAGTTAGCAAGCAAAGCTTTATTAACTTCACCTGCAAACATAAGCTTTTTCTGTGTTGTGTTGGTTTGTACATATAGATATACATTGTTAGTGTAGAATATGCAATTATTGCTACTAATAAGAGCAAAATACTAATTTACAATATCTGATATTTATTTACTTTTTTATTTGCATATAAACATATTAGTTGTCATGCCCATTGTTTTTGTCCAGACAAAATGGCATGACTTGATAATTAAGAACAGATTTAATAGGTGTTTCTAGACCTATTTTGATCCATGTTAATGTTTTGCTCACTGGTCTCTTTATTATTCACACATATGCATATGTAATGCTTATTAATGGGTTTGTTTATGCCTCAGCATAGAGGGTTCGTGTGTGTGAGTGTGTGATAATTAATGTGGTGTTTATTGATGGCACATATTAATGAATGCCTAGAGAGAGAGGGGAGATAATGTGGTGCTTATTAATTATGTCTTACAAATAACTCATCTGAAATGAATGACTTTGTTGCATTTGGCTTTTATTGAAACTTAGCAGTCTAATTAGTAACACTGTGGCAATGGCCCTTTGTTTTCAGTCATGTCCATCATTGTGTATAAGATAAGAATATACTAACAACACTCTGAGAGATAGATAGCTGTGCAGACACACTCATGTTACAAAGTCACAAAAGGGGGGAAAAAAAGATAAAGGTCAAATCAACATTTTGTACATGAAACAAACACTTTCTATAACATTTTTTCTTTATTTATCCAAATAAATAATATTTTTAAAAAATTATTATTTCAGTGCTGAATGCAAAACCAGTATTATCATGACTATACATAGTGTAATTATATAAAATAATTATTTCAATGAGTGCCCTTTTGTCTGAGATATAAAGTCTAAATCTGTATCCTATATTTTTAAATATTACCCTGTGGAATTGGTTTTCTTTGAGGTACATAATAGTGGACAATCATATACAATCAAATGGTACTAAAAATACCAGACTCAGAATCAAGGAATATATATACTTTAATATAATTAATGCACACAGGAAGCAAACCACAAATAGTAGAAGTGTTGTTACATGATAGTCATTAACTTGGTCATTTCCTCTTCTATAACTGTAATGGAGCAACACAGGTTGATCATGAAATAAAACGGTGATGGAGTAACTCAGGTTGATCATGAAATGATACTGTGATAGAGTTACACATGATCTGTGATCATGAAATAAAACTAGATATAAAGCTGTACTAAACAATATTAGTCTCCATAAACTTGTACAGACTAGAATAACAAGTTTCCTTATGGTTTTTGTGATCCACTCAGATATATATCATTAATCACTGTGCAATGTTTACTTTCCCATTAACTTATTTTTAAAAATTATAATCTTGAATAATTATATTGGATTAATTTCAATTGTCTTTCAGTGTTATCAGAAAAATGTTTTCATAGAAAGAGTCGATTCCCCATTCACGATGTCTTTCTTCAAAGGCATCCTGTCGATCAATCTTTTTCACATTGCAAACATCTCCTGAAATTATATTTACAAATATTCAAAATATACCTGGTTTTTATTTATTGTTTAATAAATTTTTTCCACATTCCAAACATCTGAAATTATATGTATAAATATTCAAAATGTACATGCATTTATTTATCTATTTAATCAATTTCAAAACTTCTTTGAGTTCTACCTAATGCAGTGACTGATAAAAATCAATAGTAAATAAACTTAAAAAGGACTGAGTAAAGCCTATAAGAAAGATAGGGGAACAGAAAGGGTTTTCTTCAATAAAATAAAATTAAAACATAAAATTACATTGTAAAATTTTACAGTCAAAATTCAATCTGTTGCCTGTCAATCAACCATAAACATTCTGCTAATAAATTCAAAGCAAACTCTGTGTTGTTTTAAATTCCTCGATGTGTTGTAAATTACTAACACACATTATTATTGAAATAATATTTATTAATTGTTATTTTAAATGCTTATTACTTTGACTTTAGAGTTTTATTCTTTATAATTAATCAGGCAAACCTGTCCTAATAAAATGACAAACAAGTACATCACATGTTTGTAATTTCAAATATATTAAAAACTGGAATCTATCTATTTCAATATATTAGTATGTATTTACTGTTTATTAAATCTGATTTCACTTAACAATGTTGATAAAAAATATAACTTTGACTAACAGTATACCAATATGTTGACCTTGTTTTATAGTTAACTAAAATGTGACCTTTAATAATGTACCAACAGTGACCTTAGATAGCTAAACATATCATACAGACTTATAGTATTCCTAAACTGTGACCTTGGATTAGATTAAAATGTGTCACTGGTTAAAGTTTACTAAAATATAACCAGGTTACCCTGATGTACTAAGAACAGGAAGAAGTACTTACCATAAAGCGTTTGTACCTGATCATCAGACACATAATGAGGTGGCCCTAAACAAAATAAAAAAGGAAAAAGTGAATGAGGCAGCCCTAAACAAAGTAAAAAAGGAAAAAGTGAATGTGAGGTGGCCCTAAAGAAAGCAAAAAAGGAAAAAGTGAATGTGAGGTGGCCCTAAACAAAGGAAAAAAGGAAAACGTGAATGTGAGGCAGCCCAGTTCTAGAATAATCATGGACAGAATATGGTGGCTCAGCATGTAAAACACTAAAACTCAAACCATCCTTGATCTTTTTCACATACAGGAGATATTTCCCTGAAATTTTTCACACATTTTATTTCACAAATATGCACTGAAGACAGAAAGGAAATTGCTTGTTTACATATAAATAAAGAAAAAGCAAGCAATATAATTGAATTGTGAATATCCAATTTCCTGTTCATTGTGTATGCTCATTTCTTACGTGGACAAATATACTTTTCTTTGACAATAGTTCTTTTCGTGAATATTTCCAGATGTGCATACACATGACCCTTCTAGCCTCTCTGCTATTGTGTCCTAGCAGTGCTTTGGGTACAAAGGGGCATGCTGCCATGTGAATACATTTTATGTTATCGACTGTCACAAACGGGAGGGCTCATTACAAGCCGACCCCGAGCTGAAGTTAGAGATGCAAGGGGTGAAGTCTATTTTTGGCCTGCTCCGGTGCACCTCCAAGAAAAGCCCGTGTGACGTATGCCAGTACTACGTCGTGTCAGGTTGTTACATAGACACACATGACATACACCATTGATGTTTGGATGGGGCCCAGTTTATTAGTGTCATGCCAAGGAACGTTTTATTGGCGGTGTGTGTTGTGAGTGTGTATCATAAATGTGAATAAATGGACGAACAGACGAACGGTGCAAAACAATAGTACAAATTCTTTCGTCCCTCTCAAAAACTATGAATAACAAGAGAGTTGAAAGATGTTTAAATCAGGTTATTTATTTCCCGATTTAAAAGGGGCACTACTCTTTCGCACAGTGATTAATCATTCATTCAACTTTCCAATGTCATACACTCTGTGGGAAATAAGGGGAGATGAAAATGATGAAATTCAAAATATAAAATAAAGATTAATTACACAATTCTTATGCGGCAAATGGGGCCGCTTTAACAATAGTTGACATATAGAATAAGCATTAATTTTAACATTACAGTTCGAATTTCACAAATGATATAATAGTGTTCATTTTCTTAGAGTCCTAGAGTTAAGTATGTGCGCGTTAGCCGTGCTAATTATTACTCACTATTAATGTCAGAGTTCCAAGGAGATGACGTAAGCTCACACGTCACTTATAAGCGGCACTTCAAAGTGAAGACCACGACGCAATTGAGGCGTCGCATTACAGGTGAAGATTCTGCAGAATCTAGGCACCACTTTCAGATTATCACTGGGGAGAAATCTGAAATTTAGCTGACTGGTGTCAGCCTCGATAATTGTCGTCTCTTGGTTGTCATGGAAACGGACACCTCAACGACGTTTAGCATTATCGGGTGGAGTCGTCCAGTGGGATGTGTCGTCGCATTACATTGAGTGTAGAAATCCGGATATCTGTAAGAAAATCTCGGTGCTAGCCTTCTCAATTTGCGGGATAGATCTGTCAAATAACTCAGACAGGGGGGATGACAAAATTGGTCCCTCGTGTCGTTAACTGCGTACAACCAGCGTCGCGTGCATGGGTTTTTCTTGACGGTGAACTTTCCACTTTGCCAAAAATTATACTGAGTAATTTTGCCTCGTTACTCAATATATGGCATCAGACGGATGGAAAACGGATGGAAAGAGATTTTTGCAGCTTTCCTTTATGAAATCTCTGTACATGAGATAATTCATACGTGAAGTTAGACTGGCTTCAGACGAATCGACGTTTTCAACATTGAGAGTAAAATCTTCCTTTTGCCTCTTATATAGCTTTCACTGAAGGTTTCCAAAACTTCCAGAAGCTATGTCCTGTGACATGATTTTTTGCCTTGGATATATAGTGGTAATCGTGATGCACGCTTTTCTGTGGTCAATTCTAATGCGCACCGGCCATTTCTCTCGTCAACAACATGTGACTAGTATTGCGCAGTTGTCCCAATTGTTCAATATACATATCTTTCACAAACTAATATATATATTCAATATGATAATTGACACACACTGCGTCACGAACGTCTGTCTACTAAAGAGATCTTAGGTGACCGTTACTGGAAGTTACATGCTACATATGTAAAATAACAAAACTTGGGTTACTTCAACTAGTTTTGTTAGCGGTTTATTAAAATGAAATAAAATATAATTTCTGTCCCTCATTTCCTGTGACATCGACCTTGAGAGCTAATGTTAGCCTTGGCTTCGATGTCCATAGAAAATAACCATTTCTTTTAGGTGTGCTCATCCAGTGTGTAATCAGAAAAAACATATTTCATTTTACTCAGAAAAGTCCCTTTTAAATTGTCTTCTGCACAATCTTTGTCAAATAAAGTTTATTCAATGCTTAAGGTTTAATTATTTCTACCTATAGATAGAAATGTCAATATATATTATATCCTTATGAAGTTAAATCATTAAATTTATAAGAACTATAATCTCAACAGCATATAACTAGGTGAAATTAAATGCACTAATTATATAAATGCAGTATATTGTTTTGTTAATTTGTCAACCCTAAGGCATGTTTCATTTCTGCAGGAAAGCCAGAAAAACCATTTAAGTACACACACCATGCTACACCTGTGCTAGACATGTACGAGTATGGAGGAAATACAAATTAAAAATATTTTCTGACAACAGAATAATTTAGATTTATGTTCAGTATTATATTATTTTTTAAAATATAATTTTACAAGGATCATAGATGACACTGAAAGAAAACGGTATAAGAATTTATTTAAATGTTCATATAATCACATCCATTTGGAGATTAAGAAGAAAATCTGAAGCACTGATTTAAGTGTTTATTTGAATGTATTTAATGTACACACTCGTAAATACACATGTGTGCATGCACAAACACACACACATTCAATATTTATCATCAAAACATATGCTTACCTTTAATTTTGGTCTCATCCAAATCTACAGCACATAAAAGATACCTGCAGCCTGGAGCCATCAGTGACTTCATGAGGGAAGCATATCTGGTGCATCAAAATAACAGAACTTTAATGTCTACAGAATTAGACATTTTATACATGTCTTGTAGAGTTACTTCCTCTGGCATTAAATCTTGTCTCAAAGCTTTCTCTCTCTATGCACACATGCACACACACCCTCAGAGCCTTGTCCACTAGTGAGAACTAAGTGTTGACATTCATATCTTAGCACCATTTACAATTATCAACTGTTAAGTTTAGGACTGTGTTTCTTTAAGGTCAATTTGCTGAAGTGCCCATAGTATGACAAATGCTCAATATGCTACATTATGGCCTTAGCAATTTTTGTTCAACATATAGATGGTTCATAAGCAAGTTTGAAAGTGTCAGTGTGTGACAACCTGATGAAACATCAACAAAACAATCAACAGACAGATTGTTGAAATAATATAAATGGTGATAGGATCTTTGGGGAACATAACATCTGAGTTGGAAGGCTATCTCAAAAAACAGCTGGTCAACACAGAATTGCCCCACTATTAAAGGCAGCACCTTTTGGAAGTGCCCACATCCTCTGTAAAACCTTAGATCTCCCAGAATCTTGGTTCACAACCAACAATCAGTAGAAGTAGTGAAAAAGGCTGAAAAATAATAATAACCTATAAAATATGGCATCATACTCAGAAGAAAAACATACCAAATTAATAAACAATTATTCTTTTATGGCAAAATAATGAAGTACATCAAAATAGTAACTTAAAACATTTTATAAAATTCCCAAATAAGATCAAATATTTTTTTTGTTGTAAAATCTAGATAAATTGTATAAAAATAAAATCAAATGAAGTGAAAAAATAACACTGCAGTGCTAACAATTACTCTCTTAAGAATGTTAAATATACATCTACTCACTTAACTCTATCTGATCTGTTGACAGCATTAAGTGCACCACGATCCCATATAGCATCAAACTGACCAGCCACATCTCTGTCAAGACACGGAAAAGATATTTCATAGATGGTTTACCATTTACAATACAATATGCTCACTCTACCTCTTTACTATAAGTTCAGTTCTTGTCCACAGTGTAATACAATGAGTTTTCTATTTACATAAGGGTTTTTTTTGTGCCAGTTTGAATTTGTCAACCTAATATTTAGGCATCTTGTTTTATTTGCATGACAAACCTTGACCCAAGATGGAAGCCTGTAAGCAAGGGCAAGATAATGACTCATCATCCACATGTTGCAGATTCCCACATTGTATAGACTTCAAACTAAGTTCTCCTGTGTTTCAACCTTATGATAGTGTATATACCATATGTATTTCAGAGTGAATATCTTTTCTATTTAAGTGGTTTTTCTTTATGTGGGAGTCTAGAGAACTCATATATCATGCGAACAAAGAACTCAGCAATATTGTAATTAGTATATAACTTAAAAATAATCTTTGAATGCATAATTTTCAAATTCACAGTGAGAAAAGTGTTGAATCTTACTGAACCTATGAATGACATTTTCGTGATTTAATTCATTTTTTGAATGCCCTAAAGTTAACAGGTAACTGCAATTGACTTGTACCCAGCAAAGTAGTTTGTAAATATTGTGTGTATATGTAAAGATATTTGTGTGCATGTGTAAAGGATATATCTTTTTGTATATATATATATATATAAATGTGTGTGTGTGTGATGTTGTGACTAAAATACTACTTTTACCTACTTGGAAAAATTGTAAAAATCACAGCAGAATAGTTGTAGTTTGGGATTATCACTCTGTAGACAGAATTAAAAAGCCAGGGTCACAAAAGTTAATGGATAATGAATACATTTATAAAATGTGAATGCATTTTATAAAAACTAAAGTGAGTAAATCTAAACTGATATGGATAAATAAGAAACTACAAGGTAAGCCTACAATTTGTCCTACAACACTACAGAAATAACGACAGTGACTCAGAATTGTGCAAAAATAACTGGAAAAAAATATTACAAAATAAATATTTAAATGTAAATGAAGAAACTCGGGTCATAATTCCTTATCTTTATCAAGTTCTGTTTTGTTTTAAGGAACCCTTGTTAAGTTATCTGAGTTACTGTAGTCACAGCAATAAATTCAGTAAACACAAGATAGGATGATTTCCAAAAATTGCGACCATACATTAAATGGAAACAGCATTATTTATTTTATTTTTCTTAATAAAACACTTAATCTAGCATAAAATTTGAAAATAGCCAGTTTGTTTTCAGCTTAGAACAGTGTGACATAGAATGTGCTATGAAATGTTTTGCAAGTGATGAGACGAGACTTCACTATTAGTCAGTGATGTAAGTATGATTCCTTTATAAACTGGGAACCTGAAGAGGACAGAGATAATGATGGAGGTATGGTCAACCTTTTCTTTGTTTTGTTCATAATACAGCACTTGAAAGAATCAGAAGTAACAGTCACATACCTTGAACACTGTCCCACTGACAGAAGGAATTGGTTCTGTTGTGTATGAGATGCCCTGCTCCTTGAAGAATTCACAGAGTGCTTTCTCTGCTGCTTCCACTCCATACACAATGTGGCCTTGGTCTGCCAGCCTTGACCCCGCACAAAGTTAATTCACAAAAAAGATGAAATATTAAAAGTACAAAATAATAAGATGGAAAACTATGAAATATTCTTCAAGTTACATTTGTTTAAGCTATTCACACCAAAGGAAAATCTCAACCTCATCTCTTATATAGTTTTCCAGGTCTGTGTATAACACATGATGCATTCCTTCAAGCAAGTGGGAGTTGTTTTTCTCACACGGCTAGCTTTACCCTTGAGCATGTGGGAACTTTTGGAAGCATTGCTTAAGCATCCTTGACCTTTGAGCATGTGGGATTTTTTTCCACATGGCCCGCTTAATGTTGCATTGTCGGTTCAAAGTACTCATAAAAAACCAAGGTCAAGCTCATTTGCTCAAATTTTCACTCACATTGTGAATTTTTTTCAACATGACCAGCTTTATGTTGCATTTATTTGTCTGGGCAACTTTGCTCTGTTACACTATCTAACTAACAAATTATCTATCAACCTACCTCTCCACCTATCTATCACCATTTTCATAAGGTGACGTTTAAATTCTTCTTGCTTTACCATTTAGAAATGTAAATGTAATATGCTCTCTCTTTCTCTCTCTCTCTCACACACACACACACACACACATATATACACTCACAAAGTAACATATGCAGACATTCAGATTCTAAGAAAAAAGGTAGATTGTTTAATTGATCAAATGCTACAATTTATACTGCTATAATATGCTCAGTCTCTCTCTCAAGGTGCAGTCAAGGTCATTTGCTAAATGATGCTTGAATTTTCACTTGAAATTTGACAATAAACATTTTTTTTTATTTTCTAGCAAAACATTCATTTTAATTTTCTGCCCATAATCACAGGTGGCAAATACTCTAGTCAGTCTAGTGGTTATACATGTATATAAGCTAACTAGGTTAAAAATCAACAGATTGCTAATTACATCCAAGATAGAACAAAAGAGACTGATTATGATAGTTTTCCAAATATTTTAATAATTGATATAACTAGCTAGGTCAAAGCTTGTTAGTTAAGCCTTATCTGGTGAGGTCAAAGCCTTATGTAGCTAGGTCAAAGCTTGTTAGTTAAGTCTCATTTGGTGAGGTCAAAGCCTTATGTGGCTAGATCAAAGCTTGTTAGTTAAACCTCATCTGGTGAGGTCAAAACCTTATGTGGCTAGATCAAAGCTTGCTAGTTAAAACTAATCTAGCAAGGTCACAGCCATATTCTGATTAGATCAAAGCTTGCAAGTTAAAGGTAATCCATCTAGGTAAAAACTTGCTAGTTAAGCTTATTAGACTGCTCTAACTTCCACAGGCCAAGGAAAGTGGTGCAGTTTTATAGATGGTTAGTATTAGGTCAAAGTGGCCAAAGCTGTAAAAGTTAGACCAGAGATTGCGTAAGTGATAGTTAGCATAACCCAAGGCTTAGTTAATTAAGTGCTACAAGTTAAAAGATTACAAGTTTGAAATCTCATTATTTTTATAATGACTTAAAATAATAAAGATTAAGATTATTGATAAAGATAAAGATAAAGATTATTGCTTAGATTATTATTATCAAGATTTTAAAAATATTATGAATTAAGATATTATTTTTGTTAATAATCTTAATAAAATAATGAGAAGGTGGATGCAAAGTTATCAGTCACCAGTATCAGATTATTATCACAAGCATAATTTACATGGTCTGAAAAATCTCAGATGGCACTTACCATTTCATGTCTAATGATTTTCCACAAAGTGGAAAAAAGATTTTGAGGTCCGTTCGATCATTAATTAGTTGGCTTACATTCTTTTCCAGCAACCTGTTCAGGTAGAAATAATAGGACCATTATTTGTAATTTCTCTTAATCATGAAATACAAATGATGCATAGAAGAAGTCCAGAAAAATTTCAGTACGCACACACACACCAGATACATACACACCCCACACACACCCCCACCCACACACCCCCCCACCACACACATGCACACACACACACACACCACACCACACACACACACACATACACACACACAAACAAAACCAAATGCACTCACACACACTATTATTTACAGTTAAGCTTCAGGTAATATAAATTATTAAGGCTATCAATAAACCATTCAAGTGAAATGTTCACAAAGAATATGAGATTAGCACTGAACTACAACAATAAAAAATTGTTCTCGCCAATGTAAATTTATTTAGAACCCTTTTTCTACCATTTTCAAAGAAGTTGTCAAATGTAGGTCCTGGCATACATACGTGTGCACATGCTCTTTGTGAAAACTAATTTTATTTTGGTCCCAGCGTGTGATCCAGTCCTGTACTTGCATTTCAGTGAACTGGGTTTTCTCAATTTTCGTGTTTCCTGCCTTTTTCCAGTAAAAAGTAAAATACCCAAATGACCAAAAAATTGGACAAACTGCAAAAGATGGAGTTATGAAAAAATTTTTTACTACAAGTTAATAAATCTTAATCTAAAGTTGAGACTGGTAAAGCAAAAATTTTAAATCTCCCAGATATTATCCACCCCCAAGCTAAAAGTGCACAAATGATATAAATGTGAGTTAAATTCAGTTAATGAAAGAGTCATGTTAGGCTTTAGTTAAATTTAACTAATAAAATGGTTAAGGTCATATATTACAATACAGTTCTCTGGGTAATGTATTTTAGATATGTGGTTTAATTATCATCCAAATTAATTTTAAGAAAGAGAAAGCAAGTACTCGATATTAGAAGATTATTTTCTTCGAAAAGAATCGCTAACAAATAAATGTTATAGCTCATTGCTTTTAAATCTAGGATTCATTGGCTCCTAGGTATAGTAATTAATTGAAGTTATACATAATATATAGTAAACTGTTTATCATTGAAATAAAATTTAAGAAAATATTATCAGCAAAATCAGTATGAAACTAGACCATTGTGATCTCTTTCACACACAAACAGTGAATCTACACATGTTGGTATGGGGTAGAAGTGGGACATTTTCACACACACAGATACATTATTTCTCTCCCTCTCATGCACATATATCGTCTCATACACACAGCTCATATACATATAGTCTCACACATATACAGGGTCTCTCTCACACTTATTCATACATTCTTCACACATACACACACACACACACGCACGCACAGAGTCAATTAGTGAAAGGTCTGAAGTTCTTATTTTGAACTCATGGATATCTAGGGTAGGTACTATATAAGCCTAAGATATCTAGGATTGATACCATCATTTCAATTTACTTCCCTTCCCCTACTATTGCTATCATAATTACCTATTACATAGCAAAATGCCACTAGTTCAACAAGTGTGTTTCTGCTAGTACCACACATATTTAATGATTTATATATCCATAAACCAGTGTAAAATATATGTTAGTAGCAAATTAAAATGCATGGTACTTTAACAGGGTACAACACCCAAAATCTATTATAAATCTACAAGTGCATTGTCTTCTCATTCATAGAAAATCTTCCAATAAACAAGTTTTGACGTCATCAGTGTGTATATTAAGAATCTTTTGTCTCAGAGAATTGATAAAGTTTCGAGGCGATAAAGCGCTTTTGTGTAAGATTATAATTATTGTGATCTAATGGGGAAAATCCGAAACTAGCATAAAAGTGTGCTAAATTTAGTTCCGTTTTTTTATTTTTTTAAAAAAGCGATATGCTCTAGTTTCGTTATATATTTTTTTGTTTTTGTTTAGCCCATTGTCTTACGGGGTTTGTGTAGGTGGTTGTTATATTTTGACTAGAGTGATCATGCCTGCTAGAAAATCTTTGATTTGTGTTTTGTATAGTAGGTGGTTTCTGTGTGAGCTGTTTTAAGTTTTGTGCAAGTGAACGTCTCTGATTGGACATTGCGTTAGAATGGTTAGATTCACTGTTGAACTATTCTTCTAATGTGTGCATACTTCGGTGTCAATTTTGTGAAATCGGAGGGTTTAATTGACTGAGTCTATCTATAATAATACTGTGGTGTCTTGATGTTGCTGAGGTTCATGAGTTTATTTGTGTGTATTATAAATATAAAAAAAGGTGATGGGAACACGACTCCTATTCCGCTCCGCCCTTTCCCATTGAAGAAATGTCCAGACAAGAAGTAGTGATTATGAAACGCATCAAGAAGAGAGAAATAATCCCTAAAACATACCTGGAACATGCGACCTTGAGCGACAATTATTAAACTTAAGGAGTAATAACGTTTATTTCAAATGTGACTGGAAAGAAAATGAAAATTAGAGAACACAATAAACTGATTTGTCGTAACTTACTGCAAAAAAGTTTTTCTTTCGTTGTGTGGGAGTTTGCAAAGCCACAATACATTTAAGGGAATACACAGACATACACAAAAGACAGCATATTAAATATTGTTATAAGAAATGATAAACCATAATTTGCATAATATATGTATATACCCAAGCTCGATGACGTCGGAAAAGTAACAGAAAGATACTAGCAGAGATCAAATGACACCAGCATATTAAAACGTGACTTCATATGTCACGGTCAAAAGGTGTTTCAGCCGAGGCTTACACAAGTCAAAACATGAGCTCTATCTATCTATCTAAATAGCTCAGTGGTCCAAAATGACAAGACTTCAATTAGTGTGTGTACACGCGTGTATAACTGAACGTTTTCTTTAAGAGTACTAATTAAAGTATTTCCGTGAACACTGATTCAACACTTGCTTGGCGCCAAGTCTTGCTAACTTTATGAAATAAAGTGTGCAAAATAAAAATTAAATCTGGGCACTGAACGCTGCTTGTACATTATTTATGTAATTAGAGACGTAAAATAATAATTACGAGGCTATCTTACTCTTTGTGAAGATCAAATTTAATTGATCATAAGCAAAACGCATCGATCGAATGAGTAGCTCGACACAGCACGCTGCTACACAATATATTCAAATTAATAGACGCCCCCCCGAAGTCAGTGTATATTATGCAAGTTAAAGAGTGACGATGGAGTGAAGAAGTTGAACTGGACAAATAAGACTGATTTCGTGTACTTGTTGTTATTGTTATACCTATATTTAACTGTGTTGATACCTAGTACGCTACAGTTGCACTATAAAACCCTTTAGTCGTAGCAGCCGATAAACCATTACGTGATGTACATTCCGAAAAATTACAGCAACAGCCAAACGACTTTATATTGGTGAAATATTCTAAAGTCGAAAGGGGGTGGGGGAATAGCAACAAATTAAAGCAATATATATTACCTTTTTTTCAAACTGGCTCGCAATATAGTGTAATAGTACTACGTAACTCTGCCTAGGGCTTGTGATCCATAGAGTGTGGAACGTCACCCAAGGGGAGGTCAATGTTAAATGGGAATTAGCAATTCTCAAGTAAATATATCACTATCAGCTGTGCAAAAAGTCGTTCCAGTTGTTGACACGAATTTTTAATCTGCATTGACTATGTCTTATCAAGCAGGTATTTGTTGACTCATGCTAAGGCTACTTGTCAAAGGAAATTGCATTTCTCAGTATAACAATCATCAAGAAATTAGTTTAATCAGTTAAATATTGCATTCTTACAAGTTATTTTTAGAATAATCCAATGGGCCGAAATGCATTCTGGTATGTTGTATGGCAGGGGCGGGCAAACTTTTGAGACAGCGGGCCAGATAAAATTGTTGGAACAGTTCGCGGGCCAGATAGACAACCAAATATCACAAGTCCAGCAAGTTCAGAATATAAAATGAGAACAAAAGTAATTACATGTAGCCTCTGCTGTTTGACAGCATAAAACAACGCCCATTTGTTTTAGTGACTTTTGCCTTGCGGGCCAAAGGAATAACTGTGAATTGCTTGGCGGGCCAAAAGCAATAACTGTGAATAGCTTGGTGGGCCAAAAGCAATGTTAACTGTGAATAGCTTGGCGGGCCAAACAAAAATGCTTCGCGTGCCAGGTTTGGCCCGCGGGCCAGAGTTTGCCCGCCCCTGTTGTATGGTAATGGTAACTAAAATGTACAGCAGCTATTTAAACTCTGTTCGTATCATAAGCGTTTAGTGCAATAATATCAGTGACGATGACTCAATATGTTAATTGCCAAAGCACTTTAATACTCAGAGCATGAGAGGTGCACAAACTCTTACTTCTTTTAACCATAGCAGAACTTCTCATAATGATCAAATATGTATGCTTTAAAAGATTAAGAATTAGAATTAATATATATATTTCTGCAAATGACATCTTGGAGAATATTCTCCAACAAGAGACATCGGTTTCAATTAGTTTAATATATATGAAAATGATCCAGAACATAATGTTTCATTACATTAAGTTTTCTACCACAAACAAAGCTTCAGCACTTCAAAAAATGGTAGATAAATCCTTGTAAGACCACACAAAAAGGTGAATTACAACCTTGGTTTGGGTTTCAGTATTAGAGTGCAAGTGTCAGAAAAGGCATTAACAAAAATAGCACATAGGTAAGTATGAAGTCAACATTTAAGACTGGAGCATATAGATGGATGAGATAAAATGTTTTTTAGACTGGAATGTTCAGGTGTATTAGGTGTTTTTTTAGACTGGAGTGTACAATTCCATTAGGTGAGGTATTTTAGACTGCGATGTACACATGCTTTATAAGAGGTATTTTAAGACTGGAGTGTACAATTCCATTAGGTGAGGTATTTAAGATGGGTGTACACATGCTTTATAAGAGGTATTTTAGACTGGAGTGTACAATTCCATTAGGTGAGGTATTTTAGACTGGGGTGTACACATGCTTTATAGGAGGTATTTTAAGACTGGAGCGTAAACATGCTTTACAAGAGGTATTTTAGGCTAGAGTGTACACATGCTTTAAAAGAGGTATTTTAGACTGGAGTGTACACATGCTTTACAAGAGGTATTTGAGGCTGGAGTGTACACATGCTTTACAAGAGGTATTTTAGACTGGAGCGTAAACATGCTTTACAAGAGGTATTTTAGACTGGAGTGCACACATGTATTAGGTGAGGTATCTTAGACCAAAGCAAACACATGGAGGAGATCAAATAATGCACACATAAGGTCAAATAATGTACACATAAGTGAGATAAAATAATGCATACATAAATGAGTTCAAATAATGCACACAACAGAGATAAGAGATTGAGAAAAGTGAGTTAAGATGAAGACATTTTGCAGATAAAGAATATCATAATTTTTACAAAGGAGAAAGAGTTAACAGACAGATGTAAAACAACCAAAAAATAATGAGAGATAAGAAAGAGAAAGAGGATAAAAAAAAATAAACTTTATAGAGTCAGAGAGAAGATAAAGATAGAAAGAGAGAATGGAATTGAGGAAAATTAAAGACATAAGGCAAAGAGATAAATGTAAAGACTGAGAAACAGAAAAAAAACCCCAGTAAATTAGACACAGGAAATAAAAAGAACACATATAAGGTAAAGATGAGTGAAAATAAAGAAAAAATATAAGAAGAGATAAGGTATAAAGACACATAGACAGCAGAAAATATAAAGAGAAGAAAATGATAGAGAGAGAAGAAAAATAGAAAAAAAAGAAAGAGGTAAACTAGGTAACTGCTAAATATAGAAAGAAGAAAAAAGAAGGGAGACAAAATCTTGAGAACAGTTATTTAAAGTGATTCTCAACTGAACAATTAATTAAAAATTGGACCCAGTGAAAAAAAGTAGATGCAGTATCCAAATGCAAGTTAAGATGATGAAATAGAATTTTAAAATTATAAAGACATGCTTAAAAATAATATTATAAACAGGTGAAAAAATACCTCTCTAACCAACAGCCATAAGTACAAGAACTCTAGACATTACAAAGTTTTCACCTTCAGATGCAAAAAGAATGGTAAATTGTGACCAGATTAAAAATAAAAGGTACATTTTAATGTATGTACTGATATGTTGGTTGAAGGAAAAAGCTAAAGAATACAGAAAAATAATATATATTTTTTTTAATTTTTAAAGACTTATTAATAGTCTGCTTAACAATTAACAAAGAAAATTCAGGGGGAAAGAATGAAAAGTCGAATTACAGTTTCTGATAAACATAAAAAAAGTCACTTTATAACATTTAACATTCATGTTTTTATTTATTTTAAACATTTGACTAATAATGATGAACGAAAAATTCCAATCATCACCACTTCTTATATATTTTTATGCCCTTAAAAAATTTCTTCTTTTTTTAAAAATAAATGGTGCAATGATTACCAAAAGTGGACACCCATGTAAAAATATGTTCAAATAAATTATTTGCCAAATCCAAATGTCACTGGTAAGTATTTTTGTGCTAACATTAAGCAGCAAATTCAATGATTCAACTTTTGAATTATAGTCTCAAACCATCTTCATATTTCTGAATGGATAATATGATTGAAAAGGAAGTTCTAACTGGAAGAGTTATGCCCATATTCCTCCACACATACACACACACAAAGTAGAGAAAAGTAAACATTACTGAGAGTGTGACAAAGTAAATTTGCCCTTCCCTATTTTAAAATTAAATTGTTATATTGATTGCTGGATTGTCAGAGTAACCCGACCTTGACCACTCCTTATAGTGTGTTATTTTTGAAAGTGCCTGAGTTGAAGTAAATAGCTCGAGACAAGAATATTATAGATTGCTGATGTAATGGCAACTGAGTAGTTTTCTATTGTCCAATGATTACGATTTATGAGGACAAGACTAGCCAATGGGCTGAGTTTAAGGAGTTCACTTGCTGTAGAAAGTGGGGGGATGGGGGCTCACTAAAAGTAGATTAAAGATGGATTTGTCTTCTCCTTTAGTAGAAGTTTTTCCACTCACAGAAACATTATGTGACTGTAAATGTTGTTTTATGTAGTAGAATAGAGAAAACATTTACAGCACCAAATCCGCCAAGTGAGAGAAAGATGAGTGGTGTCTCCTGGAGGATCATTAATAAAATAAATTAAGATTCTCATCACTTGCAATTAGTTTTGAAAGATTAATTAATAAAAAGAATCCTTTTCATTAACTAAGTGGCGTGTGCCTGTCACAGAGAGTAATATGTTAATGTGGATCAAACTTCATTAGCATAGATTATTAAACATTAACTAATAAAATACAAGTTTCAGTTAGGAGTTCTTTCATCTTTGCAGATACCTGAATACTACAGAAAATATATAAGTATAATGAGTATGCCACATGTCTGGTTTCCATTTAACGACCCTGTCCTAATTTAGGTTCTAGTTATCAATATTTGTATATTGGATAATTCCTAACATTAGCAACAGCCGGACGGCCTAACTTCTCTTCCACTCAAATGCCACAATATCAGCCGATTAATCGTGACACTTAGCTAGATGAGTTAGTTGACTTACTGCGATTGATAACGTTATCTCCCCCTGTATTTATGGATTAATGATTATTGACCCTTTATCTTTTTAACCCGGCTCAGCCCCCCAATCAATTGCATTCCCTTTTGGTCGATTACAACCGATTATATAACAATAGGAGAGATAACAGAGATAACAATAAATTTAATAACAATTAAATTAAATTAGAAAACAAGAAAATGAACAATTCGATCTCCGTGACTAACAGTACAGAATGATATCGCACGATCCGATAAGTCAATTTATTATCCACACATTGAGAGTCTGTTTCTGATCAGTTCTAGAACAGCTTTCTTATTGCACAGTTGGACACTGTATGTTGTTGTTTATCCGAAGCACGCTGACATCATATGACGGCCTTGGCAGTCCCTTGCAGTTCAGGCAGGGCGGCAACAATGGCTTCAACCCGGATACTCGCTCGCTCAGTGGTTTTGCTCTGGGCTCCATGTCTTGTAAGACTGGATTCCCACCATCAAGTATAGCATTAGCAGTTGATATTGGAGTTGAGAGTTAAACTCAAGACCGGCTGTAATAAACAGTTTTATCCTGTTACAGCCTTGTGTGGTAATAGTAATTCTATGGGCTTTGTGGTGGCAGCGATAATTAATCACTCTTTACAATTCCACTAATTAGCTTTAGCTAATTCACAGTTTAAATTACATGAACATTTCAAAGGTATGAAATCTTTACAATATATATATATTTCTTTCATTATAATACAGTTACAGTTATAATGTAATTTAGCTAGTGATCCACGCAAAGCGTGTCAACTTGTTAGCTCTCCCGTGATTACAATTAATCAATGGAAATACGACTGCATACATGTGGTAATTCTCTCCACCATTTTACAAGTGTAATATCACTAACACCACATAGCTTCTGTAGGAAAATATATTAGCTGTTAGCATCATCAAAATCACAAGAATATTCTACACAACATTCATACTACAAAATACATGATATATCAATTTTCACAAGAAGAATACGGTCTAGGAAAATCAAGTATATTACCACTATGTGTATCTAGGCACGGTCATAACGGTGGACGCAGCTTATCACCCCTGGAAAATCAGATACACTATCTCTCTCCGTCACCACTTCTGACCAGCATGATTTCAGGCAGTTATATCAATGGATGAAGGTCAACTAACAACTTAGTGCTGCATCATCGCACAGAAAGCAAATGACCATATATGGGTGGTTAGTATCCGGTTTTTAGAGTGTCCTTCACCTGTGACCTGGCCTATATTCTCTGAATGCGTAAACAGGTATTTCATCAGCCTTAAGCTTTAATCCTTTAATGGAAGCTTTCACAATAAATATGCACGGGAAAACCCGTTAATACAAAGAACCACTTAGTAATAAGAAAAATGGATATCAGAAATACATAATTTGTTTAATATATCCTCACAGAGTACAACAGCTAATATGTCATGATTCCAATGCTAAATATAGCAGCACTAAATAAAATTTAATATACACTCTATTAGAGCTCAGTAGTCTTGAGAAATAAACAAAACCATTAAACTTGAGTAAGATTGGGTTTTGGAATAGGTTTGGGGTTAGGGTTTGTAGTTTATATGCTATATCTATAGTATATTAAATCATAAATCTCATTTCAATAGCAGAGGACTCAAAAATAGTCCCTGACTAGAGAGCTATATAGCTGAAACTTTTTCTGTTGAGAAAGAAATATGTCTTAACCAGTCATTTAGGTACATCAGCAATGATTGCAAAAAATTTGTACAGCTTTGAAATGAAACAGATTTATTTTACAAGTCATAAAATTTAAACTTAGGTCAGGCAGTGATTATCACAAGCAAAGACTCTTCTCAGTTTATAACTATTTTAGCATATTTGTTTAGTAGAGACTGCCATTTAATTTTAAATGTATACTAATATCAGACTGATTATACTAATATCAGACTGATTATACTGTATGCCATTAAAAAAAAGAAAACATGAAAAAAAGACAACTCTCAATTCATATTTTTATTAATTTCTTTATTAAATTTACAAATCAACTGGCTGACTATAAATGCACCAGAAACTCCCAAAACAAAAAAAAAGAAGAAAAAATTAAAGAATATTTACAATTTTAATTAAATTGTATTTATATATTTAATGTGCTAAAAAATTTAAGATTGCAGCCTGAAAAGGTTATTTCATTCCAAGAGTTGTTATCCTTAAAGTACTGTTATTTTAAAGTTATAATAATAATAATAAACATATTCATATATAACTAAAATAGATCAACTCGATGCTTCTTGATTAACAGTATTTTAAGAGTTAAATTATAATTATCCACGCCTATTCTTAAGAGACAATTTAACAAATAAAAATTAAGTACAATTAAATTAAATAAAAAACAAACAAGCACAAGAACAAAGAGTTCAATATTTTACTCATCTTCATTTTAAGGGAAATGCTTGAAATTATCAGAAAATTTTGTTGTCATTTAACTTACACTTATTTTTGTTTAGGCTTCAAATGAGGTAAGTCTAATTTTCTACTTAAAGTATATTCAGAGCATTACACATTCTTCAAAGCAGTGTAACATAAGGGCATACAAAAAGAAATCATTTCTTAAAACATTCCTAACAATAATAACGTTTAATTCTGTATACAAAGAAAAACAAAAACTGACACAAATAACAATCACCCCAGTAGAAGTCATTTAAAAATCAAAGGCATAATTATTGCAACATTTCAGTTTCAATCAAGAAACAATAATAAAAATCTCCCAGATTGGATTCAATACTTATAATGCACAAAATCTTTCAAAGAATTTGTAAACGAAAAATATTAACAATATATATTTGTCAATGAAAAAATATTAACTCTAAACAAGTAAGAATCACTTGAAAAGAGATTTTGACTAATGAAGGTTATTTTTCATTATAATGTAATCAATCTTAATTAAGTTTTACACAAAAAAATGATTAGTCTAAGAGTGGATGTTGTATGACTGATTATCAAAATAAAAATCAACCAATATTCAGAAATATCTTGGCTCAAAAAGAGATAAAATGAGTTTTTGAGCTTCTACAACAATACACATCACAGACTGTACTCAATTCAGTGTTCTATTTTTTTTCTGGGCAAATGGTTTCACATATATATAAACTTCAAATGACTTCAGAACCATGTGCATGAAAGAGATCAGACATTTAACTAGCTCAGTACTTTGAGCATACTGACAGATAACAGAAAACTGTAGAAGATTATATTAATGATATGAATTAGTAACTATATTAATTCTGGATGAAAATAATTAAAAATACATAACCCATACTTTTTTGTTTGTTTATCTATTTATATTCAGGTACACATCAATTTGGAATGAGAAAATAAAACCTCTAGTGAAAAACTAAAACATAATCAAATTTCAACATTATCAACAAGAAAAATATTTCACTTAAAAACAACAAAATCCAACTTTATTATAGTTTTGGATTTCTTTGCAGAAAATAATTATTTTACTAACAAAAATTAAAGTGTAAAAATTACAATAGACCTTTGGATATTTTTTTAATTTTATTTTATTGAAACAAATACTTTAAATTGTCAAACAGATTTTTCATTAGTATATAACAGATCCGAACAAATATATGTTTATTTTTTATAATTCACATTTCTCATTAGAAGACAAAAAATGATCAATGATACAAAAAAAAACCAAAAGGAAAAAAAATTATTAGACAAATAATAGTAATTTGCAAATAAATGAATCAGGATTTATTTGACAACACAGATTTGTCCTTCGCCTATTCCATATCAGGGTTGTTTATTAGACATATATGTGTTTAAGAAAATTACAAAAAATTCATTATGAAATCAGTATCCCCTTGTTTAAGTTAATTCATCTCGACATTTATTGAGTTCTTCAGGTGTAAAATAGAGTTTGTTTAAAAAAAACCAGCACACATATATAACTTTAAAAGCTTTAAGTATTTTTTGGCTAAATTGTCTTCATTATGACAATACTTAGTGTTTCACACATCAACATATTTGTGTATGTAATTTTTCATTTAATTAGTTTATCCTACATCAATACCCTTGCACATTTCATTATATCTGACATTGTTACAATATGTTGCCAAAATGGAAATTCTTGTAATTATTTTTGTATTGTATACTTTTGAACTTGTTTTGAATTCTGATACCACATGGGTTACATATAATTTAGCTAAGGGATGTGCATAAATGGTAGACACTATAGTCAATGGAATAATACAGTTAAGCAAATTAACAAAGAAAAAAGTTATCACAATTGTTTGCACTCATAATCTCAAAAACAAGCATACACACATCAAAAGATTCATACAAAAAATGCAAAGTTGCAGAATTTCAAAAGCAACTCACATCTAAGAATAGTATCAATAACAGTGTCTGCAAGTGTTGTCTCAAAAACATTTCAAATAATTTCGTTCGCTGTCAGTATATACTATCTTTGCTTCTGATAATCACAAGAAACAATTAATTAAGAATTAATAAATAATACACGGTAATCACAAAAATCAATCAAACTTTAATTAAGAATCAATAAATAATATATGATGACTCTTCAGTTGCCACACACACACACAAAAAATAGAGAAAAGTTAAAATCTGAAGTAAGTTATATAATGTAATCTGTGTGTGTGTGTGTGTGTGTTGTCTTATGTTCCTTGTATCATGAATAATAAACATCACCTAATTCACACATTTAAAAGATGTCAACTGTAGAGTTGAAGCAAATCAAGTACAATCTGAAATGTAAATTCACATGTGGTTGTCCAAGTTGTAAATAAAAACTTTCCAGAAAACTATCACATTAAGTAAATGTAAAAATATAAAATTGTAAAAAAAAAAGTGATAAAATTATGCAAGTAATTATTTATAACTATAATTATTTATTTGTTAATAAATACAATTATGCAAGTACATAATATAATTTTTTTTCTGAAAGCTGTACAAATTTAAATAAATTTTCAACATGAGCTAAAGATCCTTAGCTTTGCAAAGAACAACAATAAATGTCATATTTAGTATACATAGTGAATATACATAATATGTATACATATTTATTGGCAAGAGGTATTTTGTAGCTTAAAAGGCATTACAGATAAAATTCAGAATGTTTATTCTTTGCCTTGATAAAAGATATATTTGTCTTAAAATTTAATAAATAAAGTCTAGGTTAAAATTGTAATAAATAGTCACTATTTATAAAGATTGATAAAATGAGTTCTAACCTTTGTTTGTGTTGTTGTTTGAACTCAACACTTATCACAGTCACATTAACACTATCCTTAGTTTGGAATAAACCTACTAGGGCTAGAAGGATTTCTATTTATGGTTTCTGTTTATCTGTAAATATGTTCTAGTTTTCTATAATAATAATTATGTGTTTTAAGTACTGTACCTGTAAATGTGGCTTTCTGTATTCTGGTTGGCTGCAAATATAATTGTGTTCTGGTTGTCTATAAATGTGATATTTGTGTTCTGGGTTTCATTAAATATCACATAATGTTTTATATAGTGTATGTGTGATTATTGTATTCTGGTTTTATGCACATCATGTTTTATATAGTGTATGTGTGATTATTGTAATCTGGTTGTATGCACATCATTATGTGTTTTGGTTAATTGTAAATGTAATTATTTATCTGTGTTTTGTTTACTTATTCATGTGATTATATGTGCAGTTTTTCAAAGAGAAAAAGGGGGTTTGTTGAAGTAGGCACTCAGTTTAGAATATCTAACCAACTAAGAAAGGTCTGACTGCTTGCTAGCAGGATAGTACATTATTGCATTTTCCTCCCAACAGTACTAAAATGCTGAAAATGTTGGAATGAAAAAGAAAATAAAACTGAGTGTCTTAAAGATATAGACCATATTCTGCTTTTATCTTCTTATTTTAAGTGTATGGAAGAATTATAGAAATTATTTGAGTGAATGACCCATCTATGTGGCAACAGTTTTGTTCAAGATTAGAAAAAACATAATCTTGTATGATATTAATGTATAAAATATTTAATTATTGTTGTTAAACTATAATTATTTGTCTTTCTAAGTCTGCAGTAGTAAGGTGCATGTCATTAGTTTTGAGTGGGAGTCTAGGATGCTGACGATATTAATGAGCTTGCAACACTATTAGGATATCCTAGAATGTAGTCAGGTTGATCTTAACTCCAGGACATAAAGTCAGGCTAATTATAACTCCAGGACAATGTGACAATGCCAGGCTAATCATAACCCCAGGGCATAGTGATAAAGTCAGGTTAATTGTAAATCCAGGGTATAGTGATAAAGTCAAGCTAATCGTAACCACAGGGCACATAGATAAAGTCAGGTTAATGGTAGCCCCAGTGCACAAAGTCAGGCTAATTGTAACCCCAGGAAAGAGTGATAAATAAAACTTCTGTTTTCAGTATCATGTGCTGTACACACATGAAGGTCTAAAATTAACTCTCCAATACATTTAACAGGGGTAAGTCAACACAAAACCAGTATTCCATGAACAAACATTAATGAAAATATGTTAGAGACAATGCACATGTATACTTAGTACCTGGTCCAACTTTTACAACTAAAAGTTTGCAAAAATCTCAACCAAAAAAACAATAGGCAACTAAATTAAGAAAGAAAGAATGAATCTGGGTGTGAAACTTATATAGTTATTTTAATAAATAAAATCTTTTCTTGTAGATTGACAAAATAACATTGAGCATTTTGTATACATTCTAAACTGTTTGAAGTGTACATAAGTCATATTACAAATTTTATTTATCTTGATTTAAATGTTTCAGTTTAGTTGCCCATCCATCCAACCATCTAATTATATATATAATTAATAATAATAGACTGGGAACTTAAAACATCAAACCTAATATCATTTTTCCCATTTACACAAGAGTTATCTAACCTTTATGAATGAATATTTAGATTGACATTCACTGAATAAATAATAAAGGTTAGTGAGCAAGAGTTGCAGGTAATGAAACTAATGACAGAAGCATTCTTTGACAAAAGCTGTTTATCCAAGCACCAGTTCTTCTGTTGACACTGTAGTATCTGAGTTAATTGAAATTTTTGCTGAAACAAAAAAAAGTTTTATAGAACTTTAACCAAAAAAACAAGCAAAAACATATTAAGAATTTTTGAAGGTAAATACTTTACAAAGTATTTATTTATACCTCCATAGCACAACCACAGTAAGAACTTTTATTGGCCACTGGCTTTCTTGTTCTAAGTGTGTTGTCAGGTGTTCAAGTTTGTATATGACACATACTTTTTATTTAATTAAATATTATTCAGAATTATACTCTAAGATCACATTATGAATGCTGCTTGAATATACAAGTAACTCTAAATGATAGGGATTGTTGGTTAAACACTAAAAGCAAAGTTAAAAACTTTTTATTAAAATGCTTAAAAATAAAGAAACAACTCCAGTACCTAAAGTGGAAAAAAACAGCACTTAAAAAGCCCACAACAAATCAGGCAAAGAAAAGTGCTTCAAAATGTAACCTATGACATATGGTTAAAGAAGCCAGAAAAGAAATGAAGATAAATGAGTATTTGCTTCAGATGATAGCCACATTGAATCTCGTGTTCTGATTGGCATCTGTTTCCACTGAAGTTTCATGGATTGCCAATGGTGAAATAAAGGTGTAAACAAACTCTTACCAACTTTCTGGATTGATGAATAAGTCAAATGGGTAAGGGACAAGAGAACTAAAAAATCCAAAACAAAACCAAAAGATTAACAGTGTAGGCAATGAAAAGTGCTTCAAAATGAAACTGATAGCATTTAATCCTTTTTGTTAGTAGTTAGCAACAAAATACAAGTTACTGTAAAGACCAGTGCACTTTTTGCAAGCTATATAGCAAAAGTGTAGATGAAAATAACTAAACTATGAGTCTATACTAAAAGTTATTATTTTTCAAAGACATATAATATTGCTGTATTCTTATAAAAATAATTATATTAGCATTCTGATGCAAAAGTGAAATTCTTCTTTGAAGAGAATGGTGATTTTATATGACTAAAACAAATATATACAATTTTATGTTACATACTATTCAAGATATAACCACAACATAATGCAAAGGATGTATGTAACTCTGCTAATGTTTGGGTAAATCATATAAAAAAAAATCACAAAATAATAAGATTGTTCTGTACTGAAATAATTTTCCTACAAAAAGTTTTTTTCTACAGGAGTTAGTAACAGGTTCATGTGTGTGTGTGTGTGTGTGTGTGTGTGTGTGTGTGTGTGTGTGTGTGTGTGTGTGTGTGTGTGTGTGCGTGCGTGCGTGCGTGCGTGCGTGCGTGCATGTGTGTGTGTGCGTGCATGCATGCATGCATGCGCATGTGTGTGTAATATGAAATGTAATGTGACACGTTTATCAATAAGTGGATACAAGAGTAGTGAATGGATTGCAATAATTTTAGATATTTATACTATCACTGACTCAGATTTCTTACAAGAAACCCTACATAAACATATTTTCAAAATTTAAATATGTAATGAAGCAATCTACAGGCTAAAAAATTGTAAATGAAAAAATACAGCTAAGTACTGTACAAGCTTACCTCAATATTTTTAACGGAGAGCATTATTTTGCTTCAGTCAGGAAAAGAAATTCCCCAAAAGTGAAATCAACATAATTAAATGCAATTTGTAATCAAGCAAACCAGCTACTTTAATCCTGCTTAACAACAATTTCTTTTCAGTATTACCATATTTTCTAATTAAGTTGTACAAAATATGTATGTCAGTTATGTGTATTGTTTGTAGTACTGCCATAATAGAAGACAGATAAATCACTATCACTGAACTGGATGATAATTCATTCATGCCCGGCTATCATGTTTAATTTCAATACATCACTTAAAATGTACCTACAAAAAAAACAAACACCTATGCTTCGGGCTCATCTCTCTGAGTGAAAATTTACTAAAGTTATGCATATAATAGTAAACAATAAATCAAAACCATTATCTCATTATGTAGACATAATTATTTACTTATTCTAACCTTAAACATATCCTTCTAATATCCTACGATACATTTTTATTTGCGAAACCAGAAAATATTTGTTCTCATCACTGATCAGTCAGAATGAAATAAAATTTTATACATTTTGGTAATTTTGTAGATGAGAAATATGATACTTCCTACATGGAATATGTCACAATTCTTATACTGAATGTATATGCACCTTCATTCCTTGGTAGTCAGTAAAATAAATAAATAATTCAACATACTTATTAACAAATTTAAGAAAGGCAAAGAGCAAATTAAATAAAATGCATGAACGTATTTATGTATTGCTTTTTAATATTAAATGAAAACAACTGTTTAATATGTAAAAACCAGTAGTAGTAATATGCTAGTAGTAACACTTTCTCCCCCACCCCTCCCAATAAAATAAAATAAAACAAAGTGCTGTATAATTAAAAATATGCTGTTTAGTGATACAGCTCACTAAGCAATTAAAATAGAAATAAAAGTACTGTACATATTGTTGTCTACAACAGAAACACAATAATAATAGTGCTAATATTATATAATAATAACTTTAATTTTGTTTTAAATATTTTACAAATGATTACAACTTTCCTGTTAGAAGTTGTACTAAACATACAGGTCCTTTATGACAGCAATAATATATAATTTATGTAGGATTATTGTTTTTGAAAGTATTTTGTATATTGTTTGAATATGTCAGAAAACAGAAGTTCAATCACATAAATTTAATTTTTATTAGTGATAGTAGTTTTTTTTTTTTTTTAAATAAACAAACAAGCATTTACAATGAAATTTAACAAAACAAAATATATTTATTATGATGATTCTAATTGTAAATGAAAATTCTGATATCAACAATGTTGGACTTCTCTTTTCCCTTGCCAGAATGTTACTTTTTCTCAACCCCATCCACTGTTTGTGTGAAACTATTTGTATTTATGTTTTATAGGTATTTTAGTAAACATGCTCATATTACTACTAATAAAAAAATGCAGATCACTATTAGCTAAATTAAACAAATTCAGCTATCACTAAATAATGTATAAGACCTTTATTAAAGTAATAATTATTAAATTTTAGCCTGTTTATTATGTTTCAAATTTGTTTTAGTAATTGTAATACAATTGTTTCTTTGGTGGTCATGAGCAGCTGTTAATTATAATTGATAATTAAGCCTGAATGTTTGTATATTGTAACTAAACTGTGGTCATTAAAAGGTAGCAGGAATTTATTTCCTGATTATGATGAGGCAACAGGAATTTATTTCCCCATTATGAGACAAGAGGAATAAATTTCCCCTCTGTCTGACATGGCTTTGTAAAACATTATTAGTTTCAATCATTAACTTTTACATAAATGCATTCTATACTGATTAAACAATGATAACATACTACTAATAATTTACTTCCCAGAATTTCTTGAGGAGTTATAATAAAATTCCATATGTACAATGAAAAATGCTGAAAGATCAAGGCAGGAAAATAGATGATTTTGGATTATGTTGAACATAAAAATAACATCAACAGTATAATAATAATCAGTCAGAACTATTAGAATATGGAGAACCTCTCGACACTACATTATTAATGGTTAAAATAATTTCCTTAAGTCAGAATCATATACTCTTATTTTGAGTCATTGTCCCCATCCTTGATTTGTGAAACTCTCATGCATCTATACTGATTACATTATGTAATGTAAACCTATATTATGCTTTATGCTAGCTAACGCCAATTCACTTGTTCTATCACCAGCTGAGAAAGACTTCTTCCCCTTGGCATTCTCCAGACCCTGTGAAAATGCAGACAAAAGAAGTGACGCCTACAAAGGAATGTCAAACTACACAATTTCATGCCAGCCAAACATACAAAATTTGCACTGGACTGGTGTTTCAGCCTTTTGAAATGATGCTTCAAACTATGAGGGGTTCACTGTTTGACCTGTGTGGTGCTGAAGAACTACTAGAGGCATCAATTGTGCACAAGCTAGTTGGCCGAGGACAGCAGGTTCATGTCAACAACTGTGACTGACAGTAATTCTTTGGAAACTGGTTCGAGTCTTTGAAGACCATCCACCATTTCCGATTCCTGGCTACTGATCAAGGCACTTTGCTCTCCAAGAAAAACATTCGATGTGCCAGAACAGATTCAGTTTAATGTGATGTGCATGCAGCCAAAAAAATGATTTCACAACAGGATTACATCAGTGATTCTTAATTATTTATTTAATGATGTGCCTGATCTAAAGCTAACATTCAGTCACTCTCTATAAAAAGATCTCCTGGCATGAAACTGTTTCAGGGGTGCTTCAGTGTAAAATGGCTTCTTTCTCTGGAAAGAAATTGTTTCAGGAGTGTTTCAGTGTATGAAAACCCCTTTCCCTGGCATGAGATTGTTTCAGAGTACTTCAATACACAAAGGCTCCAGTATGAATTTTCTGAGTGCTTCAGTGAACAAAGGCCTTAACCTGGCATGATTCTTTCAGGGGCAATCCAATGTTAAAAGGCTCATTAATCTTATATGATTGCTTCAGGGGTACTTTAGTATACTAAGGTCCTTTTCTCTGGTATGAAATTTTCAGAGGTGCCTGAATCTTGTTGTGCTTGGCTGAAAAGAAATCTAATGTAATGCTCATTCATTTATCTGAGTAGTGTTGAACAACAAAAAAAAAATATCATGCATGCTTAAGATAAAAATTATCCTATTCTGGCAAAATGGAAGCAGAAAATCTACTGAAATGTTTCAACTAAGTTGAGCCTAAGTAAAATGTATCATGAATAGCAATACAAAAGCAATTCTTTTCACCTGAGAACATACGGCGAGGAGGAAGCAGGAAAAGGATGCTGAGAGAGAGTGCCATGTGCCAGCAGCTGTGCACATATTTGTAGTTCGATTCAGTCTCAAAGAATGCAAACAGCAATGCTCCCAACCCAGCAATCAGCACTCCAGGCAACATCACTAGGTAGCGTTTCTTGTCTGGGAAACATTTTTTGCTTTGGTGACATCTTCTACCCTATAAATAAGAAGTCAATCAGTCTTGTATTGTCTGAGGATTATGAAAGCTTTCCCAAAAAAGTTACTGTCATTTCCAAAGACAACAATGAAACTGTAAGGAAAAGTACTACATATTAAAAAGGCATATAATCACTATGGGGGAAGAAACACTAATTAAAAAGATAAAAGAAGTATCTTTCACTTAAGATATATGTTTCTTTTGAAGGTAAGAATTAGAAAATGTGTGTCTACTGTGCATGTGTGTGTGTGTGTGTGTGCGCGTGTGTGTGCGTGCATGTGTGTGTGTGTGTGTGTGTGTGTACTAGCTATAAAACAGCTGTCTTAGCATAGAAAGCAACTGACATTAAATGAATAACAAATAACTTATATTTTTAAAAATGACCTTGAGGCAGATCAGCCATTTATGTACTTAGGTAGAGGAGAATTTCAGGATGGGGAGGGGGGTGAGTGCAAACAGCATTTATGGCCATCTTGGAACTAACTCATGCTTTAAAAATAAATAAATAAATAAATAAAATAAAATTCCCTTCCTAGGCCTCTTCCTATGGTGGGATGAATGATATTATTAGTCCATCTTCTTGCATAGCAAAAATAATTGTTGAACATTTTAGGAGTAGGTCTGAGAAACCACTATGTGAAATGTAGAAATGCAAAGGCAGCTTATTTTGACTGAAAAATGTATACAGCAACTACTCCTGAATTAAAAAATATACTATGTGTCTTTCAATTTTACTATAAGTTTTAAAACTTGTTAAACTCCAGTAAATGCAGACAATTAAGGAAGAGAGAGAGATGAGATGGGTGAAGAATAATAAACAGTTGTAATGTGTTAAGTGTGTCAAAATGAATTTATGCTCTAACTAGTCACAGTTATCATTAAACACACACCATGTAATAACTGATCATATGTCAACAATTTTTTGTAAAACTACATTTTCAAGCTTGTGTTCAGCACTTGTTCTTTAAAAAAATATTTAGAGCATCATACTGTCAACAAGTATGGGTTACCCATAAATGGGATGGGAATTTTTCATTTTGTCAGTATACAGCTTGTACAATATCCCCCCTCTCCCCAAAATAAAAAAAATCATTCTGTGTCTTGACAGATTTTCTTTAAAATAAGAAATTTTACATGAATAGAGTTGCCCGAAACAAACAACCAAATCATTCTCAAAAGTGGCACTTTTTTGAATGCCTGGCTGATAAATTTGGATATGAGAGTTTCATTTTACTGTTTGGCAACTCCTTTGTGAGAAGACCACAGAGCATTTTTGCTCTGAGCTCTGATGTTCTCTCAGCACTGACTAACTGTTTGTTTAGTAAGTATATGTTTTCCTTATTTTATACACTATTGCAAGTGCTTTTAGTTGATTATTTATACTGTTAAAAGTATACATAAATTTTCATATTTAATTAATGGCTTATGTTATAGTGCTGAATTATATCTGAACTGTGTTTATGATCCCTAGTGCTTTTCATTTTTATTACTCAAATATCAGTTGTGTTATTTGTTTAAAATTAAAATCAAAAGAGACCATAATCAAATTGATCTTGTGATTACTTCAAAAGTGGGCTAATTAACATAAAAGAGGTGTGAGCCAGTTGAAGAGCATCAGTGTGCCTATTTTGACTTGGCAGGATCGTGTGCCGATGAGGGAAACAGTGCCCTTACATGTATTAAGTTTAAGCTGCAGGTTGTTAACAAGCTATGGCCATTTATTGTTAGCGAGATGGTGAAGTGGCATCGATAAGTAACATTTTCAAAAGCCGGCGATTAGTCATGAGGATTGAGATAACTAATGTTAAGTGGCAATTTTGGGCCTCTTTTGCTCGAGATATTAGGGTTCAGTGACATAAAAGATTCGACATAACCAATGAGAAAATGCTAAGACAAAGAGGAAATTTGGTGGTTCCACTTTAAAAACGTTGAAATAACAGGGTTGGTGAGTTAACCGAGGTTGAGATAAGTGGGTTCGACTGTATGATCTAAAAGAATGCTTTTAAGACAACTGATGAATGGGCTAAACTTCAGAGATCTAGAACAAGTCACTGTTAACATAAGTTGTTTTCAAATCATCTACACCCAAAGTCTGACAATCAATGGGCAGAGTGGGTGAAAACTTGGCATTCAACAAATTAGCTGCAATAGTAAAGCTTGGCTCAGCTAATGTTTCCATGCATGACATGCTTAATAATGACTTGAACTCCACACTTTAGCAAGTTCCTCTTCAAAATGAAATGTTAGTGTTCATGATCAATTTCTCTCTCTCTCACATGCATGCATTAAATTACCCTTATAAGCTTATTATCAGTTAATTGCTTTATTTTGGCTGATTTATTTCTGTTAAATGTTTGCTTTTGTTGTACTGGATGGTGACTACTGTGACTATATTATCAAATAAACAGGTGTGTTCAAACAAAGTGCAACATTTACTGACCCACGATGTGCCAATGATCAACAGACCAGTAATGCAGGGCACAGCAATGACCCACAGACTATGTCTATCCAACAGTACCCCAATAATCAAGGCAAGAGGACCAGCCATTTGTAGTGTAGTTGTAACTTTCTCAGACAGCTGAGCCATGGCTACTACTGTGACCCAAAGTGAACATGTTGATGCAAAGAAGTCTCCATTAGCTAGAACCCCATATCTTGTCATGCAGTAAAGGTACTTCAACTCACGATCCCCATCACAAGCATGATAGAACTGCAATTAGTAGAGAATATGATTAACATATATTAACAAGTCCAAATCTATTTAGCCAAAAACCCATTCTTTCAATGATATGAAGAATGACAATTACACTAAAAGAACTACTGACAATTAATTTGACATTAACAATAACAGATACTGACAATTAATTTGACATTAACAATAATAGAACTAATGATAGTTATTACTGACATTTATACTAAAGAACTAATGACAGTTGATGCAACATTCACATTAAAAGGATGGGCAACAATTTTACACTGACATTAATAGAATAGACATTTGATATATACACTAAATGAAATAATGACAATAATGACATTTAGAAAACTACTGACTTAATTGAACATTTAAACTAACAGATAATGGTAGGTGTGTGTGTATGTGTGTGTGGTACATTAACATTAAAACAACTAAAGACAGTTAATTTCACAAAATACAATAAAAGAACTTAAAATATTATAGTCAATTTTTATACATATGCTAAAACGAACTAATGATAGTTAATTCTGACATTTATACTTAAAGAAGAAGTCATGACAGTTCATTCTGACGGCTCTAAACAAACACAAACAGTTAATTTTGACATTTACACTAAAAGAACTAAAGACACATAATTCTGACACTGACACTATGGAAATTAATGACAGTTAATTTTACCATTTATATACCATTGTACTCAGCTCATACAGATTTGTAGTTTAATAAGAACTGTCAATGAAAATGCTTATGGAATCATCTTTCTGATGCTGTAGAAAATGGATTTTCACACTATGGCGAATATATCTCTATTATGCTAAATACCTCAAATCTGAGTAAACTACAAGTGAAATTCAGAATTGATTTGAAAATACCTCAAATACTGAGTAAACTACAAGTGAAATTCAGAACTGATTTGAAAATACCTCAAATACTGAGTAAACTACAAGTGAAATTCAGAATTGATTTGAAAATGCCTCATATACTGAGTAAACTACAAGTGAAATTCAGAAGTGATTTGAAAATGCCTCATATACTGAGTAAACTACAAGTGAAATTCAGAAGTGATCTGAGAATGCTTCATACACTGAGTAAACGATAAGTGACATTTGGAACTGATTTCAGAATGCCTCATAATCTGAGAAAAATAAGCCAGTGAGTTCAGAAACTGTTCAAGTACTGAATATGATCAAAGTGAGGAAATCAGAACTGGGTTGACAAGTTACAACATTTTATATAACTGCACACACATGAGAATGTGAATGTGTGTGTATTAAAAACAAACAGTAAATAAACATTACCTATTGCAGGGTTTACAATACAAACGCAGAACATGGTGGGGATAAAGAACACAACAAAATGTGTCCTACCAATTCAAAAAGAGTGTGCTTTCTTGATTCTAAATGCCACATTTCATAAATTAATAATTTCAGCAGATCATCTTCAAAAAATATGAGTTACTCACTGTGGAAAAAAACATGGTGTATGCGTAAACAATAGACTCAATGTAGTACTGACGATAAGCAGCCAGACATATAGCAGGCATGAAAAACAGGTTGCTGAGTGTGAGAAGGAGAACTTCGACCAACTGTTCAGTACTGCTGAAAGCTTTTCTGCCATCAGTACAACCGTAACCTTCCCATCCTTAAGATAACAAAAGATATATTTAGGAGAAATGAAACTAACAAGAATGGTTACATGAATATTTAATAATCAATGATCATATCTAATGGTTAATGAGTATTTAATAATCATTAATCATATTCAATAGTTAATGAGTATTCAATAATTATTACTAATTTTCAATGGTAAATAAGTATAAATCATTTATCATATTCAATGATTAATGAGTATGTAATAATCATTAACATATCTAATGATTAAATGAGTATTCAATGGTTAATGATTATTCAATAATTATTACTCACATTCAATGGTTAATAAGTATAAATCATTTATCATATTCACTGGTTAATGAGTATGTAATAATCATTAATCATATCCGATGGTTAAATGAATATTTAATAATCATTAACCATATTCAATTGTTATTGAGTATTTAATATTATAATCATAATGGTGATAATTTAATTCAGTAATTAACTTATAATCTTTTAAACTGTCTGCACATTGCACTCTTCTATTAACATCTTATAGTAAAGCTAATTATAAAATAGACAATTATTTTAGAGATTTATAAATATACATTTATATGATGCTTAAAACTAAGGAATGCTAGTGAATGGAAGAGAAAACGCTAGCTAATTTCCAAAAGCAGAGGTCTAAAATAATTTTCATTTTGCCTTGATCATAGTGTTGGGGTCTTATATGCTGAACAGAAGATAAGAATGAATGTACACAATATATTAATTTCTGGTGGCTGGAGATCGTGTCTTTTACACCTACTAGACAAATCATAAGGCTTCCAATTATTCTCTATTACCAGACAATGTGCTTTTACAATGAATAGACAAGTCACAAAACTTTCAATCATTTCTAATTGGTGCCCAAAACTCTCTATTGTATGTCTCTTAAAAAATCTTTCAATCATCCTGTAGTTATCATTGGACACTTGATCTACTAACTAACTAGAGTGGTTACAAAATATTTCATTCTGTGTTTATTATCACTGGATGCTTGGGTCTACTAACTAAATAGAGTGGTTACAAAATCTTTCAATCTGTGATTATCATTGGACACGGCCTACTAACTAGAGAGGTTATAAAATCTTTCATTCTGTGATTATTACTAGACACTTGATCTACTGACTAGAAAGGTTACAAATCTTTCAATCAATCTGTGGTTATCATTGGACACTTGGTCTACTGACTAGAGAGGTTACAAATCTTTCAATCATTCTGTGGTTATCATCAGACATTGGGTCTACTAGCTGACTAGAGAAGTTACAAATCTTTTAATCATTCTGTGGTTATCATCAGACATTGGGTCTACTAATTGACTAGAGAGGTTACAAATCTTTCAATCATTCTGTGGTTATCATCAGACATTGGGTCTACTAACTGACTAGAGAGGTTACAAATCTTTCAATCATTCTCTGGTTATCATCAGACATTGGCTCTACTAACTGACTAGAGAGGTTACAAATCTTTCAATCATTCTGTGGTTATCATCAGACATTGGTTCTTCTAATTGACTAGAGAGGTTACAAATCTTTCAATCATTCTGTGGTTATCATCAGACATTGATTCTTCTAATTGACTAGAGAGGTTACAAATCTTTCAATCATTCTGTGGTTATCATCGGACATTGGGTCTACTCACTGACTAGAGAGGTTACAAATCTTTCAATCATTCTGTGGTTATCAGTGTATATTGCATTTACTAACTGACTAGAGAGGTTGCAAATCTTTCAATCATTCTGTGTTATCACTTGATATACTACCTGACTAGAGAGGTTATAAGGATTTCATCATTTAGTGGCTATTACTAGACATCTGTCTTTTAAACTACTAAAGAAGTTGCAAAGTTTCTAATCATTCATTAATTACTGTTAGATATCATATCTTTTTATCTACTAGGGAGTCACAAGGCTTCCAATCACTCACTAATTATTGTTCTACATCATATCTTTTTATCTATTAGAGAGTTGCAAAGCTTCCAATCATTCATTGAATATTGCTGTACATCGTGCCTTTTATAATTACCATATAAGTCACAAAGTTTCTAATCATTCACTAATTTAATTATTGCTGGACATCATGTCTTTGACAACTACTATCTATCTATCTATCCCTTAGTTTTGCCGACCATTGGGGCACCACTGATGACCTGACAACCAGTTTCCTCCATTCCATTCTGTTCTCTGATAATTTTACTGTATTGCTCCGCTTCAGTCCTCTCTAAGATGTTATCCTTCTATCTTTTCCTCTGTCTTCCTCTCCTTTGCCCTCCTTGCACAGTACCTTATATGATTGTCTTGGCAGGCCCTATTATCGAAAAAATGGCTTTCTTTGTGATCTGGTCCAGTTCTTGAAGTTGTCATAGAAGTCCTCTATTTCTTCATCATAATGGTCTGTAGTTGGAGCATAAGCTTGCACAATGGTGATATTGAGTGGGGTTGCCTCAAGAGTATGGTCTTCTGCTGGAGATTAGCCAACAACTCATGACAGTGTTCACGATGTCTTTGTGGATGAGAAATCCAACACCATGTTCATGTTTATCATCTCTGCCAGAGTAGTGTAGTTTATGACCGTCCTGCATTGATGTTTCTCCAAGGTTTTTCCATCATACTTCACACAGTCCCAGGATTGTCCAGTGGTATCTGTTACTTTTTATGTGTTAGTTCCTCTACCGTTCAGGTGTTCTTAATGTTCTGATGTTCCACGTACTAATGCTGATGTTGTTTCGGGCACAGAGTTTTGATGGTGATGGTGCACCAATAGCACACTTAACACCTCTGCCCTGGTGCGAGACAGAAGGAATGGTCCTTGTTCCAGGCGATAACTGATCTGGTATGGGTTGAGGCAAAGTTGTCATTACATGGGTGTGTCTTGGGCAAATGAACGAAACTCCACATTACTAGTGGCTTGCCTTGGTCCTGGACACATGGCCGTTGAGTCCTTCTTGGGACTCCTCTACCCTGGGTGGTGACCTCAGTGAGGAAGTTCATATGCCCAATCAGGTACTGTGTCACCAGCCTAGCCTTTGGTTATCCAAAATCTAGCCTGCAAGGCAGGAGGGGACTCATGGGGGTTGGGGTCTTCTATATCCCATGCAGATATGAACAACTACTACAGAAAGTTTCTAATATACACTAATTATTGCTGGACATATCATCGATGACTACTTAAGAAGTTGCAAGCTTCAAATCATTCACTAATTATTCTGGACATCAAACCTTTTACTACTAGAGAAGTTGTAAGACCTCTACTCATTCAATACCTTTATTTATTTAATCTATCATACCTTTAGGGTTACAACTGCAGTTTTAAAAAATTATTTATTTGGTTTTAAAAAGTCAGAATTTTATTTTATACTTTTAAGAAAGATCCAGCAGTATCTAATATGCATAGAGTGAAAATCAGTTAACAATGGGAAAGTACTCAACAACAACAAAATATTGTTAACTGGAAATACTGTTAATCAAATATAGGATTTACATATTAAATAATTAATTCATTTCTGGAGTCCAGGAACAGAACCATTTTTCACTCTGAAAATACAGCTTTACAAATTTACATTGTAATAAATTAATAAATGTTTAATCAGAAAATAAACCTAATTAATAATAGATAATTAGCAATTATAGAAACACTCTGGTCAAAACTGGTGAACATGTAAATATACAGTAATCATCAACTGAAGCAATATCATAATATACACCAATGTAAAACTTTGAAAGGCAGATTGTTAATCAAAGCTTGTAAACCGAATGCATCATAAACCAAGACCTTACTAGAATAACTTACAAAGGTTATAAATGAAATTAAAGTGAGTTTTTTTACTATTCGCACTGAAATTATACAAATGTCCAGCACTTAAAAAAAAAAAAATCAGGTTTATGTTGAGCAGTTGGGTGGTCATGTGTAAAGCAAATTTGTTAAGTGCATAATCGCCATGAAAGCATATTTTATTTCTAGGGACCCACTTGGTATCTACATCATCTGTACATGCATTTAAAACCTCCATCAGTAAATGTATTTAAGGTTTTCACCCACAATCATACCAATGAATTTACAACAGTAAATATGTCAAAGGCCTGCATCCACAATCATACAAATGATTAGTAAATGTATAAAGACCTACATCCACAATCACACAAATAATTAGTGAATGTATTAAAGACCTACACCCACAATCATACAAATAATTAGTGAATGTTTTAAAGACCTACACCCACAATCATACAAATAATTAGTGAATGTATTAAAGACCTACACCCACAATCATACAAATAATTAGTGAATGTATTAAAGACCTACACCCACAATCATACAAATAATTAGTGAATGTATTAAAGACCTACATCCACAATCACACAAATAATTAGTGAATGTATTAAAGACCTACACCCACAATCATACAAATAATTAGTGAAAGTATTAAAGACCTACACCCACAATCACACAAATGCTTTGACAGCCAATGGTGCCCACTTCCCTTTGTTCATAAGAACACCATCACTGCTTGAAACTTTTAATTCTGCTTAATTGCTTTCAAAGACAAAATCGCACAACATCACACAATTAGACACAAAGAAATCATGTTTTTACTGACATATAAGTGTGAAAGTCATTAGAATTTATTTTTCAAATCTGAGCTAGTGAAAACAAATAATGGATTTTACATTATGACATTTTGCTTTATACTGAGTTTCTCACCCCATCTAGAAAGTACTACTGTCACTATTTTATTTGAAGGCAAGTTGAGTCAGTACTCATGAAAACAAAACTGCTATACCTGCTTTGCAGTCACACATTGAGAAGATAATTAAATCAGAGCCTGAGACAATGCTTTTACATTCGCCATTTCCACTGCAACCTCCCTCTAGACACCTGTCTATTCCAGTTTTCAAAGTCACATTGACTGTGCTGTTCTTGCAATCCGTCACAATTTTACTGCAATCAACAGGTAATCTTGAAATAAGTGACAAGCATAAGGTAAGATGATAAGGTGATACATAACTGTTCTTTTACCTTTTTCTTATTATACACTATATTTTGGAAATCATTCAAGTTCCATATACCTGATAAACTTACTTCATAAATACAAAAAAAAAACTTATCTGAATAATTGCAAAAGAAAATTTTCATTCTGTGCATGCTTCTATCAATGTTGACAACAAAATATCAAATTAACTGCCATGAGTCCTCTTAGTGTATAAATGTCAAATTAACTGCCATGAGTTCTCTTAGTGTATAAATGTCAAATTAAATGCCATGAGTTCTCTTAGTGTATAAATGTCAAATTAACTGCCATGAGTCCTCTTAGTGTATTAATGTCAAATTAAATGCCATGAGTTCTCTTAGTGTATAAATGTCAAATTAAATGCCATGAGTTCTCTTAGTGTATAAATGTCAAATTAAATGCCATGAGTTCTCTTAGTGTATAAATGTCAAATTAAATGCCATGAGTTCTCTTAATGTATATATGTCAAATTAAATGCCACGAGTTCTCTTAGTGTATAAATGTCAAATTAAATGCCATGAGTTCATGTAGAGAGTTGACATTTTGTCTTAATAATTTTCATCAAGACAATACAGATATTAATAACAATGACAGTAACAATAAATGAGTAAGCCTATTGATGTATAATAAACTTATCTGAATAGGTGGCTTAACCTTTACAAACATTAAACCACTATTTAGGCAAGTTGATCATTATACATCATTAGGCTTATTCACTTTACTGTTCATGTCCCTGTTCTAATAACTGTAGTGATAAATTTATTATAACTTACTCAGTTACACTAACTGTTGTAGTTGTTTTCATAATCTGTACCAATTAAGGTTTTGAATTTTCATGTAGCACTGGTGCTTGCATGTGGAGGAATATGGTGCTTGTGGAGGAATATGGTGCTTGTGGAGGAATATATATGCATTGAACCAGAGTAAAGCAATGAAAAAATCCAAATCATGATAAGAAGCAAGGGTGACCTGCTAAAAAACGATACATGTATAACTTGTGTATAATTCAGGTTGAATGCAAATATCTCTCAAGTGAGAGATGGACAAAAAAAAAGTTTAAATTTATTTTTTAAAATATGCAGATATTTTTAATACTCTGAAGCTTGCATTGATAGAAATATTTATTTTTTCCTGTGCTTTGCATGAGTGAATACCCTGCTTTGGAAGTTTATTATTTGCCAGTAAGAAATCTGTTGCTAAGCCACATTAAAGGAAGTAACATTACATGGATCACCAGACTGAATGAAGAGGAACTTAGCAGCTCTGTCCACTGGTAAAAACGTAAAGGTGAGAAACCCACCAGTTTTGGAAATGTTTCTGAAGCAAACAAACAATGAAATTTTGGTCCACATGAGATAAAACTTCATTAAAGAGGTATCCTCAAAATATTCTTTCATGTAGCGTACTCATAGCAAAGGTAGTCTACCATGACACTATCAGTATCAACAAACTAGGCCAACTGTAAGGATATCAGCATGCAAGGAAAATATACCTTACATAACCTGAACACACAAAAGATGATAGGAATGATCACAAGCATGAAGAAAGCAGGCACACTCAAGAAAAACTGTAAACTGCAATGCCCTGGTTTATAACACATACCAAACCTACTAAAGAAGAAAAGGTACTAAATGGGATTACTCTCCATTACCCAGTGAGATCTTTAATTCTGTATCTTCTTTAGGAAGTTATGTGAGCCCTTGTGGCTTTGGTTTGTATAAATGAACAAATTATTTATGTGGTCCTTTGGTAAACACATCTTGCTGTGTGATGGAAAAAATTCACCCTGTATCGAGATTTTCAAAAGTTGGCATGTGTGATAATTCCTAATAAATTCAACTAGAAAAGTTGTTAATTGAAAGGACGGCATTGTTTGCAACAACTGTTTCACATCTACTGGAAGACTGCGGACTGCTACAGAGGGGTTTAGTATGAAAGCATATAAGAGACATCTTGTGAATCTCACTCACTTACAAGCATTCAGATTCATCCTGATTATCTCTAGCTAACCTCTCATTGTGTATGTAATAACACTGAATGCTAAGGGAAAGAAGCCACAGTCCCTCTTCTGGGTATGGCACAAAAAGTTTGGCTGACATCTCCTTTTCCTGGGAACTGCTGGAATTCATTTGGAGGGTGTTGCCATAACCAGAGCAAAAACTTTGATTTTTTCTCATAGATGGAAATCTCTGTTTTTCTAAAAGTCCGCAGACAGAAATATGCCTTGTATCTTTGTCCTGCATAAAAAAAATATGGCAATACTTTAAAAAAAAATAAAATTTGAGTTTCTTCCCTAACTGATAAAATTAGAGTAAAGGAAGTATAACTGCAAACATAATGCACATTTACATACAATATGTGCACTGAGTATTTATCGCAGTGTGTGTGTGTGTGTGTGTGTGTGTGTGCGTGTGCGCGCATGCGCATGCATGCATGTGCATATTAGCCATTATTAATAATTTTTAAAGGCCAACAACATTAAATTAATAAATATTGCAATGCAAAAACTTTCATTTTAACTGTCATATAAATTTTTAAAATCTTTACCACTCTTTCTTTCTTGACAGAAATTTTCACAGTCAGTGTTCCCCCAATATCGGTAGTGCCTAAAATGCTGAAAGGCACAAGTACAGTTGCATTACTGGATACAGGGAAAATGGTGTCAACGAAAGTATCATTTACTATATGCACAAAATTGGCGACGAAGTCTTCATTAGTCTGGGCACGATCCAGTGTAGGGAAAAGCAAACAGCTCTGAGAACTAAGGGAGTCCTGTCCTTTTGAACAGTCTAGTAAAAAGAAGAGAAATTAATCATCTTTGTTATGTGTTTTTACAGTTGTTGATGATGAAGGCAATAATGATAATGAGATGATGATGATAATAAACAATACTAAACATTCTATGAGCTTAAAATATATATAAGTGATATTTACATGGTATCTAAAAATGTAAATGACCATAGCCCAACACCCTAAAGTGATATATAAAAATATTAAAGATAATAAATATATTGAACAAACATTTGAAACCAATAATTATAGCAATCTTGTGGTATTAGCAAACATGGGATATTCAAAAGGAGTAAATCCAATGGTGACAATCTTTAGATTCAAAAGGAGTAAATCCAATGGTGACAATCTTCAGATTCAAAAGGAGTAAATCCAATGGTGACAATCTTCAGATTCAAAAGGAGTAAATCCAATGGTGACAATCTTTAGATTCAAAAGGAGTAAATCCAATGGTGACAATCTTCAGATTCAAAAGGAGTAAATCCAATGGTGACAATCTTCAGATTCAAAAGGAGTAAATCCAATGGTGACAATCTTTAGATTCAAAAGGAGTAAATCCAATGGTGACAATCTTTAAATTCAAAAGGAGTAAATCCAATGGTGACAATCTTTAGATTCAAAAGGAGTAAATCCAATGGTGACAATCTTTAGATTCAAAAGGAGTAAATCCAAAATTACAATCTTCAGATTCAAAAGGAGTAAATCCAATGGTGACAATCTTTAGATTTCAAAGGAGTAAATCCAATGGTAACAATCTTTTTTTCTTTTTACTTATTTACTTTGCAGTCTTTTACTTTCATCTGATTTGTTGCAGAAAATATACTATATACAGGTACTGCAATCCCTTACAAAGTGTGGCAGCACACTGTTTTGACAATGGAGGGGATATACATATCAAAAGAGTCTCAGTGCAGCCTTAATAGGAGTCTGCCTCTGCTTCCATGAACTTAGCATAATGATTTTTGCAGTATTTCCCTCTTTCCATGACCTTCATTGAGTGATTTTCATTTTATTTCCACGTTTTCTCGAGCTACGCTGATCATTTCCTTGCTCTCCTTCTTAGAATATTAATATATACTCATGGAGCATTTTAGCCCGTAATTCATCTCACACACTATCTCTGTGCATTTCTTGTTATATTATGAACATTGTATAATACCAGGTGTCAACAATCAAACAGCTCTCCACCATCTATGTGCATTTCTTTTGTATTAAGAACTTAGACATTTTTATAATACCAGGTGTCAACAATCAAACAGCTCTCCACCGTCTACGTGCATTTCTTTTGTATTAAGAACTTAGACATTTTTATAATACCAGGTGTCGACAATCAAACAGCTCTCCACCATCTATGTGCATTTCTTTTGTAATTGTATTAAGAACATAGACATTGTATAATAGCAGGTGTCAACAATCAAACAGCTCTCTTCCCTCCAAAGTAAAAAGTGAGTTTATTAATTAAGATTTTGACTCTATTTTAGGAGAGCTATAGTGAGGTTTCTAATTCTAAGGGAGGTTACACAAGACCTAAGCTTTTAACACGAACAGCATCTCTATTTTGGGGACTTTTAAGGGCTCAGGTGGAGTTTTGGACACAAAGTTAGGGTGAACTCCTCTCTGCTAAGGAAACTTGGTAAGCATCTTAGGAAAGAAAAAAAATGTTACATTAAAAACGCCAACTTTAATAATCAGTGCTAAAGACTTACACATAAAAAAACATAAATTATGACTCTAGCTTCCTGAAATGCTGACTAAACACCAATACTATAGGACTTCTGCTGAGTGTTATAGTAGGATAGGGACTTGCACACACTTACTATCTAATATATATATTTCTTTTAACGAATATAAAAATACAAAGTAGTGGAAATACCTTGTGAAATAACCGTCAGTTCCAGGCTGGCATTTTCTGAAGAATGAATATAAATTTGCACAAAGTACTTTACTTCTAGTAATGGTGCTTGTAACTTTACAAGACATGCAATGGTGCTCACGTTTGTGCAGTTTTTCAAAATCATCTGACCCGAAGCATAATCAAAAAGTGACAGATCTAGATCACAAGGATTTATACTGCATTTCCTCACATCTACTTCAACCTCGAAAGATGTCTTTGGCACAGTAAAGCTGTTTGAAAGAATGATAAGCATGAATTTGATCTATATATGAATTTAAATTAGATATAAAGATATACACAATTTGTCTTAAATACAAAGATTTTTAAGATTCTTTTAAATCTACAAAACAGACTTGTTACGACATGTCCCCTTCATTCTGTTTATGATCAAATTTATTAGGAAGAGGACAGTGTGTGTGTGTGTGTGTTTGTGTACTTAATTTAATATTTAATTTTCTTCCAGACTCCAAAAAACATGGCAGATCATATTTCTTAAAATGAATATAGAATTAAGTCATTCAAATCTCATTTCAAACCACAAATAAATGATAAGGTCTTGTTTATCATAATTAAAATAAAATAATTGAATTCGAGTCATTCAAATCAGTAATGAAGGACAAAAGATCTAACTAATCAATGACAAAGGGGTGCAGTGCTATCAACACACATATTATTAGGATTTATAATTGATGTACATATGTACTTAGAATGATACAAATGGGTGCATTTTAGACTGCCGTTTCTTAGAGTATACAAAATGTACCAAGTTTTTATTACAATTCTTTTGTAAAATATCTATTTAAAGTTAAATAATTTCACAGAAAACAGGCAAAATGAAAAAGAAATATTTTGTAGCATATAGAATGATTGGTAGCTATATAGCTGTTACTGGAAATTCTGCAGTTCTAATGAAATACAATAAATAATAATGTAAAGCCATTTAGAACTCAGCGAAAGTGAGGCTTTAATATTTCATTCCATGAAAACTGGTAAAAACAATAATTAACACTTAAACAAAATAAATTGTTCTACATATAAAAAATATAACAATTTAACAATAAAAGATGTAACAATCTAACAATTTGTGGATGTGAATCTATCTAAAATTAATCTTTCAAAATTAATTAACACTTAAACAAAATAAATTGTTCTACGTATAAAAAATATAACAATTTAACAATAAAAGATGTAACAATCTAACAATGTGTGGATGTGAATCTATCTACAGTTAATCTTTCAAACAACAATAAAAAATAACACTATACTGGCAAGATACACTAATGACCTGTAGTCTAGACAACTGTGAGTTTGTTGCAGCATTTGGCTACTAGAAAAGTAAAAAGAGCAATTGTTGGAGCTCTATATCTTTGATATTAGTAATATCAGTTAGTTTTAAACATCAGTTTACAGGAAATGACACATCTACATTAAGAAGGTTCAGATATACTTCATGTTTGTAGAGGTAGTCAAAACAGGAATAATTTTTATGTAACATGTCAGATATTTCTGCATTTCACCCAATTTCTGATCTATATTTTATGAACTAAAGAATAACGGCACAAAGAATACTTATGTAGAGCAGAACAATTAAATGTCACTTCCATAGCTTTTCTCAAATAATCTGCTTATTTACATACCATTAGTTACTTACTGGAATATGTTAAAGCCAAAATTATAGTCTACCATTAAGACTTCAGCCTTGAAAGAAGTTGATGACTAGACACAAGAATTAATCCTAGTCTAAAACTATTTTCTGCTGACAAGTTACAGAAATACCTTGATTAGTATTCAGGATGCATTCCTAGCAAATGAAGTGCTAACTAAAACAGCAGTCTATGGATAATGATAGCATTAAAAATGAAATGCAAACCAAAACAGCACTCTAATAATAATGATAGCATTACATATAAGCAGATGCACCGCATCTCCCTCTATACAAACATATCCAGCCAGTTGCTTCCCCCCTTTTTGGCCCAATTTTCTTGCAGTATCCTCTTTTGTCCATCTTTCCAAACCCAACCCTCTACTTTAAAAAATAAAATCACTGAAAATCTTAAAATAATTTATTTAAAAGACTGTTCATATCAAATTAATGTTTCATGTAAAAATAAAAGTATTGTACACACTCCTAAATTCATGCACAATCTGAATAGTTCTGGTCCATGACTCTTATTTACTTTATTTATTCATTTTTTATACTTAAAAGTGACATTTTTACAATTAGCTGCAGATAGTGGAGAATCCTTGTATTAAAGGTTACAGATTTAAAATTGTGACTTATGTCATTTCTAGATTAATAGTTCTGAAGAAACCTCTTAGAGACACACTTTGTTGTAGAAACCCACAATGCCAAGAGTCTAATCTAAGCCATTACAGTGATGTGAGTGTATTAGTAATTTTGCTAACCTTGAAAAATAATCTACAAGTATGAGTAAGAAATTAAACTGACAATAAAATGAATGTGAATCTTCCTATTCACAGTATTAGTAATTCTATTTGCATGCATTAAACAGTGATTTTAGCGTAAATGTAATATGTTTGTACAAGCTATCCACAACTTTCCCGATCTTACTTAAAATATATGTCAAGGTTGGTGATGTTGGTAAATCTTCAAGGCTTTTGTGGTCAACTGCCGGTTTCATGAATTTGTTGATGAGGAAGAATATTTGTTTTGAGCCGCTTATTAGAAGTTAGTCATTTTTAGAATCTCACATAAACAGATATTTTGAAAGTAAAATTGGATCATCAAAAAGGTCTGCTAAGGAAACAATCAGATGGGTTAGAATTGCCGCATTGACATTTTCCAACTTTGACTGGTTTGCTTAGTCATATGTATTTGCAGCAGATGACAATGTCACTGGATACTGTATCAATACTTGGCACTTTTTAACTGCCCTTCTTTTATAACCAAGATATTACTCTGGTATAGGGTTGTCAACGGTAGGAAATTTATCAGTGCACATAAACACTCTGGGGAGGAGTTTTCAACTGCAAAACAGACATCCACTATCTTTTGAGTCTTTTGAAATAGCATTTGATAGAAAGAGAAGGTACATCACAATGACAATCACATTGTTTGATTGGAAAATGTTTAAAACAAGAATGTCTTTACAAAATTTTCTCCTGTTGTATGTACATCCATACAATGCACAGTTCATTCCAGTGTTACTATTTATAATTTAAGAAAACAATATTAAATGCGATTGATTTGTTGTAAGATTATAGCGTGAGCAGTGAAAGCCGGAATTTGACCACAAAATATATTTTATAACAGCTATGGCAGCATGCATACTACTTGACCAGGAAAGTCATAGAGAGGCCAAAGATATATAACTCTATTAACTTTTAACATTAGTAATCTTCTTAGCTTATATTTACTTTATACTGCCAGTCTTGCTCTTCAGTTAGCTAAAAGCAAACAGAATTCAGAAGAATAACAGCTTTTAACTAAGTAATATTTATATAGTTAAGTGCATCCTAGTTCTATGTTAGCTCTGGGAAATACACTTTCTAATAAGGTGATTATATCATTACCCTGGATCTGTTGATGTAAAGCATTTCTTGAGTATCTTTCTAATGATTCTGTTAAATAAATGTACTTTAATACTGAATTTCTTGAACATAAAAGTTTAGAACAGTATCTCTCATGTTTTCATTCATAGCATGTATTTTTAATACTGAATTTTTTCCAGCAAACTTAATATTTTCTTGCAAGATGTTTTACTTTATTTTAAAGAGTGAAAATTGTGAAGATTAAATATTTTTTCTATTTTTAATATTTTTTCCTTTAAACTGTTTCTCTTCAGCATGCTAAATTAAAGAATGAAGTTACTCTACTGACTGTTTTGAGCAAACACAATATTTCTTGGATATGTTCTTAATGAGAATTTTATGGTTTCATTATTTTGTGGCATGTTGTTTCTAGCTGACAGCAGTATGCTCTTTTATCTTTACAATTCTTAGTTACAAAAATAAGAATATTTTTCAATGGGTAGTAGCATGGACTGTGGTGATGTGGTTGTTAAATGGACAGGCATCCAATGGAAGAACTTGGACAGTTGTGAACTCGAAGGCTGTGCCCCAAAAAAGAATTAATTGTGACTAATGTAATTTTTGAATTAATCTGTTTTACACTTATTGTACTTCACCAGTAAGAGCCACTGGCTACTGATAAGTATACTACCTCTATTCAAGACTCACTATTCAGTTACACATATATATTGTTGCTATTTCTTGCATATACTATGTGTGCGTTGTCTGATTGTCAATAATCATTATCTAAAATAATCACAGTATTGAAACTATATTTAGTCTACAATTTATTATGTTAAATAACATGTCAATAATGTTTACTTATGTACATATGGGTTTAGCACTGTTTTAACAAGAAAGTTTTCATGCATTCTCCCACCCCACCCCCAGTGCTTTTGATACTTTGTCATACAACCTTCAGAGTATTAAGATTTGTTTTGCTCATTTTTACCTGTATAATTAGTAGGTGTTTAATATCTTTTTATATCTGATATATGTATTTGTACCAAGCAGTTATAAGAAAGTCTGTATAATATTGTAAAATATTAAAACTAAAGAAATGTCATATATATCTGATAAATGGACAATATCATGCTGATCATTTAATAGGTGAATTATGACAGTGCTATGTATGGTTTCAGAGATGTCACAATTTTAACTGTTTTCATTTTCATTGTAAATAAAAATTTTATGATAAATGTGAAATATATAGAAATTTATGTCAACCATGCTTATGAGCTCCATCAATAGATTTACATTTTCTGATAATATATACATAAATTTCAAAGCCTCAGTCCAAGGTAATACAAGCAATGAAGAAAAACATGTTTCTACAAGATTTTTGATGTTACCAATTTACAAGCTTGATATGACTTAGAGGGCTAAAAAGCCACTCTGTTACGTCAAAGATATGATACTTGGCTCTGCATGAATGTCTCATGTACACCCTAACCACATATCGAACAAAGCAACAGTCTTGACTGGACTATAGCCCAGAGCATTTCAGCCATTTTGTGTTGTCTTGCAGCAGTCTCGTGCGAGAATAAGGGTATTGGTTTCTATTACAATTTTAACACTAAAATAATATCACTTGTAAAAGTTGCTTGCTAATGAAATTTAACCAGGACGTTTTAGGAATGTCAACATGCTTAAAATATCTGGCTTTTATAAATAAATATGTTTGGAGATTTTTCTTCATTTGCTCTTTAAGAAATGATTAAACATAAATTACCCTTCTTATATTTGGAAAGAGTATAGTTTGCTGATCACGTGAACCATCTCTGCATAGTGTATAGCTTCATAGATATAACAATTTGCTTTACCTTTCTATATAATGTATGCCTACTACTTTTTGTGTTAAAATTTGCTGAAATATGATTTTCAGCTTCAAATATTTTCTAGTTTTGTTGTAATGGCCTTGAAAAGAAAATATGCATTAACTACAGGGCAAATGATTATTTAATAATATGCATATAGGTTATATTTTATTCATTTTATGGCATGTTTTGATGTCAGGAATGTGCCTGTTTTGTGAGCAATTTTATGAAACAAAAGCACACATCTCTTTGCAATTTATAATAACTGAAATTCTGATTTTGCATTATGTCTACTTTTTCCTGTTGTCTGTTAGTGTGCTTATTAGAATTGCTGGGTTGCTTTCATTGTGGTTTACTTATATTGAATTTGAATTCTAATAATACATAACAACAGTCAATTAAAAAATTTCCAAAAGTATTAGACTGAGCTATCATCATAATTTTTTATATATACAATCTTATTTTATCAGAATAAACATTTTGAACATATAAGATTTGTACACTTTTAAGTAGAAAAGGACTATCTACTAATGTTTCTTTACAAGAGCTTAAAGCAGCATCTCTCTAACAATTTTGTTAAATGCATGTACTTCTAATACTGCTTCTTTTTAACAGAGCTTAGAATAATATTTTTATGTTTTTGTTAAATACTAAAACATGCAATGCTGATTCTTTAATAGAGATTAGAATGAGATGTGCAAAGTAGAGAGTTAGTACTGTTAATCAGAAAAACTCACCCAACCCATAACCCATCACCATAAGCAGAAGGCCATGTAAGGGTAGATGGTCTGTTTGCAATCATGGTGAAATATGGTGAAATGCTGACCACTTCCAGGATTGAGATGATACTGTACTTACAGTCTACTGTGAGGCCCTTCAACATATATTTATAATACTAATATCAAACGAACATGATCAATGATGGTTCATATGTAATGTTTTCAGTTAAGTCCATTAAATCTGGATTTGGAGTCCTGTTCTGTGATAATGTCACATTCATTCTTAATTATAATTATATATTTACCAATGTATAGACTTTCAATCGCATGGCAGTTTATCGTTCACTTAATTCTGTAAAAAATTGTTGTGTATACTTTTAAAAAAATTATTATTATTATTATTATACAAGCACTTGAAAATCAAGATAAAAAAAAGAGTAAACAATAGATAAAATTAATGCACATCCTCAGTAAAACTAATGTTGGTATGCAATCATAAAAAATAGTATCTGTCAATTAAACAATACTGAATGATTACTGATAAAGCATATAAAATCAATTCAGTTCAACATACTGAATGTCTAAAGAGTAATTTAGAATAACTCATCATAAATCAAGAGTTATCACAATCAGTGCAAAATTTACTTTCTAGTTTGAAGCTGGAGAAAGAAGACAAGTCTACAGCATTTATGAAAATAAAACATTTAGCACAGTATTATGGTCTTTATGGAATAAGTTTAAAAATAGAGATGATAAGGACTAAATAAATTAATCTTGTCTGGTGATGACATGAGAAGGGGGCAAATGCCACAGTATTAAATGACAAGGATTGCCATATCAGACTTTTTCTGAAGGTTAAGAAATGAAATAACTGTCCACTGGCCAACATCCATAAACAAGTAATTTTATGTCACAGTTCAGCAACTATTTTCTTCTTATCAAAGACTGAAGACTGTAACAAGACTGCATGAATTGTGCTGCACAAAACATCATGTTCTGCCTTCATAATTTTAACTTTTCAACAGTGTCAAATTAGAAAGTGTGTGTGTGTGTGTGTGTGTGTGTGTGTGTGTGTGTGTGTGTGTGTGTGTGTGTTTGTGTGTGTGTGTGTGTGTATGTGTGTGTATGTGTGTGTATGCATGCTTTTGTGTACACATGCATGGTTTTGTTGTTTTTTTTGGGGGGTGGAGGGAGCTGTTGCTTATTTGTTTGCCTGAAAGGAGAAAAGCTCTTTCTTCATTCTTGATTATTAGATTGAGGTGTGGCAAGTTGAAACTGAACAAAGGGAAGAGGATGATTCTTTAAAAAAAAGGGCTACCCTAGGTTTAGATAGAGAGGGGTGCTTTGTTAGAATATGTTGCTCCTGTGTTTTAAAGCCTGGAACTGTGGCTGACTTTGTTACCTTTGGGTATTAATCAATCAAGAACTCATAGATTCATCAACATATTTTTTCAAGCACATTTAACATTTATTCTAATAATAATTAATGATCCCCCCCCCCAAAAAAAAAAAATATATTTACATAGCTATTTTTCTTTTCAAGATAGCAAATTTGCCAGTCTATGCAGCACATATAAATATGTGATCTTGATGAAAATAACCCTATCAGGTCTGTATTTCTGGTAATGTCTTAAGCCACTAATTGACTATGGTGGAAATATTCTATGAAGTTTGTATTTCTTGAGATGTCTAGAGTCACCACCTAACCATGATAGAAACACTATTAAGTTTGTATTTTTTAGATGTTCTGAGTCACCACCTAACCATGAGGGAAACACTATCAAGTTTGTATTTCTTGAGATGTCTCAAGTCACCACCTAACCATGATGGAAAGTCACCAACTAACCATGATGGGGAACACTATCAGGTCTGTATTTCTGGAGATGTCTTGAGTCACCAACTAACCTTGAGGGAACACTATCAAGTTTGTATTTCTTGAGATGTCTCGAGTCACCACCTAACCATGATGGGAACACTATGATGTCTGTATTTCTGGAGATGTCTTGAGTCACCAACTAACCTTGATGGAAATACTCTCTCAAGTTTGTATTTCTGGATATGTCTTGAGTCACTTAGAAACAAAAACTAACTATATACCCAACACTATTCATTTTATTTCTCTGAAAATCTATCTCTAAGGAGCTTATTCAAAGATTATTTAAATTAATAACTATTTCAAAACAAAGTCAATATATGTTTCTGCAAAGTGGCAAAAACTGAAATTTGTAGACAAAAAGATTTTCATGCAGCAGAAGAACCATCAAATCTTTTAGATCTAGATCTAGATGAAAAAAGACCATCAAAATATTTAGTTCTACTGTAGAAGATGAAGGACCAGCAAATAACTGAGAGATACTGGAGTGCTGAAGGTTTGAGATACTGCAAATATAAAATAATATAATACTTTATGCAAATTAAAAGGAGTGATTTATATAACTCATCTGATTAGAGCATATTATAAGAACGTTTACTTACTTTTTGCTTGATTTCAGTATTAAGTTCAGGAATTAAAGCTATTGCATACCATTCACCACTCTGTGGAAAATTAACACTGTAATTTAAGCTTATATTGTTTGACATCAAAGACAATTGCACAAGATTGCTACGGTTGATATAGAAGCTGTCAGGGAAGGATTCCTTCAGAGGCTGGACTGCTGGTATGCTTCCATACTGAAGATAACTGAAAAAGAGGACCACACTGTCAACAGATAATTTGCTTTGAACTTCTCCCCAGTGGGAATTATTTTATGTTTATCTCAAAACAACCATTTTGCTGCATACAGTCCTATACTTTACCCTTAAGTTAAACTGGAAGAGTATAGTAAATAAAATAATTACAACTCATACTAAAGATTACAATGCATTGTTGAATAAAAGAAGAAAGGCTGTAGAATCTAAGTGGTGTTGATATATTTTAAATAAATGTTTAGTTCTAACTCCATGTTGCCCAATTCAATTTTTTTTTTTTAAAGAGACCAAAATATGACAAATATCAGACAAGATGTGGTCTCTAATAAGTAGAAATGAACAAGCTAAAAACAGAAATATTTAAAACAATGGTCTTGTGTGATTAAAAAGAAAAATATCATGAATGTACCATATTACTATGCAAAAGAAAGCCTGACCAACCAACCTGTCTATCTACCAACCTAGAGAGTTCCATCCATCCATGTATATTTTTTCCAAATGTAACTGATGATCACAAACAATATAATAAATCAGGTTCTATTCACAGCATCTATTCAAAGATCACCTCCAACAAATCTTATTGATTTATTATTATTTTGTGATTTTTTTAATATAATAAGAAATAAATACATATTTATTTCAAGGGAGGTAACCTGTCATCACTGTTCTAAGTTCACTCAAAATAATGGGCCCATTTCTAATCAACGGAATCTAATTACATATGAAACAACACAAATCATGAAATACACATACTATTTACATGTATTAACTATATATAAATACATTAAAACATCTGTTACTGTCTAAAATAAGTAAAAGTACAACGTAAGACCTTAACATGAGATAAAAAGTTTTCTCCTTAAAATCTTTGAGATAATGTTCTTTAAACAAGAGGAGTCTGGATTAATTATGTCAAACATTTGACATACTATACCCAAGTTAAGTAAATTTTCTCCCTCTACTGTTTAACTGTTTAAAATTTATAAATGCTGTGATAAACAAAGCCACTGATATGTAACAACTCACATGCTGATATTCTTGTTTGAACAGCTGCTTGGTTTTCTTGCTGCAAAGAACTTCCAAAATGCAAAATATGTATCATCAGGCATTGTGTATCGTAGTGGTGTGACAGAGGCATAGTTTGAGTAGTACTTCACTTCCTGATCTGTTTTCAATGAAAGGCCTTCCACATTTTCTGCAGAAGATAAAAATTCTGTATTATTGTATGTTACTTATTATCTTATTTTTTCTGCTCAAACAATTCTGCTTACATTTTAATAATACAATCTAATTAACAACTATTAATAAGTATCAAATGCAGGCACACAAATTAAATCAATTTATTTTTGTTCTGATATAAAGGAAGTCACCAGCTATAGAATATGAGTTTATAACTTTTCATGTATTTATGCCTCTACTAATATGATATGTAATCATGGCTGAAAAACGTAAGTGTTCTAACTAGGTTATGTAACTAAATTTATATGTGTCAAAATACCTCCTTTTGTTTTATGCAAATGAACTGGCCTTTTTTCATTGTGTCCTCTAAAATGAAAACAGTTAATAACAATAATGAATTTAAAAACTAATTATGTTAACACTTTTACAATATTATTTAGTTTTGAAAACAAACATGAGTCTATTTAAATATACCAATATTTAACACTAAAGGGAAACTTGCTTATTCAGCTAACAAAATAAAAATACACCACTCCCTGAAAAATTGTTCCTCTAATGAAACTGATAGATCTAATTTCTAAAACGGAAAAAAGTACATCTTTCAATTTAATGTCATGCTCATTGATTTTGTTTCCAACTGATAAAACTGAGGACTATGGATTAATAAAAAAAAAATATGTAGATTTAAGATTTTTATGAATATAGTATTAAATCAACCAAATAAAAATGTGTGTGCTAAATAAGGACTGTATTCCAACTATACAAGTTTGACAACGCCTATCTTATTAATATTACTGTGTAAAGAGTAGAGTTTTACGACACCCTTATAAACCGTCAAGTGAAACTGAAAGACATGTTGAACTTGCTGGAGAAGTATTAATAACTATAAAATAAGATTCTCGATCATTTGTAATTATTTATTAATTAATAAATAATAATCATAATGAGTGAAGGGTGCCGAGAGGTGTCACACGTACAACATAAGCACTCGTAAAGTCGTTTACATTAGATATTATTTTTAAGTGTAGCAATACGTATGACAAATCTTAAATATTTCACGGTGTATTTAGAAACAAAGATGGTTAACCTGAAAAAGAAAAGAAGATTTATATATATAAAAGGAGATTATTTAGACACTGGTCTCTGGGAATGAAGCAAAAAACGGAAATTTAGGCCTAGATCTACTAGAGTCTAGAGTAGACAGTTAAATGTGATAAAACTTCGAATATGGTGTTTTGACTTACCAAAGAATATTTGGGAAAATATCACTGATAAAGCTAACAATTGCCTGTCAATTTTCATAATGTTCTTATTCTAATAAAAGTATAATGGAACTATTAATTTATACATGCACGGGTAAATTCATGTCCTACACATTTTAACTGTTTGTTTTGGTCGTGAGAGTGTTGTCCCTTAGTGCACAGCGACTTCCGGAAAAAGCGGGTTTTTCAAACATAGTTCAACGATCTTGACAACTACACGTTTTATTTTTAATACAACACCCCATTGTATTCATTTTAGAGTAAGTAATTTTATAATTTAATTGATTTTAATTAGAGCGCTTGTGTGGTGTATACATTCCATTATACATTTAAAAAAATAACATTCGCACTTTTTGATTCGTGCACGATTTTAATAAAAATACAGGCCCATAATAATAATAATAATAATAATAATAATAATAATAATAATAATAATAATAATGGTGATGTGTAAAAGCGTTAATTTTTAAGGCTCTTTGTACTTTACAATACTTCATAAATATACAATAGTATAATACTAATACAATAATACTTTTAATAGTCGATACAAAACATTAAGCACTTAACAATAACAATTAACATGCATTTATATTTAGTATTACAAAGAGCACGTTTTATTTTACTTTTTTAGTAATCTATTTACCTTCTTGTTCATTTTCGTTTAACATACTTTATCAGATATTTTTAAAATATCAACATTTGGTTAAAATTAAGTTCGTATTAGGTCATGATTTGGTTTCTAATTCTATTATATATATATATAGTTGCTTGAAATTTGAATCATAAATTACATCTGCAGCGGCAGACTACGGCAACTAGCTCACAACTAAAAATAGAGGGGCATGGGCAGAAGTCCTCCACCCCACTCACTCTCGTTACACACTCCAGCAGTCATCTAAGAGTGAAGACGAAACACATGTATCACAGCTCATGCAATAACCAAGCCCTTATTAGGGTGGGACATGCAGGACCACACTACTGAAAAGACTCCTAGTAGTAGTACCTCGAAAGTCAGACTGTCCATATACCTAATTGCTTTGGACACATAAGTAAGGACAGTATATCACCCCTCTGATACCTTCTGAGAACAAACAACCAAGATCTGAACAAGGCATTTAATCAGTTGTTTCACCTCAAACTTTCACCTAAATGAGGATGAGATCCTGACAAAGATGATAATAGCAACAGTTGGGATTTTTCTTTTTTATGGTATATATTTTTTCCTTGTGAATAATTTTTCCTTAATCAGATTTGCTATATAGAATTTTTAAATTAATATTTTATGGTATTCATTGTTCACACCTTTCCTTCATATTTTCCAGATTTGCATAGCCACAGTTCATATACTGTTGTACACCTTATTGTAAGGACTGTTAAGAGTGTGGTTTTGACAAAAAAATTTCAGTGGGAATCCGAAACTTGTGTTTCACAATGGATGTACTAGAAGTGGAAGCTGCTGAAGATGTGCTAACTTTACTACTGGACTATTTAAATCAACTGCTACAATACTTGGTATGTTAGTAAGATGTTTTGAAATATTAGATTTTGATCTGGTGGAAATTTCATAGCTGTTGTATAAAATAAGTTACCTCTCCCACCCATCATATAAAATCTTGATGAGGATCATATGTTCATAGAACATGTAAGTCAAAGGAGCTCACATAATCTCACTGGGGAACTACAAGACTACAGTACTCACCAAGTACCATCTTTATTCAGTGTGGTGTGCATTGATGTTTTCTCCATTCTTGGTGTTCTTTTGTCTCTCAATGAGTTAGGGTAATTTTCCCTTATCTTTTGCTAGCTGACTGCCTTGTTGACAACCCTCCAGCTTTTGTTCACACATATCCAGTATAATACAGCTTAGGAACACCATTAGCCATGATGAGATGGAGAACATGGTATATTTTTCATTCAAAAGCAGCTATATTTTTAATTTATTTTTTACATTTTCTTCATTCAACTTTGCCATTGAGAGAATCAAAGACAACTGTTTTTGACTAGAGAATCAAAGACAACTGTTTTTGACTTCACTGCTAGCCATGCATTTAGTTTTCTTCATTTCATTCAGTTTGCATCAGTTCATTCATAGCTATAAAATAAAGAGGTTAAGAAAGACTGAGTTTCATTTAGTTATGATTAAAATCAGTAGGTAATATACATGATATAATGTTGGTCGCATAGGAATTATTATCCAAGTTTTATAATGTCTCAGCAAAGCAATGATTATTAAAATATAAACAATATACTTTTTCTTTCATATATCTTTTGAGCAAGTATACCATGTTGTGACATGAAGTGCAAAAAATAAAGTGGATTAAATCTATTTATTTACAAGTTAAAGTCCACAACTGTACCTAATGCTCACATAAAAACATAAGAAAAGATAAAAATGTTGATGTTATTGTTAAAGGAGTTTGAAATACATAAAAAGTATATGTTTCTGTTGAAAACTTAGAAAGTACGGTTGAGACATTTTACCAGAATTTTTTTTTTAAATAAGCAGTATAATTATCTCATTACATGAATATATTTTCTTTTTATTAACTTAATCTGGATACATTTTAATTTAAAATAGGGTATAACTTTATAACTTGGAAAAAATTATCAGCCATCATAAAATAATCCTTAATTTTCTCAACTAAACATAAAATGGGCTAAGTTATTATGCTGCAAAGATAATATATTAAGTAATAAACAAAGTATCTATTTCAATATAATGTTTTTAATATATAATAAGCCTAATCATGATGTTTATATATTCTTGAATGTAATTCACAGGTTTTTCTATCCTTACTAGCTCAGGTTTAAAACATACAGCTATGTAAAACTTTAATTTTTAAATGCAAAAGAAACCACATGGATATGTACATGAATGTGCAACTGTAACTAGTGTAAGCTATTTATGATGTTAATCAATTTAATCAAAATATATCAAGATTATCAGAAATCTTAGTTGTTTTGAAACATTGATGATTCTATTGAAAATGTTCCCACCTTTACTGTTGCAACAACTTGATCTTAAACAAAAGGATATGAAACATTGAAAGTTATTTTTCTTATTCAGTACTTAAACTCATCACATCAAGACAAAATGAAATGAGAGTTATCCTTCTGGAATATAATGTGTTTGAAAAATGTAAGAATTAGTTTGTGATACTATTGTCATTATTTTATTTTTACAAATTTATTGATTCCATTGTAACTTGTAATGTGTTGAAAAGGAAATAAAGTCAAATTAGTTTTCCTTAAGCTGAATATAATGAATAAATTTTAAAAACATTAGCAAATGAATACTTGGAATAAATGAAATATTTAAAATCTGGTGTTTTGTCTGACAATGACATGTTGATGTTTGGTAAAACTAAAAGAATAAATTTTTGATCCAGTTTATGTAAAAACTAAGCATTACAAAAATACTATGCCTTTTAAAAATATTATTTCTTCACAAAATTGACCGTTTGCCGATAAAAGCGAATATTGAATATTGTTTTCATGTGTTATCACTTCTAAAAAAAACTTGATATGGTAAGTTTAATGGATTATTTATAAAATTAAAAATGAAAATTAAAGAAAATAGCTAATTATATGCACGTCACAAAAAGAGGTGCCATTTTTCAGTTCAAAATGAATTTGTATTACAAATAATTACAAAATAAATATACACATTCACACAACTATCTTATGTATCCCTCACATCAGCTCTGAATATATAAAATATAAACACATATTATTTCAATGCTTTATTTTTAAGAAAACACATTTGAAATGGATCCACCTTTTGTGGCACATTTGCCCAGAAAATGAGCCATATATAAATAACTGCCCTCTCTATTTTTATACTTTTTTATTTGGATGCTGAATAGTTTTGGCTTTACTGCTTGGTTCAGTTGATTTAGTTTGATTTAATTTTAAATTTAATATATTGTGTGTACAACTTCTAAATATGGCACCCAGATTTCACAAAATGTGATATACACATGATCAGTCTGTTTTTATCTTATAATTTTGGACCTTTTATGATCCTGTTTATTTTATGTTTGATCATTTTACAGCAACAAGGATGGAGATTAAGAAAAAGTGTAAATCGCCGAAATTTCATCAGGAAAATTTCAATTCTTTTTCCACAGACAAAGGCTAAAAGGCTACATCTTCAGGTAATTTTTTTTTCATGAAACTGAAAGTATGTGATCTTCAGTGTTTCACTTTTGAATGCACAACACTTGCACAGACATGTACATGCATGTTCTTTTATATACAGTAGAATTATATAAAAATGTTCTGCAAATAACATTATTTTCTAACTTCTAGAAGAGAATTAGATTCCCAAGCCAATGTGAATTCAGCTGTGTTTAGAGAGATGGTTATTGTTTCTTTAAAAATTGGAACTTTACAATCAGTAATTTTGCATTTCTTTGAAGGAAACAAAATTGAAGAGCATTAATGTCAGCTAATATTTTATGTATCCTTTGTACTTTAATCTTGAGTGAAATTTAGTCGAATTTAACTATTTATTTATTTATGTTCAAAGCTAGTGGAATTAATTCATTTTATATATAATTTAGATATGTATATACTATCCAGATGTACAAAAGTATTGCATGCTAAAATGAATGCAAGAAATGATATATATGATTATATAACTAGTCCTAACTTTGCTTGAACAGTACCATTTTCTGTATTAACCTTAAACAGAGTAACTTGCTGGGGAATGCTCGACTGACTAGCACACGCTACATCAGCTTGAACAACAGCCTTAATTCTTCTGTCAGTTCATTCTCCTTGGATGATGGTATATGGGTGGAAGAAGATGAGGAAAATCACATTATTAGGTATAGACCTAAAGCATATAATCATACAGAATTGAGTATCAAAGCCTTTTAAACTTTATCAAAATACTAGCCTCCTATTTTTAAAAAAAATGGAAGCAAAATATTATCTTAAGCACATACACCACAATTAAGCACATGCACACACACAAATACACATATATATAATATGTTTTCCAAACAAATAATTTTTTTCACCCTCAAAATTAATGGTTTTCTCAAATTTGTTTAAACATTTTAATCATTGAAAATATTGGCAGTTCTTTTGTTTGTTTGAACTTGCATTGTAATGAATGACTGAAGGAGTAGATGAATGAATAGTAGGAAGGGCGATGGAGTGAATAACTGAAGGATCTAGTGAAATGAATGACTGGAGAGTTGTAGAATGATTGAAGGGGTGATGGAGTGAAGGATTGGAGACAGGACAGCAGTAGAATGAATGACTGGGGAGGCAGTAGAATGAATGATTTTAGAGGTAGGTCATAGAATGTATAATTGAAAAAGTAGTAGAATAAATGATTGGAGATGCAGTGGAATGAATGATTGAAGCAATTATAGAATGAATGATTGAGGAGGTAATATAATGAATGATTGGAGAGGCAGTAGAATGAATGATTGAAGCAGTAGTAGAATAAATAATTGAAGAGGCAGTAGAATGAATGATTGGGGAGGCAGTAGAATGAATGATTGAAGCAGTAGTAGAATAAATAATTGAAGAGGCAGTAAAATGAATGATTGGGGAGGCAGTAGAATGCATGATTAAAGAGGTAACAAAATGAATGATTGAAGGGGTGGTTGAATGAATAACTGGAGTAATAGTAAAATGAATAATTGGAGAGTTGATGGAATGACTCATGAGTGACAGAAGGATAGCAGAAGAGAAACTTATCCTTTCTTATCTAGAAGCCTGGAATACAGTACATATTGTTCATGTAGGTATAACCAGACATTTTTCCAAGTCTTTGGAAATGAATGAAATTTACACCATATACCTATCATGATGAAAGAAGTCAGTTTACAAAATATGGTTGCTTAATCTTTCTTACTTTTTTTTTAACGCAATTTTTAAAAATGGGGAAAAAATGCTTTTTACACATATTTTACACTTTGCCATTTTTGCATCACCCTAAAGTAAAAACTGATTATCTGACAGAGCTAAATTTGTACTTTTTGTAACTAATGAAATTTTGTTTACTCATTTAAAATCAGGGCAGGTCGCAATAAGTATATACAATCTGAAGATTGTCTGACCAACACAGGGGCAAATAATTGCAACATTGCAGACTTGCAGGATGATCAAGATGGTACGTTTGCATATTCTGGTGCCAACAATACCACCCTAGAGCGCACTTCAACTCCATTGCACTTTTTTACTTCTCTCTCTGCCTCAGCAACTGCATCACAGTCAGATCCAGCCACTCTCCAAAAGATCTCTATGATGGAAGATGAACTTGCTTTTCTTCGTAAACAGATTGCAGAGTTGGTCATGGCACAAGAAAATACATCAAGAGTTACTCCTGGTAAGTCTGTTTCTATTAGCCCCATTTTTAAGATCAGAAAAACAAATCATTTGAAGACAGACTTGTGATTTTGAGAGAAATGTTCTCTTTAAGTGTTTTCATATGAATGTTAGACACATGTGTGGCTTTATTGATGGGCCTATTTTCATATGTAAATATATATATATACGAAAGTGAAATAATGTTTTATAAAGATCAGTCACCAGCAAACTGGATATATTTTTGGGGGGGGGGTGCTGATGGAGATTATGCCACCGCTTTGCTGAGGTTTGATGAAAATTCATCCATTTCCTGGAGAGACATGCATTTGATAAAGCAAAGATTTTCTTTTGTTCATCTATTTGATGAGTTAGCCCTGCAAAACAAATCCAAACTCTCCACCAAGTTCTGAAAAACCTCAACTCCTTTAAAAAGAAAATCCATGCAGAGATTAAAATCCTTTCAGATAAAGCAATATTTTTTTTTAATTTTCAGGAGATAGTGAAAGAACCCTCAAAGGGAAAAAATATTTGTCACACCATTGACTTTAGACCCTGTCTCACTTTTTTTCACTTGTGTTCTTTCGCAAGTACCTGACTAAAGTTCAATTTGATGTATGTTTGCTTTCTCTTTTGTTTCAGTTTTGTTAATATTTAACTGTTGTTGACAGTTGAAGCATTTACAAGTATAGCCTGCATAACAGACTGATAATAGAACATTTAAATTTATCCAAATATATATTTATTATTTTACTTGTAATGAATCATATTTAAAATGCATATTCCATAGATTACTTTAGTACTTATTCAAGCCATTTATTAATCATTATTAAAAAAATAATTTTAAAACCGTTTAAGCCAAATAAAATAAACAATAACAATAATCTGACAGTTATGTGTATCATTTAGTTGGTGTTTTCCATGCTTGGTGGGTTTGTTGTTAAATGTATAGGGATGCAGTTATATTAAAAAATGCAGTGATTAATTTATAGATATGCATATACTTTCAAACAAATGGCATTGTAAGTAATTAGTTACTGGGAATTGTTCGTATTGTAATTTTGCCTACATATGTTGGTTAGGAAAATTGTGCCATACTAAATTATGAATGCAAAAATATATGAAAATTTATGACAATACAGTCAGAAAACATGGAATTTGTATAACACCGAAAATAATATATACACTATCCACTGCCATTTTTGCAGATTGTTTTGCAAGTTGTATCCATTGCAGACACAAACACACACACAAACACATACACACACACACACACACACACACACACACACACACACACACACACACACACACACACACACACACAATTAGATCCCTGTCAAGCTGCAAAAACTTTGGTTTTTACTATTTTGAAAGAGGTAAAAGAATAATTTTTTTTGTTGCTGCATAATATTTTAATAGTGCAGTTGTTCAATGAATATAATGTATGTTATACAACCAACCTGCCCACCCATCCACCCACAGTGCAATTATATACATTTTTTTATATTTTGTATGTGAATGTCTGGATCTATAAAATAGTGCTCATGCATGATGATCAACTGATAAATTACACTGAAATATGATTTTGCCTTAAAACTCTTAGTTCACATTCAGACATTTGAGGTAAACAGATCTGGTATGTAATGCATAGTTAAAGATTGGAGATAGCCTTTTCTTTCTTTTCTTGTGAAAGACATTTTAGAGAATGATACCTTATAGTTATAACCACTGACGGGAGAGGGCATTGCTACTGAAAGTATATTGTGGCCTTAACTTGATAGAAAGTGTACCTCATATTTGACCTTTTGTCTGCTTAATCCTTTTCAGAATTAATTACGGATGTTTTTTAAGTCTTGTTCTGATTACTTCAGTACATGAATCATAACAATAACATTGAGCTAAATTCAGCATTTCAAAATTAAACTACAATAATCTTTAATTAAACCAATAAGGGTTTATCATTTGAAAGTCTTTCAGACATCTTGATGAGATACCTACAATAGTGAAAAGTGAATATTTACTATGCCATAATTTTATTTCATGCCTTCTATCAAAATATTCCTCAGGAATTATGATGATATAGATTACAATGGACAGTAAACTTTATGAGAATATTAATTATCAACACATGTTCTTGGTTAAAGTTTTATACCTGGAGATGTTTTAGTTTTATAGTGCGTGAAATTAAAATTAACCCTTTGGTTTACTAAACTGTCAAGTAATGTAATTTTAACAATAATTATTTTTTTCCAAGCATTTGTTCAGATATCTGAGCAATGTATAAATGTACCTTGTCTTCCTGCTTGTCTACCTCCACCTCCTCCTCCTCCTCCACCACCACCACCACCACCGCCGCCGCCGCCTCCTCCTCCTCTGCTACCACAACTCCAAAATATATCTTCCAAGAAGGCAGAATTTCAAAGAGGAGTGACACTGACAGATATGATCAAAAAGGTGAATTTCATTAACCAAGTTTAATTCAAAATAAAGTTAATACATAGATCATGCTCCAATGTCCTATTTTACTAAGATTAAATTGCCTGCTTGTCATTTTAGTTATGTAAATTTGCTTAACTAATAATGGTCATTATGATTGTAATCATACATTTTTCTCTTTCAAAAAATCAGAAGCTTCAATAAACCAAAAATATTAAGCCATTGCCATTTCTCTAAATTGTCTGAGAAAAATTTCAAGCCTGCTTTGGAATTAGAAAACTGGCTAGATAAAAATATCTGATTGACATTTTTGGTTACTGGCAACTTGCAGTATTGGACTGAATTGTTTCTGATAGCATGCACACACTCAGTTGAATATCAAATTGAATTCTGCTTTCCCACTGTCATATTGTATTCCAACACCTCAAAATGGAAATTATTAACAGCCCTATCTTTTACTCCAAGAATAAATGAAAATAACAGTTACCAAACAACTATGATAAATTGGAATGTGTGAATCAGTTGATTTATTTTCTTAAAAAATAGATAATATTGACTGATGATCTAGATAAGCTGTTGATTGAGAATCTAGATGAGCTGTTAATCGTGGATCCAGATGAACTGTTGACTGAAAATCTAGATGAGGTGTTAACTGAGAATCTAGATGAGCTGTTGACTGAGAATCTAGATATGTTAACTGTGGATCTAGATGACCTGTTGACTGAGGTTCTAGATGAGGTGTTGACTGCGGATATAGATCAGTGTTAAATTAAGGTTAGAGGAGCTGCTTGCTGAGGGCCTAGAAAGCCTTAGATGAACTGTTAATTGAGAATCTAGATGAACTGAGAATCTAAATAAGCTGTTAATTGAGACTCAAGATGAGCATTTAACGGAGGGTCTAGATGAGCTATTAACTTAAGATCTATAAGCTATTGACTGAGGATCTAGATGAGCTTTTTATTGTGGAAGTAGATGGGCTGCTAACTAAAGACTAGTTGACTATTAACTAAGAAACCACTGGGGCTATTGATTAGGAAACTTGGTAGGTTGTTGATTGGGAAGCTAGATGGATTGTAAATTAAGGAACTTAATTGGGCTGTAGACTGGGGAACTGGGTGGACTGCTGACTGAAGAATTGGTTATTCATTGACTGGGGTGGTGAATACACTGTTTTGACTGGAGAATCAGATGCTAAATTGGATGAGTTATTGACCGCAGAATTTAATGGATTATTGACTGTGGAGTGGGATAATTATTGACTGCAGAATTGGATGCACCATTTACTGGAGAATTTGATGTATTAAAAGGTGTATGTGTGCAATATAAAATGTCTGATTTCAATTTATTTAGGACTGTGAATCTTATTGAGCATTAGTTGTTTTAAATTGTCACCTCACATATCACTTGCATTGTCACTACATTTATCACTGGTATTGTTACTGCACACCTGTCACTTGTATTGTCAATACAACATTCACTTGTTACTACACAGATCATTGGCATTGTCACTACACATATCTTTCACTTTCAGATAACTTATAGCATTTCAAAATGTTGTTTTCATTACATATATCCATTGAACATCAGTACAAATTCATACAACTTTGTCCATGCAAACCTAACAGTTTAAACTATTACAGCAGGAAGAACATCATTTCACAAGTCCTCTAGTTTTCACATCAAATTAATTATTGATCAAATCCATTGAATAGATCAACAACAACCAATTAAAAGTTAAATTATACCATAAATAATATGTTGAATTTGTGAAGGAATCTAATATCAAGAATCACCTGTAACTGGATTACTTTGCATTGAACTATTCATTGTTCACAGGTTTCACTAACACAAGTAGCAACAGAGATGTTAAATGGTGACGCCAGTTTATTTAAAGGAACTGAAGCAGGAAAAGCTGGCACTGTTGACATGGCAACCATCCTCAAGGACCTTGGCAAAGTGAGGTTGAAGCCAGTGGACAGGTATATTTTCATTCAAACAATTTGCCTGATGCTAGGTCTGTCTTGTAAACAGTAAAATTTTAAGTATATTGAATGCTCTTCTGTCTGTAGTACTTGTCCTTGAAGAAATATATATATATATACACTATACATATATATCACACATTTTAATAATACGTCCAATTTCCAGTAATCTCTCCATTCCACAGTCAGTGATACATCAAATTTCACAGTCATTAAATCTTCCAATTTCACAATCAAAAGTGCATCACATTCCAGTCAGTAATGCATTACATGTCACAGTAAATAATGCATCAGATTCCACAGTCCATAAATAGTGCATCAAATTCCACAGTAAATAATGCATCATATTCCACAGTCAATAAATAGTGCATCAAATTCCACAGTAAATAATGCATCAAATTCCGCATTCAATAATGCATCACATTTTGTAATCAATAATGCATCAAATTCCAGTCAATAGTGCATCAAACTCCACAGTCAGTAGTGCATCAAACTCCACTGTCAGTAATGCATCAAACTCCACTGTCGGTAATGCATCAAGATCCACTGTCAATAATGTCAGACTCCATTGTTAATAATGCATCAGACAACATTGTCAATAATTCATCGAACTCCATTATCAGTAATGCATTGAACTCCATTGTCAATAATGCATCAAACAACATTGTCAATAATGCATCAAGCTCCACAGTCAATAATGCATCAAACTCCACAGTCAGTAATGCATCAAACTCCACAGTCAGTAATGCATCGAACTCCATTGTCAATAATGCATCAGAGTGAGAAGTTTCTTGAGACCACTTTCAAATTATCACACGAGTCATTTCCACTTTCAAGAGACCAGGATCAGACTGTAAAACTTCAAATATTATTTTTGCTATGATCCTAAATGATGGATATAAAAGTGATGCATGCATTGACTTAAAATCTAAACATTTGTAATCTGACAATAGACTGTAGTTGCCATGTCAAATTGCCTATCTTACTTCATTTCTGACCTTTGTTTAATTTCAGGTCCCCAGCTTGCCATGTCAGATTTTGTCTATCTTTTTTCATTTCTGTCTTCTGTACAATTTGAGGTCTCCAGGTGGCCATGTCAAATTTGCCTATCTTTCTTTATTTCCATCCTCTGTACAATTTCAAGTTTCCAGGTGGCCATGTCATATTTATCTATCTTTCCTCATTTCAACTCCTTAGTATACTTTCAGGTCCCCTGGTGGCCATGTCAAACTTGCTTGTCTTCATTTCTGTCCTTTGTATAATTTCAGGTCTCCAGGTGGCACACCTTTACAGACAAGGCCTAAACCCAGCAGCAACGATCCAGCATCTATTATTGCTGAGGCATTACGTAAAAAGTTCCGTAACCGAGTTCTGCAGAGCCCTGATACAGATAAGGAAAATGACAATAATGATTTTGAATCCCCGGAACCTAGTCCCAAGTTCAAGGTATTTAAAAAAAATTATGATTATGATTTCTCTTGAACCAGACAGTAATTTGTATATATTGCCAGAATTTGTAGGTTAGTTGTTTGCCTTCCATTCTAGTTTTTTGTTGTTGTTTAGTTTTCCAGAATTTATTCAGTTGTTGCTTACCAACAGTTATTGGTTTTATTTTATATTGTCATAATTTATTCAGTTGTTGTTTGTGTACAGTTGTGTTGTTTTGTTTTTTCATATTTGTCGAAATTTGTTCACTTGTTGTTTATGTAGTATCCTGATTTTTTTTCTTTTATTATGATTGATAAGTTACTGTTTGATTTCTTCTGTACACTCATATAACTTTCTATAAGTTTAAGCATTATTAATAATGCAACACCAAGCCTGAACATTCAGTATTGGAGGCCAAATATGAAAGGCATTCACTCATTTAATTTTCTTTAGCAGTTTAAACATTATTGATAAGGCAAACTCAGATATTTAGAATCGGGAGTCAAACACATCATTCACTCATATGCCTACAGTATGTAAGTTAATGAAGCACATTAGTATGAGAGTCGAATCTTCTACTTTTGTTTTCACCAGTAATTTATACAGAGCACCTCCTCACTCCATAATTCAATCTCTTCAGCCATAGGAAGACTGCTCTCTTGCACCCTGAAATTGAGAGGAATGTCAGACAACAAATATTAAGAAGACTATATGTTACCATTGGCTAGTTAGAGACAAAGAGTAACAGGAGCAAATAGAATCACAACCAGATATTTTAAAATGTGGAGAAACTGATACTCTAATTTCAAAATTAGCTGGCTGCAAGTTGTGAACATCCTGATCAAGAAAAGGCACTGGTGGAAACCAGTGTTGCCTCTTGTAGTCTTTATAGGGTAAAATGCATTCAAATGTGAAAAATTCACTCATCATTAATAGTAAAACACTTTTCTTCACATTTCTTCATATTTAGCTTGAATTCATCATTCAAATGTGAAAAATTCACTCAGCATTAGTACTAAAACACTTTTCTTCATATTTAACTTGAATTCATCATTCAGATGCGAAAATATGGATTGGTTTCTCTTTTGTAAAAGTGTTGTTGTTTATTTTATCCGAACTTTATTATTGCATCCATAAATTTTTGACAAAAGTATCATGGAGTTGCTTTGAAAATAAATCGCTGGGAGTGTTGTAGCCCAAAACAAGTCAAAACACATTTCTGGGGTATCATTTTAATTATTTATGAATGAATTGAATGGGCTTGTAACTTAAAATCAGATTGGTCATTGACGTTTATTGGAGAATATTGAATAGAACTGACAAACGACTAAATATTTATATTCTGTAACTTTCCAGTGTACTTCATTATTTCTAATGCTTTAGTATTTTTTTAAATCTTTCTTCAGCTTGGGCAACACCTTTTGCGGAAGACAAGTCGAAGACTTTCACTCATTGAGGAAAAATCGAGAATATCTGAATCGCCAACTCGATCCCCACTGAAGGACTGCAACCAATAAGTAGAATATATTTACTAAAGGACTTAATGGAAAAATGACAGCATTGTGATTATAATATATTCTCTGCTGTATTTATGGAACAATGCAATATAATTACAGAGTATTTTATACTACTACCTCTCCTCCACGACTATTTCAACATTACTACTAAAATAGTCAATCCTGTACCATTACTATCCCCCTTCTCCACGACTATTTCAACATTACTACTAAAATAGTCAATCCTGTACCATCACTATCCCCCTTCTCCACGACTATTTCAACATTACTACTAAAATAGTCAATCCTGTACCATCACTATCCCCCTTCTCCAAGACTTCTTCACCATTACTACTAAAACAATCAATCCTGTACTATCAAAATCCCCCTCGCCAGTTACTACTAAAACAGTCAACCCTGTGCCATTACTATCTCCTTTCTCAAGGACTGCATCACATTGCATCTAAAACAGTCAACCCTGTGCAATCACTATCTCCCTTCGCCAGGTCTGCTTCACCATTATATTCTAACAGTCATTCCTGTACCATCACTATCTCCCTTTAGGATTGCATCATAAAACAGTCAATCATCACTGTCCCCCTTTTTCTAGGACTGTATCAAATTACTATTAAAACAGTAAATCCTATAAAATCACTATCCCCCTTCTCCAGAACTGCATCATATTTCTACTATAACAGTCAATCATCACTATCCCCCTTTTTCTAGGACTGTATAAAATTACTACTAAAATAATTAATCCAGTATCATCACTATCCCCTTCTCCAGGACTGCATCAGTATTGCTACTAAAATAATCAATCCTGTACCATCACTGACCCTCTTCTCCAGGACTGCATTAACAGTTATGTGAAGGATGTAGACAATGGCAGGCAGTCTTTGAAATGCTTATCAAGAGAGTCCAAACATAGCAGTTTTCTCTCTGGTTTTCAGCACAAACCAGTGAAAATACTTTATAAATATGAGTTGGCTACAGTATTAAACCAGTGAATTATTAGACAGAAAAACAAATAATTGAGTGGTGGTATTATTGGGGAACACCGCAGCTGTGAAGTAGAGGTCATAGCTTTCCCTGCAGGCAATGCTGTGTTCACGTCAGAATTGATACTCACCCACCTCCCTAGTCCATGAGTTCAACTTAGCAGCCATGGTTGTCAGCATTTAAGCTCTTTGGAAAATTAGTGCAAATAAATACCCATTATTATTATTAAAAATGAGTTCTGTTTTATCAATGATGATTTTTGAATTCATACATTAATTTAATTTTTAATTTATAATGAAAAAGAAAATACTACTCAGTCTTCTTGAGCATGTATTTGAATCATTGCTGCTTTGTGCGAACAAATGGGTAATACTGTATTTAATTAACTTAGCTTTTTCAGTTAGCTAATATGAAAATTTCTTTGGACTTTATGCTAAAATGTGCTGATAAATGATCCAGCATAAAAATTGAAAGGAAAGCTTGGTTTGACTGTGTTGATGAGTAATTTAGCATGAAAGAAAAGCACTGTCTGACCTTGCTTACAGGTGATTTAGCATGAGAGAAAAACATTGACCTTGCTTACGAGTAATTTAGCATGAAAGAAAAGCACTGACCTTGCTTACGAGTCATTTAGCATGAAAGAAAAGCACTGACCTTGCTTACGAGTCATTTAGCATGAAAAAAATGCACTGTCTGACCTTGCTTACAAGTGATTTAGCATGAATGAATAGCACTGTCTGACCTTGCTGATGAGTGATTTAGCATGAATGAATAGCACTGACTTGCTGATGTGATTTAGCGTGAAACCAATAAAAACAACTTTAGATATCATTAACCTTTCTCCAGGTTGGTGTTAGTAACATAATGATGAATTCACTGTATTAACAAAGATGTTTGATTCTACTCAATGATTACAGCAAATTGTTCAATAAAACTAGCAGATAAACACAGAAGACACTAATATTTATAGGATGTTTTTGTTTTTACTTTATTTTTTTTTGTTTTGTTTTTTTGGGGGATGGTGGTGTCGACCAACAATGTTAAATCTTTCCAGGAATGCATATTTTCAAACAGAAAGGTAGTGACCCGCATTGTACTCAAGTTTGTGCTATCTTGTAATGTTTTATATTAATAATTTTCTTGCCTTTTTTCACTATGAAATATACCCATTAAAATCTTTTTTTTTTGATTAATGATACGAATGGATTTTTTTTTTAATTACTCCAATAATATTGGTTTCTGATTTCTAGTAGAAATCTAAAAGTCCTTTATGCACAGAAACAACTTGATACAGACATGTATCATTGTCACACAGGAACAAGTTTTTTCCAGTTAAAATTAAGATTTGAAATTTTAAATGTGTTTAGTTGTTATTTTTCTAATTGGTATATATGAAATAATATTTGTAGCTTTACACGTCATGATTATCATCAGGAAAGTTAACTTAAAAAGTTTTCATATTACTCTAGGAACAGTTCACCATTAATCTCTTAGGAACTGAAAAGTAAAATCTTTTTCTTCAGAATTCTTTGGTGTCATTTTCTTTCCAGGAATAAATTCTAAGGTTCGCAAACTGATTCTCGTATTTTTTCGCTCTTTGCCATTGTACATCATGCTTTGATCATCCTCACTAACTACTCTTAGATGGTTCTGTTTCGTCTTGCTGATTGACTGTAATTTTTCATTGTGTACATCCTTTTTCACCGATGTGCATGATTATCATAATTATAATAATATGGCAAAATATTTCAAATATATGACTTAAAGCATGGCAATAATGAAAAGATTTTTAATAACTTCGATATTTTCTAGAATTCACTAGTGCACACCTTATGATTTCAATGCACCCTTTGATCTTTTTTAAAACAATGTACATGGTTCATACAGATAATAGAAAGAAATGTCATGGGACATTCAGAATTTTAAACAAAGTTTCATATTTTTGTAAAAGTCAAGGAAGTTTATATAAATATATTTTTTAATAAAGAGAACTTGAAAAAATTTAATTGCATGGATATTCATTTCCAAATGAATTTTATTGTAATAAATTTTTTCAGTGAAATGAACGGCAATTTTTGTTTTATCAAATCACTATTTTGTTCTTCAGTTTGTATATTTTAAATCTCATTTTCATCACTTCACCATAATCATTGTGAAAAGGAGTAATTTATCTGAGATAATATTTTTCAAATAATTTTTAATTTCTAATCATAAATTTCCTGCAACAGGTGGCATTTTAATTATTTTGCATTAATAGTATTAACTTTTTTACATAATACATTTTTAGGACCAATAAATATATTGCCAATGATTTTATTCTTTAATCACTTATTAATCAATACATCAAGAGACAATGTTTATATTGTAACACTAATGGTATCCAATGAAGAAAATGGTCTGGCTTTTGTATCTAAATGCATCAAAAAGGTGAAGGAAAGAAAATACTTGTTTACATTGCTTGTCTCTTCAAAAAGGAGAAAAAAAATAATATTGGGTAAATTTGCAGGGGTTTTGTTTCTGTTTGTTTGTTTGATTTTGGGAAGAGAGTTGAATTAGATACCTAATGCATAAATCATTGCAATTGGCACTAAACTTTTCAATCCAACCAATATTTTTTTCTAAAAGACTACACCTGAGTTGGACAGGTACAGCTCTATTTTGTTCAAAGGAACAAACAACACTAAATAAACTTGTATTACTATTAACATAAGGTGACTATTTACAGACATGACAATGGAAAATGAATTGAAGTGGAACAGTTATGAAATTTAAACAACAACCAACAAATGAAATAAGTAAAGGCATGACTATCTTAAGTTCAAAGGCCAATTTGGGGTAGAACCCAGATATGAGAAAGAATTTTGGATAAGTAATGGATTCCTAAATAGTTTCACCAACAATATGTACTAGATGTAGGTGGTCACAAGAGTCTGAGAAACACAAGAGTTGGAAGGCACTATGCTTAATTTTGAAGTGAACAGGCAGCCAATGCTGGGAGTGGAGAAGAGGAATGTTTGGTTCTGGAGGCTGTATGAGTGGTCTGAGCAGCTGTGTTGTGAGGTTTTTGCTGCAGACAGATTGATATTTACATTATAAATCACAACCCATAACAAACTCAAAATATTTCAATAAATTATAAACAAAAGAAATGCTTGTTGTAAACTTTACTTTTTTTAATTATTGGTTTTATTGTGAAGCACAAAACAAAATTTTAAAAGTCATGAGATCTTTGTGGGTTTTTTTCTCTTCAGATGATTGTGATACGTTTTTCACATTTCTATGATCAACTACATGTATTTGTTTTATCCAAAATTATGCATATATTTATAACAATGTTCTTTAATTCAACAACTAAATGCCAATAAAAAGTTACCTATTAAACATCTTTCACCCAGGATGTATTTACATTTTTACTGGCATTCTGAGTCTGACAAGGAATAATGAAGTCTAACATAGTATCAGCTTTTTAACTAAGATCAAACACCAGCATTCTTCCCAAAATTCACACACCAGTAATCTGCACAAAATCTAACTATGCATTTGTGTATAATTTTTTTTAAAAATATAAAACTATAATAATTTCTTATAATCATTACTATGACTACAGCAGAATTAATGGAAAAGTAGCTGTTAATTATTTCATGTTGCCATTTACTCAGCCCCAAGATTTCTAGTTTTGGGGATTATTATCAGTTTCTCAGCCTCAGATTTCTGCTTTGATAACCAACTTTCACTTCTATCTTAAGATACATATTTCCAGTTCTAATGTATTGTGTACATTAATTGCATCTTTCAAAGAATGTCATTGTCAATTCTCCAGAAAGGATGATTTTCCTCTTTACAAGAAAATTCTTTATAAATTTGGAGTTTCAAACTGAACACTTAAAACCTTTCTTTCAGCATTATCCAACAGAAACAGAGGCTTTCAAGTTTTAGTGCTGTAATCGACCATGTCTATTAACCTGAATGAGGTTTAGTGTGCATCATAATGTGTCCTTTCTGAGTAGATTATCTTAAGTTACTTTTTAAACATTTTATATCTTCCCCCCCCCCCCCCCAATACTTAAAAAATATGCTAGACTTACAGAATTTTTAAAAATATCTTAATATAATATAAACATAGAACTATTTTGGTTTTTAAATAAAATTTGTTAAATGACTCATTATGATGAAAATGAATGTACTCAATTAGGAAAACTCGTTACAAAAGACAGCATTTAGCAACTAGAGTGGTGATAAATTATTCCATTATTACATCTAAAAGGCTGCATTATGCTACATATTAAGGTTTTAAAAAGAATATTTCAGCAATATATACAAATAATGCTGACTGACTACAATTTATTCTCAGATGGTTTAACCTTAAACAGTTTAATACTCTAGAATAATGAAATGTTTATAGGATTTATAATTTACCCATTCCCTTGGAGCAAAAAGAAACATTTCCTTCTTATAAATTTGTTCATTACAAACCTTTAAGGGAACATTCATGTACATATTGATTCTGGATTTATTTCACTGAACAATTTGAAATCTTTTCTATATAATAAAATGTAAAATTGCTGAGTCATGAGAAATAGTTTGAAGTAATTATGCAAAATGGTGGTGACCAGAGAAATGTTTGAATTTGTAGAATTTTAAACTGTACTCTAAGAAATAAAGCTAGAGGATTTAGGATTTATATTATACATAACATACATACTTATTTTATTTAATGCTGATATATGTTTATATTATTTATCAGATTTCCTTTTGTTGGTATTGTTTTTTCTTTACTATATATAATGAAACAAGGTTAAAGGTCATGCCATCTGCAACAATAGTGAAAGAAAAAGCAAATGAAACCATCAATAACCAAGCTATATTTTTTGTAAAGTGATTAAATCTAAAAATGTATGTTAATTATTTACTGCTACATCTTAGAGGACACAAAACATTCTGTTATTGTCCTAATTAGAGTTTTACAAATAAGTGAAATGACATTATAGTCAATACAAGAGAAACATAGCATCCTAATTAGAGCTTTACAAATAAGTGAAATGACATTTTAGTCAATACAAAAAAAACAAAACGTAAATTCCTGAGAATGATTGAGAACAAAGTATAATACTTGGAAATTATATTCCCCAAAGTTGCCAATTATTTCCTACAAACATAACACAAATGATTTGTTATTAATATCAAATGGAAGATACATAATAGCACTGTTACAAGAAATCAGAATGTTTCACACACTCGAAACACTAAATTAAAATGAATAACCATCAAACTAAATCAAATACCTATACATCTCTTTCTCTCCCTCTTGTACTCTTGAAATACATTTATACACATATCTACTCTTTACAAAAATTCTACTAGTTGAATAACATTGTTAACAGACAATTTGTGATCTTTATAAACAATAGAGAAGCAAGATGTTTTCTAAAATAAAAAAAAAATATATATATAATAATGTTGCATTAGCTACACTAATTAAATACAAATATGTATTTCACTCAAAAACTGTTTCATACAAAAATATGCCAGAGTTAAGAAACAGGTGAGGAAAGTTAAAGATATGAATAAAATACCATAAACAGATCAAATCAATCAATATTTCACGAAAGTGTTTCTAGTTTTCAAATGTTTGGATGTCATATTAATACAGTTGAGTTTGAATAATTTGCAGCAACCACAAAGATATTAAATTCTTACAGCTTTGAAGAGTAATTCAAGTACGATCACACACAAGTTCCCAGTGAAGACTACCCTGACCAAGCACCTTTAGATAATATAATATTTTTTAAGTGACATTGGGGGAGGAGGGAAGGAATCAACATATTTTAAATTATTATTTTCTGTTTTAAAAAATATGAATTTAGTTTAAATAAACTTGAAATAGGGTAGAAGAGATGTTAAGAGTGGGCTGATATATGTCATAAGGATTGTAGCCTGCTCACTTCACACCCTTGTAAAATCTATGAATGTTTCTCCATCACTCATAACACTTCAGGTTAACTTGCAGTTTGACAATGAATTGAAGTGGCTTAAAGACACTATTTAGTGGCAAGAGAGAACGTGTAATAAAATTTGCTATGATTGAACACTCATGTGAAGCAATTTTCAAACAATCATTTTATGATGTCCAGAAAAGTAGGGATGGGAGCAGATTTCCATTTACTGCTTGTACTGCCACCCCCACAAAGGTGTGAGCACTATCAGTTAAGAAATCAGTGTTATACTTTAACTGAAAGATTAATATGTAAATTTATAATGTAAATAATTTACTATACTAACAGATTTTTTTCACGTTTCAAGTGTTATTTGAAGTGCAGAAAATATTTTTGAACTTTCTTCAACCTACACATTTAAAACCATCAATAACTTAGAAAACATTTTTTTAAAAATCAGTTGATATCTGTGCTTTTGTTCACGAATCATGGTTTGGTAAAATATGTCAAGAATTTTCAGATTAGCAAGTCCTTGATTCTGTTAGAAAACATTAGTGGCAAATTATTTTTATTTATATGGGTTTGTCTTGAAGGGCAGATAGCAGAAATATATAGTTTTAGAGTTTATCAGATTTAACAATGCTGTTTGCTTTTGTTTTTTTTTTTTAAAAAAGCCAGCGCATTGACAAAGGAGGAAAATATTTAATTTTAGTTTTTTTAGAGAAGCCTATTCTCCCTATTCCACACCATGTGATACAAGGTTAAGATATGTCTAAACTCATTAACTTTACAGTCCCAGACTCTAGACATGCTCTGATCTTATGCCATACATTTGTTGTTGTTTTTTCTCAAATGGAATTATCTCAGTTAATATAAAGTATTGAAAATATTTAAATATCAAAGGATCATTCAGCTTTGTAAAAGATTATAAATTCATAATGACTCAACTGTTTCCTAAATTTATTTTAAATTTACAGACATTTCCTCCAGCAATTATCATAAACAGATTCAGTCTATCGTCTTTAGTATGCTAATGCATCAAGTACAAAACAAAAAGACTGAAAGTGAAACATTAATGACATCTTCAAGTGAAATAATACATATAATGTTTACTAAATACACTTGTAAATTCCATAATTACTTTCTGTGACCAACAGAATTTAATGATCGATTAATCTACTGAAGCTTTACTGTACCAAATAGGCTTAAGGTAAATGGAGACATAAATATAGAGATTAGCATAAATAACAGTATCAATTAGTGTATTAATTTAGGTTAAGATTAGTTCTTTCAAGAAAATTTATTTAACTTGAAAACAACACCAGCAACAAAAAAAATGCTTCATGCAGAAAAAATAATATTATTGCTTATACTGCAAATCACTGTACATCATTTAACAAGGCTATGTATATTCAGTATCGAGTTCTAAACTATCCAGCAAAAATAACAGTAACTTTTTCTTTAATATCAAATTATTTAATACAGAAATAGTGTACTGATTTCATCTCATTTATAATCTTTTATTACATTAAATGTATGTTTTTTAAAACTGGCATGAACAGTTATATGGAGCTGACTTTGGTTTAAACTTTATATTTTGGATTCATATTTTATATATCTAATGCTTTAAATATATAGTCTTATTGCAATAGCTCAAACTAAATGTAGTTTGTAATCCTAAATGTATTTTGTCTCAGATGTGAAACAGATTATTATTATTTTTTAAATATAGTATAGATACATACATATATAACATCATATACTGGCATTATATATCTGGACATTTTTCAACACACCATATTTTTAATTTGTAAAAAAATATATCAAATCTGACTCTCCTTTTCTTTTTCATTTAACTACATTTACCAATATATTTTGTTCAGGAACATACAATAAATAAATAAAACCAAGTGCTCTCCAATATTTTTATGCAGAATTAAAAGTTATATTAGTTGGAATTATACTGCATTTGCCTGACAAGTGACATCATCACTCTGTCTCTCATCATTCAATACAGACCAAGCAAGATTTTCATGTTCCTGCCTCTCTTTTCTTAGCATTAAATATAGAGAAAAACATGTTGGATAAATCTACTTGTCATCACTCTCAATCTCTCAACACTCAGTGCAGACAAAACAAGTTTTCCATGTTCCTACTCTTTTTCTCAACACTAAATATAGAGAAAAACATGCTAGATAAATGTGTCTAACTCCTCTCATCTCATGTATCTCAAACACGACTTAAGAAAAACAAGAGTCAGACATCTATAAATACCATGTACTCACTTCAACAGGTAAACACATGCGCACGTCCACACATAATACACTACATGTTCAAGAGAATGAGCAATTCAGTATATGGAACATTGTTTTAGTACCACTGTACTACCATCAATCAAACATAAGTGAAGAGACTGTAAAACATGTTAACTTACAAGATGGATTAGTAAATAAAAGACAGGGCATTAACAAGATGCTGAAATTTTTTTTCTTTTTTTACCTGAGATAATACACTTTTCTGATACGCAGCACAAAAATTAATAGCTGCCAAACATTTGCTGTGTGTGTAGTGTGTGTGTTAGAATGGCTGGCAAATGAGCAAAGAAACAAATAAATTAAATACCATACTATAATACAGCATATAAAAAAATCATTGTTCACAAGTTTTAGCACATAAAATTGTGAGAGAAAAACGTTTGCTAATCAGCAGAAAACCGCTGTAATGGGGGTTCTTAAAGTCATATGCATTGTCATTTAAGATAAGGTTATCACAAGTTCAGGAAAAGCATGTCTGTCTGAAATTCTGGAATGTACAACACATTAATCATACATATTTCAGCTTGTATGTTTAGTACTTAAACTTATTAACAAAAGATTCTGTCGCTTGTTTCTCAATCAACACATCTTGTTGAAATATTGTCAAAAAGATCAAAATATCTGCATTGGTAGCATAATATATGCTGCAGTACAATACAATCACCAAATGCATGGAGGGTAGGTTATAATTTTCACAATCAATACAATCTACAAGACATTCTGTGACTACTATTCTCCCACAAGAAAAGCTATTTTAGTTTAGTAATCATAAATTCAGAAACTTCCTAATATAAGTTTATCACTTTTAACCTTACCAATATATGTCTTAAATGAAAGAATAAAACATATTGACGTTCGATGGTATCTTGCAACTCACTGATGGGGAAGACAATTTGGAGTCAAATTCTTGACCTTTTCCTCCTTGTGCTATAAAAGAAATTGCTGAAAAAGAAAACCCTGCATAATATGCACTCGTATCTTTAGACTTAATTTACCACCAAATAGTGATCACACAGCAACAAAATTAATGTTCAAATCAGATTGCCTGAAAATGCTATACTTGTTCACATGTTAGTGAATAATGGTTTCATTTACTTTTAATGTGTGATCAAATTTTTGTGAGGTTAAAATGTCAAAATCAAAGAAAATAAAATGCACCATTCTTTTTCAAATTAAATCTAAAGTGCTCTCAAAGTGGAGAAGTTTTAAACAGATCACACGTTTCCCTTACTCTATTAGCTGTGAGAACAGATGGTTGAAGTACAAAAAATAACTCAAGAACTTAAACAGCCCCATTTTAATTCCATCTGTGAAAAAGTGACTACAATGGAACATTTGTTTAACATATAACTAATCAAAACCAACAATTAATAAATTACTTACATTTGCCTAATGCTGAGCTAGCTGAAGAAGTGTCAATGAAAAAACTCTTAACTAATTAAGATAGCCAATTAAAAAAAATGACAACTGCCAGTTTTTGAAATTCTTAATTGTTCATATATTGGGAATATCTGTCTCCATTATGGAGTCCACAGACTTTTTTTATTGTACTCTGGTAGAGTTTGAGATTTGTCATTCCCAGGAACTCATTACTTAAGAAAAACAAAAATATTTGCAATACAGTTTTATATTTTTGCCAGACTGCATCCTCCTGTTATTATGAGGTAAATTCTGTTGAGAGAAATTGTGCTTAATTTAATTAGTCTCTGCAATATGATTACTGTACAAGAATATCACAATCTGCATGCCATAAAACTATTCTCAGTGCACTGTGAGAAAAACTAAAACAATAGCATGTCAGGCGTAAGATGCACTCTGAAGGCAACTTATTTAGTCTTGTGATTTTATTTATATGTAACGAAAAGTTTTCAACAGTTGCTTACATTCTTCAAAGTTTTCAATAATGTCAATGTAAACTATTACCTGACCAGGTAAATACAGAACAAAAAAAAGTTAAGGATGTACAATACTGATTCAAAGTGAACTTAAAAAAAAAATTACTACACATCTTATTAAATATGTCAAGTCTGTTCTAACACAAAGATTCAGAGAATTTTGGCCGTAAAAAAAAAATAACTAAAAACACAGTATTTTAAAAGAAAATTATAATAAAAGACATTTTTCCCCCATGTATTGCACTCATGGTCATTGCAAGTCTTGCATAGCTAAGTTTTCATACTGCAAAAATTACAAATTGTGCAAATAGGAACAAAATAAAATTAAACTTATTTCTTATTCAAAAAAAAAAAGATATATTAGAGCTATCATATTTTTCTTTCAAAAAACATCAATGCCTACATCTCTGCTGGCTTTTTGACTAGTGAAAATAGCTGTCATTTAATATTACATAAAAAAAAAAAGATCAACTATGATTTTAGTTGAAACTAAATATTTGAAAATTCTAATGCTTGCAATTTTGACTTAAACACTACAATAAAACAATAAAAACAAGAACTAAAAACTATTTTTACAAAAAATTATAAAATAACAGTTAATATAAAAAATTAAACTGCCTTGCCTATTTCAAGATTTATTTTTCTTCTTTCTTTTTTTAAAACAAAAGGTGCTTCTCTAATTTCTAATGCAAATCAAATAATGGTATAAAGGACAGCTTGCATTTCTGATTGTGATAAGAAAATCAGGCATTAAGCATAGTGTCTCTAGGTTTATACAGTCATTTTCTTTTCTAATACAGCAAATTGCAGAACTTAATTAAAGCTGTAAAGTGATTGTAAAATTACATGATCATTATGAGTGGTATATGATCACATTTTATAAATGAAAATTGTAGGGAATCTCTTACCCTCATTAACTTCACAGTTCATTTCTCATGCTGATAAATGAAAAGTCCATAATATATGATCAATATTAAAAGTTCAAAGTCAATGTATCACACAGTGATCGATAAATGCAACTATAATTACAGAAAAATGCAACTATAATTACAGAAAACTGCAACAAAAATAAGTTGCACACTTTGCTGGATTATGGACAACAAGCCTTTGAAACAGCTTGCTTTGCATGTTGAAATCTGTATTATGTGAGGTGATGAAAGAGTATTCTAGATTTAAATGATCAGACCACTCATAAAATGTAAACTACCAACACTTGCATGCAAGTCTAACATCCAATGCAAGCTGCTGTATACAATTCAATGGGGTCTGAAGACGAGTGATATTTGCTGCACGCACTCGAATCAAGTCCAAGTATTATTCTTAAGCGGTCATTTGCACACAACATACCAGCGCCATCTCAACAAGTTCACATCTAAATTTTTTTTTTAAAAGTAATTTTTTAAAAAACAACAACTTCCTTTAGAAATGATTCTCATTTGGGCTAGAGACAAAGCAATTTGACATGAGAACATTTCTAAAACAGGCCTCTTCTTTTATGTGCAGCTATATAATTAGACCAGCAATACTCTGCTAACTTACATATCTCATTCAGTGAGGCCTTTTATGGGAGGAAATAACTAGAGCAGCAATACTGTGCTAACTTAGAGACTCCATTCAGTGAGGCCTGTTAAGGGATGAAACTACTTCCACCTGAGAAGAAAGACAGTTCACCATACTGTTATCGTTAGAGCCAAGAGAGCCAGATTCAGAGTCCTCAACAGATGTAAGGCGGGATCCTGGCCCTGCCTGGTCAACCATCAGTTTTAAGTCTGCATCCACCACTTTCTGACCAGCTCGAAGAATGCTTGGCCAGCTAGAAGCCAATCCAAACAATACTGGTTGTATTAAACCATCCCCACCCTCTGCTTGCGATACATGTCTAGCCATATCTTGCCTAAGAATTTGTGACTGCTGATATAATTCCAGGCAGGAAGTGGACTCTCTCTGAGGAGGCATAGCTGTAGCATGGGTACGTGTCCACCCCCCATGCTGCAGCATTTGAGTCTGGGCTGCCAGTGGCAAGAAATTGAGGTAGTCTAACTGAATATTCACACTGGAGCAAAGGTTAGAAATTTTGGGCTGCCATGTAAGCTCCTCAACTGACAGCAATCTATTCCTCTTCTGATCCTTTTCTTTGACACCCGTGTTACCTCTCCCAAGAGGGAAGGCTGAAGAAATCAGTCCAGAAGCAGGCAGACTCTGACGACGCATATTAGAAACTGTATATGCTTCACGCCGTAAGCCCATATAATAGCTGAGATCTTTGTACTGGTCACTTGGAGTACTGTGCCGTCGCACAATGTTATTAGCCATTAGCATTGCCTCCTCATCTTCAGAAATGGATGATAATTCTCCAGATTGTTCTGTATCTGTCTGATAGTGATATGACACATTGATGTTGTTCTTCACAACATCATTCTCCTCATCTTCAATGTTCTGCAAAAAGTCGCCATTGTCAGAGTCAATATGTGTCCTGCAACCAAGAAAAGCAGGAGGTGAAGAACCAGCCTCAGATTCACAATCAGCACAGCAGGGTTCCTTATCTACACTGTCTAGCCAGTGTTGCTTATTTAAAGCAATGTTTTTCATCATATTTCTACTTAGCTGGGTAGGAAGGAATCGCTGCCATTCTATAAACAGTGGCTTCACCACAACGTCAATAAAACCTGCACAAATAAACAACAAGTATTAAATAACCTCTGGACTGCAACTAATGGAACAAACAATAGGATACCTATGGGTTTTTTTTAACATACATACAAACCAGAGATTAGGAAGCCCATTCCTCTGGATAGAGAGGAGATACCCATGGTTTCTAACATACATACCAGTCAGAGATTAAGCTGTAATTGCACTATTCAGCTAGCTTAGAATTTTCAGGAATATACCCTGAAGGAGACTGCAATAGCAGTGGGTTGTAAAATTAACTCCTCATTCTAAAGTCTGAGACATATCTTTCTTCATCCCTGACCTCTCTAGGGCTCAGCAATTAGTTGTTGTTTTTTTATTTCCCTAACTCTTTTTGCTGGTGTGTGCTTCTTGCAGAAAGAATTTATTTCCTAGAAGGTTATAAGGGAAAGTAACTCTGTAGCATTTCAATAGATAATAAGTTTACCTTGAAGTTCACCAGATGAACATACATAAAGGTTCTCTCCCAGGCTCTCCATTTGTTTCTTTTGCAGGTACCAATGCATATGAGTACTGACATTTAGCAGACAGTAATCTGCTGGGTAAGATTTAAGGCCCTCTATATAGCCTATATATCTGGTTTGTATGTTTTTATGTATCACCGCTGGTATGTCCTTTAGCATGCTCATTTGGAAGTACAGTTTACAATAAGAGCATAATATCATCATCCAACATAATCAAGATATTCTCATTACCCAACGAAGTACCAGTATTTTCAATCATTTTTCTTTTATTATGTGGTGGAGGAGCAGGAGATGTATAGACAAGTTTCAGATTTGCTCACTGCTAACACTGTTTTCTTGATGGTCCAATATACTGTGTGTTGTAGTATGATTAAGTAACATTTTCTTAATGGTCCAATACACTGTGTCTTGTAGTATGATTAAGTAATTGTTTTCTTAATGGTCCAATATACTTGTCATGTAGTATGATTAAGTAATTGTTTTCTTAATGGTCCAATATACTTGTCTTGTAGTATGATTAAGTAATTGTTTTCTTAATGGTCCAATACACTGGGTCTTGTAGTATGATTAAGTTAAGTGTTTTCTTAATGGTCTAGTATACTGTGTGTATGATGAAGCAACCTAAGCAAAGATCAAAGTACAAATATGTCAGGGTTATTTTTTCTTTGGGAGTGGGGAGGGAGTTTGTTTTCTGGAGGGGAAGATTAACATGTATCTGATTGGCATTTCTGCTCAATTTTTAAACAGTTGATAATGAGTTGCTTCAATTTAAAAAAATCTGTGTATACAAGATAGGTCAATTGACAATCTGTTACTTTTCTAAAAAACGTTTTAAAACCTAATTTGTCCATTATACAGCCAGAGAAACATGCATAAAGACTGACCATGGTCTTTGTCAACCTAGAAGTATATATGGTTTATTATAATCTTGAAGTAAAGAACTCTTTTAAAAAATTAATTAATGTCAGACATCCCATTTGGTTTTTAATTATAAAAAACTAACTTGGTTGCAGTTACTAATGAGACTGTCTGCTGAACAAGGACTGAAGAAATACTCACCAACTTGGATCTTGGCCACAGTGTTAGTTTGCCTATCACACACAGGAGTCAATGGTACACCAACAGCTTTCTCCAAGTCTCCTAATATAAAAACACACATTTAATATTAGTTTGCCTATCACACACAGGAGTCAATGGTACACCAACAGCTTTCTCCAAGTCTCCTAATATAAAAACACAAAATTTAATATTAGTTTATCTATCTCACAAACACAGGAGTCAACAGCCAACAGCTTTCTCCAAGTCTCCTAACTTAAAAAATAGACATTGTGTAATTCCAATACAGTCAAACCCGGATATGTTGACGGCCTAGGGGTTCGCAAAACAGCGTTGAGATAACCAAAAACCAATATGGCAGCAATATATTACAGTACTGTAACATGCACTTGAAATTTCTTTATGTATATGATGTGCGTTAATAAATGAGAATGTACAAGCACATTTTTTATTTTTTTACACAACAGCATTGCCACAATTTGTTTGATGATGTGATCAGCTTGCTGTAAAAATGTACATACATGTACATGTTTGCTAACAACAAAAGGCGTATTTATGTACTCTCGATTAGTATGGTTTCATTACAAAGTCTAAAATGCTTTGTTGCTTTTTGCCTTTAACAGTCTACTTGAAAACAAATGCTTCAATATGTATTACATCAAACATGTGCTTGAAATTTCTTTATATACATGATGTGCGTTAATAAATGAGAGTGTGCCTGCATGTGTTTTTTATTTTTTACACAACAGCCTCGCGGTGCATCTAAGGTGGAGGGCAGGAGGAAGGGGGTGAAACAGGTCACACCTATTAGGCGCACACCCTCAGCTGCCCTCTGTCGGGAGGGAGGGGGGGCGAAGCCGCCTCTGAAAAGTATCGTACAAGCGGTTACTTCAAATTGGGCTAAGTAACATACAAGAGGTGTGATCCAATTGAAGGGCAACTGTGTGCCTATTTTGTCCATGGCAAACATCGTGTCCGATGAGGAAAACAATGCCCTTCTTAAGTTTAAGCTGCAGGTTGTTAACAAGCCATGGCCATTTATCATTAGCGAGGTGGCGAAGTGGCATCGATAACTAACATTTTTAAAAGCCAGCAATTAGTCATCACGGGGATCGAGGTAACCGATGTTAAGTCGCGATTTTGGCTCTTTTGTGCTTGAGATATTAGGGTTCGGTGATATAAAAGATAATTATTGAGGTTACATGGTTAATTAAAGAGGTGATGTGGATAATTACAGAGGTTATGTAGATAATTATTGAGGTTACATAGTTAATTAAAGAGGTGATGTGGATAATTATGGAAACTTTGTAGATAATTATTGAGGTTACACAGATAATTATGGAGGTTGTGTAGATAATTATTGAGGATAATTACAGAGGAAATTTGAATAATTACAGGGGTCACATGGATAATTAACAAACTAATGAGGATAATTACTGAAATGATATGGATAATTACTAAGGTATAGTGAATAAAGGCTACTAAAGAATCAAACATTCACCTTGACAAAAGAACTCCTCGCACACTTGCTCACTCCACTTCTTGCTCAGATACCATTCTCGACCTGGGTTGCTGATGTCTGCACACTTCAGTGCAATCTACAGATGAACAAGTGCATAAGTATGATGCACAACAATAGTGCCCCATCTATTCAACCTTATAAAAGAAAAGCTGCAAACCCACACAACTTGCTACAGGTCACATAAAAAGCAAGAACCAGTTCCATGCTAATTACATTTAGAGCTGCATACTGAAGTACAAGAGCCTTTCCACAAAGTAAATAGATTGACACATTAATTTCTTTTTAAACATAAACCTGCATTTTCAAACACTTCTTCAAATGTAATGCTAAAATAAAATGCAATTTTATTGCAAGTCTCTCAATAAATATGACTAAAATTTATTTGGAAATTTCTGATGGGTCAAGCACTAACTGTAGCAATTTGATGGGACAAGTGAAAAATGTTCTCTTGACTTTGATCCTAGTGTATGCTGATAAAAAGACACCACTTACACAACACCAAAATATTAACAAAATGAGATCCATATGCAAAGGTACAAACATTTTATTTTTCTGGTTTTGAAATTTTGTTAATTTTTATAATCGTTCTTTCTTAAACATATGAAGAATAAGTATAAAAACTATATTTCAAGCATTAATTCTGTATTTAATGATAAAACTTACATGGTGTTTGAATAATTGTGTAAATATAAATGCAATCTAAAGACATTTGCTACAATGAGTCATGTAGCTAGGATTGGAAAGATTAACTAATGTGGAAAAGATTAATTTAAAACACATACTTCAATAGTAAGACAAATAAAGAGTAATATATATATATAGAACTGAATTTAGAATATATACCTGAAGCACAAAGTGGCGTATAAGAGGATTATTAATATCCAACTCGTTCCCATCTAAAAGTCGCTGTAGAAAAAAACACCAATGAAAATATTAGAGAAAGAAAAGAATGAGTATAAATTATTTTTTTTTAATACACATTCAATTAAAATAGAATAGTTGTTCTTATGAATAAAATTTCAGAATGTGGTAAAGCATATAACTGTTTTTCAAATTAATGGTACCATTATACTCACCCTGAATTTGACTAAGTACTCTTGTTGTCGGGAAATGTCAGTAGCCAGAATCAGTGACTTAATCTGAGAGATGGCTTTTGACCTACGTACACAAAAAGAACGCATCAACAATTCAGCAAATACTGATATGCACAAAAACATCAAAAACAGACAGATAAATTAGGAGAAAGAATAAAGACATTCCAACAAAGAAATCCAAATATAAGAAAATGAATTGAAAATGTCAATGAATAGGAATTTTACTAAAGAATTCTTTCCAGTATAGTTACCTGAGTGTATTAAAAAGGTCATACGAACAACAGCCAAGAGTCCCACATACATTCTAGGTGATAAATAACACAGAGCTTATCCAGTAATGTGCCCCATGAATGATGTCCCCTTAATGTATGATAAAAACCTCAATGTGTGGGCATATCTGGTATTTAGAAAAACTTTTATTTTACTTACAATTCTTTTTTTCACTGGACAACTAGATGTATATACACGAAGAGATAACAAAAATGGGTGACAAGTAGTTCTCTATGAAAATGATCAAATTATATCTTTTTTGCACAAAGTACGTACAGCAAAATCTTTAAGAAAAACAAACTATTTGTAACAGTGGTGAATGGGCAACTGCTACTACACTCACAGATAATTCCAAGGTTAGTAGACAAACGTCTTAGATAAAATCTACAAAAAGTAACACTTGTCCATCACAGTTCTACTATTCTCACAGATAAAGTCCAGCATTAGTAGATACACCTTTCACATAAAATCTAATTTTAGCAATTTTCTTAAGACTGTCCAGCCTACTGCAGAGTTTTAAAAACCAATCATATTTTAAGGCTGTCAATTATCATTATTATGTCCATCACAGCTCGACTATTTTCTGAATGCAAATGACCATCATGGTTCTGAAATGCCTGTCCAAATGCAAGTATCGGATGGTATCATATCAGATTTTTCTGTTTATTTAAAATCCTAGACTAGGTACAATTTTTTTTAAAGATCACTAACTGATGACAGTTACAAATATATGTGGCACTATACAGTACAAATTACTATAAATGACTCCATTTGCGAACGTCACAAACTTTTTCACTGGTTTGTCCATGATGTGAGCAAACAGAAAGACCCTGAACTGAACCACTTTCTTGGAGCGTGAACTAAAGATATCTTCAGAACCTCTTGTCTCTCAAAAATTGAAAATAAGAGCTTTTGAGATTCAATGTTATATCAAAATCTCCTGGAAAAATATCGCTATATATTAAGTATGATGGACAGTATCTTTCAATGGGAGGATGGTGTGAATTAGTTTAGAGCACTCAGTCAAATACTGATCTCCGTTACCCAGAAAGCTTCAATACCAGAAAAAAATTCTACTTTCTCTCAATAAACACTCAATCAGTATTAAAAAAACTGATTTTCACTAGCAATTTTATGCAAGTTGGGAGCTAAACTAATTTGTGGGATGACCACATTAAAAATAATATAGCTAGTCATGAGGTTCAGAGTCATCCATGAAAAAAATGGAGTTTGCCAGCTAAGGAAAATGGAAGGAAAAAATTATATATTACCTTAGTTTGGAGACAGAAAAGGTTGATGGGATGGGGTATATTAAAGCAATCTGCAAAAGAATGTGAGAGAAAGCTATTTCTAAGAAATACTGAAAATTACGACAGCCATGACCTCACATATCAAGTGAAATTTATTATTAAGCAGTCACTCTGGACATGCTACTGGTAAGCTCTTTGCTGCTTTTCTCTCTTAGAAATTACACGAGCCTTTTGACCTAAGTTTGTATTACTAATACCCTAATGACCTCCTCACCTGATTGTATTTGGAAACAACACTGTGCATTAATTCCTGAATTCAAGATTATAAAATAAATAGTTTGGCCAAAGGGATACAACTTATACTTGATTTGCTTGGTGGTTTGTGAAATAAATGCTGAAAGTTCATAGATCTCTAAATTACATGTTAACCTTTAGTTTACACAATATGTGTATAAATATTTTCCTGAGTTAAATTATGTTTTAAATTGGGTGTTCAACCAGTGTCCGAATGCATTCAGCTTAGTGGTGTAGGTAAGCAGCCCAGTGTCAAGTGCTGTAAACTAAGCAAGGACAGCTGTTTAGTAGTTAACTTTTATTTATTTTAATTTGTAGATTAGGATAAATTATGGAGATGCTTTTCGCTCTAATACTATATATTTTTCTAATCTCTAAGTCAAGTCGTTTTAAAACTTATATATGCATTCAACAGAGAGATATTTATGCTCCTTGCTGTATTAATTTGGATGTCTTTGTCTTGTTCAACAGGAATGTAGAGCATCTAAATAAAAAGAGTGTTAATTATAAATGACAAAGCTAATATGATTTCTGCTAAGGCTGAACCTCAGCAAATCCACATTATATCTTATAATTAGTTTGATCCTATCCATATTTAAGATAAAGTGCAATACTGACCAGTCCTGAGCAGAAAAGTGACTGAACAGTCCCGTTTCTTGCAACAATCCCACAGTGCACCGCCAGTGATGGTTCTCCAACACTGATGTGTTCTGCAAAAGGGAGAAATCATTATTTTCACTGTATTCGTGGCTACCTCAAGAAAATGTTTCCAGATGCTGCAGGAAAAATGAAAGCACAATTTCCTGACCCCTGAAGCTTAAATTCTCAACAGCTCATAATATATCACAATCAAAAATCCTTTTTGTCATTTAAGGATTTCATCCACATGATAAACACAAATGGTCAGCCTGGACCCAAGTCTGCATTATTATTAAAAATAAAAATAAAAATATGAGTCTAATCAGAATATACAGACCAAAAGGACAAATATCAAAATTGGATGAAAGCTAAAGTCCCAAGAGAAAATTTGAGAAATGCACAAGAAATTCTGGGAAATGCACAAGAAAATTTGAGAAATGCGCAAGAAAATCTGAGAGATGTACAAGAAAATCTGGGAAATGCACAAGAAAATCTGAGAAATGCACTGAAAGAATGTGAGAATGCACTGAAAGAATGTGGAAAAAATTCAGAAGATACCTAAGCAAGAGTCACTACTGTCAGCTCATCTGATATTAGAAGCAGACTTATTGCTTTTTCTTATCCCTTCATTCAGGATTATGTAAAGCTCTGAAGGCTCCTGTGTGTGTATGCCCTAAGGTATGTTTATTTTCTATTAGTTGTGAACAGTTGATTGTATAATAAAAATTTTTTTAAAATCCAAATTCCCCAATGAAAACTGCCAGTGAACACAAGCACACTTATTCTTTTTCAGGAAATGCACAAATTAAGAATACCTGATATAATTTGGCCAAAGCATTGCCTGTGGCTATTAAAAATGTCTGGTTGACACCCGGATGATCCAAGTCATGGCACATTGAAGCTATCAAGCACATCATGATCTCAAATGGGGGTACAGTCTCTTTCATCTGAAATAATTTAAATTTATAAATTATTTTTTAAAGTTCTTAAAGTTACACTGCTGACTTGCATTTTTAAATAGACGAAAAATGAATTTAAAAAATACACACTATATCCAAAGGCAAACAATTAATAGCTCTAACTCCCAAAAATATTTTCAAAATATCAGCAGGCACTTAAAATATGCAACTATAATTTATCAATAACTTGAAATGACAAAAATATTAATTATATAATGAGTGGCAACTACTGGAACCCGACCAATGTTTTTTTCCATATATAAGTTTCTATATTTGATATTTCTGTATTCACTTCAATTTCTATGAGCAAGAACTGCAAATAAAGGGCTTACTGAACTAAAATGAAAATTGTGATGTACAAATGCATCAAACAAAATATTTCTTACCTTATCCTCTTGAAGATAGCAATGCATAGCTTGAGTCACATCGGAAGCATGAACAATGTTGTGATATGAATTGTTTTCGTGGTAACTTTCTTCAATGAGTGCTGCAACAATATTAACGATCACTGAGAAAAAGTCATAGCCGCATAAAGATAAATAAACTCTACAAAGTCAAAGAAAACTGTTTTTCCATCATATAACCAGATGAGCACATTGTCAGATGTATGTAGGTATTATTGTATAAACTGTTTTGTTAGATTCCACCCCAAAAGGGGGACAAAAATCAGAGCTTACCCAGTAGCAAAGTTCCAGGGGTTATGTCTCTTTAATACCACTTCCGTTTTTAATTTTATACAGGAAACAAATTTGTCAAGCCAGTTTTCAGTTTTCAATTTTTTCCTCAAGGCTTCTTCCACATTTAGTCTCCAAAGCAGGTAATATTTATTTTCATTATTATTTTTTTAGCTGACACTTGCTTCTGGAGTGGCCATTTATACAGGGCTGGCTTGTCCCTGTGGCCAAGCTAAAGAGTTTATTTTGATCTCCCACTCCTTGTGTATATTCATACACAATGCAAAAGTGAATATACCCTGTATGTTTCATGATTTCTGGATGAATGTTTTTATTCGAACAAATTTAATATATAAGCTTGTAGCCAAACCATTTTATCGACAGTTTAGCTATACCAGTTTAGTTATTCAAACATCCACCATATCCCAAGCACTAGCAAATCATCAAAAATCAATGAAATACAATGTGGATGTTGATGTGCCAAAGCAATTTCTTACTGATGGTCTGACTGAGTAGCAAACCAAATGACAACAAGCTATGTAACTTAGAAATTAGAAAGCTAATACAAATACAGTGTAGGAAGCTTTTGGATGTTCTTTTGTGGATGTTTTACTCAATTTTTCAACAAAAATGTTTGGGGAAACCATGGAAATGCATATACAAACCAAACAGAATTCTGCAAAAGTGCAAAATTTCCATGCCTTGTTTAAGTATTTAACTTTACAAATCAAAAACAAGCTCATTTAGTTTGACAAAATGCTTACTTATAAATCGTAGCAGTTTCATGGTGTCTAACTGGAACTGCTCTATAAAGCCGCAATGCCTGATGAAGTGAAAACCAAGTTGCAATAAACAACGACCTGTAATAAGAAAAGAAACCCATAAATCAACATGCACTAACACTAGTATTCTATCCTCTACTATAGCAGACTTCTTTAATCAATTCACAACAAGAAAAAAGCTGTCAATGTCAGGTTTGTTAATAAAGTACATTTTAAAATCACTGGCTATCTGCAAAAAAGGTCTGAATGCTTTTCATAAAAGTCTTATTATTACTAAGTGAATATCTTTATCTGTTAGTCCTAATTTCTATCTACAGAGAATAAGCTTTCACATGGTTTGCTCACAGCCCTAAATGTGAATTCCTTCACATGCTTTTGCTGCAGTTAATATTTAATCTTTAAGAGTTCAACTCCTTTCAACATCAACACAATGACCTAAGAAAACAATGAAGCATCAAACAAATGAACTGATAAGGTGAAATGGAAATAAAAATCTCATTTCCAAGAGCAGTTATACTGAATTCATCATCTTGTGATATATCTACAAAGCACGAAATGATGGATGGCATGGACAAGCAGGTTTCTGTGTGAAGTCTTACTGAATTCATCATCTTGAGATGCATCTACAAGTCATGAAATGATGGATGGCGTGGACTATAAAGGGTTTCTGTGTGAAGTCTTACTGAATTCATCATCCTGAGATGTATCTATAAAGGAATGCTTCACATGTAAAGAAACATTCTTTTTTGTTACGGTATTTATTTGAAAATACTTCTATTAATGTAGCATACCTCCAGTCAATACATCAAAGTTGAAAATGTCAAAATCCCAACAACCAGAAAGATTCAGCAGTTTCTGAAACAGATTCACAAAAAAGATCACTAGGGATTTATCTAATCATCCATCAATGGATCACCAGTGATTTATTTATTTATTCATCAACAGATAACCAGTGATTTATTTATTTATCAATGGATCACAAGTCATGTATGTATTCATCAACAGATCACTAGTGATTTATTTATTTATCAATGGATGATCACCAGTGATTTATTTATTCACCAACAAATCACCAGTGATTTATTTATTTATCAAATGAATCACCAGTGATTTACTTATTTATCAATGAATTGTTACAAAGCATGATAAAATCCTACACAAGAATATCAACAACAAGTGTGGGTATCAAAACTTCAGAGAAAACAGATAGTCACTATAATACAGAAATCTAATTTTGGAAAGAGTGAGAGAAAATTATTTTACATAATTATTGCATAAAGTCCAAACATTGAACATTTTTTGGTAGTTGTCAGAAAAAATACAAATGCATGGATGCAGTAGACATGAATAATAAAATCATCCAGAGACTAAGTCAGAGATAGAGAACAGAGAGATTGACAGAGAGGAATAAAAGTATTAAGATATCAATCTAGATGTCAGATTGTTAACAGCTATACCTGTAGTAAGTGAACAGGAAAATAGTATATATATATAAAAAAAGAAAAAACAAAAGTATGGAAACATAAACAAGCTTCAAGCTGTCAACTACATAATTCTATACGTTAAAAACCCAACCCAACCTTCCAGAACTCTGAGAAGATTCTGAGTACAAAAATTACAACAAAAAATTAACCAACAACACAAAATGTATAAAAATAATGCCAATAATAATTCTATTGACTATAGTATATCAAAATATATTGGTACTAAAAACAATTCCCAAGAACCATATTTAAGGTACAAAATAGACCAAAAAATATACTTCTTCTGTTGTTTGTTTTGCTACCAAGAGAGAAGGAGTGCGCATCCCTTCTTGTGTGTGGTGTGTGTGTGTATATATGTGGGGGTGAGTGGGGTGGTATTGACATGGGAAAAATGATTAAGTTAGCAAATTCTTACCTCAGTAGCACCATGGTAGTATTCATCCAACATTTGCAAATCCCCTTTGTTTACCCGCAAAAATGGCCGTCGCCTTCTGTGAACATTGTGCAAACTAAGGAATCGTGTTCGGAATCGTACTTTACAATCTGGGTGCTTTAGCTCTGGAAAAAAGTTTTTATTTTTCCTCAAATATATAAATAAGTAAAGTTTATCAAAAGAAATAAAAATTATTTTTGCAGAGTTTATTGTGATGTTTGCGATATATATACTTTAACTTGATCTGTTTTCTCTTCATCTGCATCAGTAAGATCAATGAAAAGGTGATGTGTGTGTGTGTGTGCAATGCAGTACATATATGAACATTTTAGCAATGACACACTTTTCCTGTGCATGATTGTCACAGGGAACAGCATGGAATCAAAATTAAGATTTTTATTTCACTCTATCACGCTAGCAAAACACAGACTAAGGGAGGTAATCCGGATCAAAAACACAATCTCTGTAACATACTTGTGTTCTGATGCATGAATAACTGTAATATGTAAATGCTAATTTGTTCACCCTAATTTCATCTAGATAGGACAGACGTTTGTAGACACAGTGTATGTATCATCTCATTCATATATATATAAAATTAAGGAGGGTTTTATATGTACATATTGAATGAATTCAGTTATATTCATAGAAGTGTGTATGCATGAATGTACTTGTTTACGAGCCATTAGCTAACTGCGCATTAGATTTTGCCATAGATAGCAAGATGCAAACAGTTTAAATGCGTGCATTTGTGAATTATTAGTCACAAGATTAAAACCTCCTAGAACCTTCAGCAGTTCCATAAAATATTATAAATAGAAGGTTAGATCTGGGAGAGGATTATAACATCAGCCAATGCAGATTACAAACTATGGGAACACTTTGAGATACCTGCCCGCTGTATGACACAGGTCATGCAGCGTGGCATTCAAATGGCGACAAAGAAACATTTCTCTCCACTTAACATCAACTATGTCCAAGAATGCAGTCTTTGTTAGAAGGAAGATTTTCTATTTCATGATGAACACAGGAAATATATATATATATGAAGACATTACTTCATTTTTGTGGTGAGATTTCATTACATATATGGAGATTTCACCAAGGAGAATTGGAAATATCTCTCTCCACCAGTTTTTTCATCCGCAGACCGCCAAGTATTAAATCATCGAGGCAACTTGTTTACATACACCCTGGCTGAGTGAAAAGTTCAGTCTTCAAGACAGCTTACAGAAGAGCCATACCGTCTCTCTGTCTCAGCTTTGTTTGAAGTTCTCTATTCTGCGATTGGAGGGATAGAATTTTGGAGTCCTATGGATCCAGGAAGCACTACATCCATAGACGCGAGGACACACTTCACTAGATGAATCATCTGGTAATGATAGACATCCCTGAGGTTTTCCATCATCAGGGTAACCAGCGAAATCAGCGATAATTACCAAAGTTGGCACCAGCCAAAGCATAAAGTGATGCATCATCTTCTCTTCAAAGCATCCTAATGAGCAATGCATCATCTTCTCTTCAGAGCATCTTTATGAGTGACGCGACAGATTACGTCACCTCTCTTCAAAGCATTCTAATGAACGACGCTACGATGCGCCATCTTCTCTTCGAAACATCCCTTATGAGTGACGCGTGAGATTATGTCAGCTCCCTTGGAACATTGACAGTACTAAGTGAGTAGTTAAAAATAGAAGGCAAAAGCGCACCTAGGTGAGGTATTCACTTATGAGACTATGGTCATTACCAAGAGTTCTAAAACATATCTTTATGATCAGAAAGAACAGCACTATCTCAAGTCACTATTTATTCAAACGATAATAGTAAATTCTTTTTATGTATATATAGTTTGTAATACATTTAAGTTTTGTGCTATCATTCTGCATGTGGGCTCATCACTCTTTCGTTGCATTATCAATTTGTTTTCTTACGTGTCTTGAGGAGTCAGTATGAAATTTTTTTAATTTTTATTTTATATGTAAATATTGTTAAGTACAAACAACTTTTAGAAGAATAAATGTTCTATTAAAGTTATTAATATTATTTGTCCCCAAAATATTTTCCAGGCTTTTATAAAGTAGTTTTAATATATTTTTAATATCTGTGAAAATAACACACTATTGGTCTATATGGGGAGTGTCAATTCTTTTATCTGCATTACAAATAATGAGCAAAGAATATATATCTTGCACATATTTACTTTCAAGTAGTTTGGAATCTCCCTCTGACAAGTTTGATATAGGTTCGCGGTGAACATCCTGCTTCCCCTTCATCTTGACATCCCCTGCACAACATAAAACACCTTATACAGTGAAACTCTCAAAGCAAAACACAAACAATAAATATACTCCTAAAGAAACTTTCTCCAACACACATTTATAAAAGTGACCTTGAGGAAACTTTATCAAAAATTACCTTTCTACTATTTTAATATTCACACCAAGGAAATTTTCTCAGAAAGCATATTTATAATAATTATAATTTCTCACTAAGTACCTTTATAATATATTCAATGTCAGAAATTGTCTCACAAAATATATTTTTAAAACAAATAAAGAGAAGAGACTTCTGAGGTTTCTCAAAACAGACACATTACAAACTTTCTGAGATTTCTTATAATGTACACAATGAACACTTTCCAAGGTTTCACTTAATGTAAACATTACTGAAAAAATTTAAAAAAATTACTGTGAAAAATATCTATCACATCCATAACTTACATTATACACAGAGGAAAATCTTTCTCACAAAAAACAAATTAGTACATTTAAAAACAAAGTTATGCTATGAAGAGAGAAGAAACAGTTCACAACATACATGCACAGTGATGAAACTCCAGTACCTAGCTGCCTATCACATAAAAAGCCCATTTCTACATTTGTAAATACCTTCTTGAGAATCAAAAAGTATATATAGTTTGTGGTGAATCCATCAATCCAATTCTTCTATTTATTTTTATATAATATTCATAAGTTAACAAATTATTAAAACTAATCAATAAAAGAGTACTTGCAATCTCTGAAATTTTTAATCCTAACAGATATCTGTAGAAATTTATACTGAAGAAAAATTTTATGAGAATCAAGGAATGATATTTTATATATATATATTTACCAATAGGCAATGACTGCTTGAAACAAATAATCAAGGTCAAGAAGTGACTGAAATTAACAATGAATTATGCTTATCTACCCTTCACCATCTAATGGTGCACATCATACTCCTGAAAAGCAGCTTAATTTTATAATATCTCTCCACCCAAAGTAAGGGCAAGTAAAAAGCAATGAAAGCAGTTTAACTTCTATAAAGAACTCCTTATAAAGCATTGTATGCAGTTTAATTTTGGACTGTATCACAATTCAAACAAAGTGTAATAAAAATAAATAAATAAATAAAGAGAGCAATGAAAGCAGTTTAATTTTGGAATGGACTCCAACTCAAACAAAGGGTAAATAAAAAACATTGAAAAGGATTTAATTTTGGACTGTCTCCCAACTCAAACAATGTGGTAAAAAATAAAAAGAGCATTGTAAGCAGTTGAATTCTGGAATGACCTCCAACTCAACCAAAGGGTAAATAAAAAGTATGGAAAAGGATTTGATTTTGGACTGTCTCCCAACTCAAATAAATGGTAAATAAAAAGCACTGTAAGCAGTCTAATTTTGGACTGTCTCCCAACTCAAATAAAGGGTAAATAAAAAGCAATGTAAGCAGTCTAATTTTGGACTGTCTCCCAACTCAAATAAAGGGTAAATAAAAAGCAATGTAAGCAGTCTAATTTTGGACTGTCTCCCAACTCAAATAAAGGGTAAATAAAAGGCACTAAGCAGTCTAATTTTGGACTGTCTCCCAACTCAAATAAAGGGTAAATAAAAAGCAATGTAAGCAGTCTAATTTTGGACTGTCTCCCAACTCAAATAAAGGGTAAATAAAAAGCACTGTAAGCAGTCTAATTTTGGACTGTCTCCCAACTCAAATAAAGGGTAAATAAAAGGCACTAAGCAGTCTAATTTTGGACTGTCTTCCAACTCAATAAAGGGTAAATAAAAGGCACTAAGTAGTCTAATTTTGGACTGTCTCCCAACTCAAATAAAGGGTAAATAAGAAGCACTGTAAGCATTCTAATTTTGGACTCTCTCCCAACTCAAATAAAGCGGTAAAAAATTTTGTTAAGCATTGTAAGCATTTTATTTTTAGACTGTCACCCTACCAAAACCAAACAAAGTGGCAAATAAATATGGTGTGGAGCTTTTGAATCAGCCATAGCAAAGATTGTTGGGGTGTGTTTTTTTTTTGATCAAGAGGATAATTTGACTGCCTGGGGGTCCATTTTAAAAGTTTCAATATTGGACACTCATTTACTAGCTTTAAATATTTATTAGATTATATACCAATGAACTAGGTTTAGACATTTTACTGTATTATATACTCATTCAACAAATTTTAGACATTAATACTATTATATACTCATTCAACTAGTTTTAGACATATACTTCTTCAACTTATTCTGATTAGATTATTCTGATTACAGTATCATATATTCAATCAGCAATACACATCAAAGTATTATAAACACATTTAACTAGAATTATACTTTTACAGTTTTATATACTTATCAAGCAGAATTATACTTTTACAGTTTTATAAACTTATCAAGCAGAATTATAGTTTTGCAGTATTTTATACTTATCAAGCAGAATTATACTTTTACAGTTTTATATACTTATCAAGCAGAATTATACTTTTGCAGTATTATATACTTATCAACTAGAATTAGATTTGTATATACTTATCACTAGAACTAGACATTTACAATATTATATAATTTAAACATTTACAATATTATATACTCATTTAAACATTTACAATATTATATACTCATTAAAACATTTACAATATTATATACTCATTTAAACATTTACAATACTATATACTCATTTAAACATTTACAATATTAAAATGTATATACTCATTTAGTAAGCATTAAACATGTACTGTGGGTTATTTTATGTATTCATCCAACTAACATTTGACGTTTGCAATATTGTATAAGTACTCATTCAATTAGCTAAAACATTTATATTATATCTTCATTCAACTAGCACAGAATTTACAATATTACATACTCAAACTGCCTTTGGCATAAACTTTATTTTAAAGGAGAAGGGCTAGGGTGGGGCTTCTTGGTTGTTCAATATTAATTAAGAATATGTATGATTAAGTCAGAAATTAATCACCTACATACTGAAATGAAAGGTAACTGCCACCATGAACATTTCAACCCTAAAATACTCCAGCATTGTCGACAGCAACTTCGTTTTGTTCGTGCATATTTTATTAACACAATGCAAAACACTCCAGCATTGGTACACTTCCGGTTAAAATCATCCCAGAACATTCGACTCTTATTTATCTCTCTTCACTTGAAATTTTAAAGAAATGTCTGTGTCCTTCTGTTCCACATCTTATACGAAGCTAGCGTGCGTCCAAAACTAGTTCTCTAATAATGTAATATGCACTGTGTCGACCCCGAGCAAAAACTGTACTCCTTTGCAGGCACTTACTTATACGACATGGAAGGAACGTCTTGTCAGTCAATGATTGAGTGCCTGTGGGCACCGTTAAGTGGAAATGAGGCACGTGCATTGTGGCTGTGTGGCAAAGACGGTTTCTTCTACGTATATACGTGGTAGTGTTATTCCATTGGATCAGTGTGTGTGTGTGTGTGTGTGTGTTGGAAACGAAGCCTGGTTTTTGTCTTCATTTAGAACTAAAGGAATGCCAAATTAAGATAGCTCTAGTTTTGATCTATAGGCCTAATGAAAATTTCAAAGTTACACTAAGGAGAGAAATTCTTTGAAGTACTAAAACACATTTATCAACGCACTCTGAACTCGATTTCACTACGCTTGTCAATTTTTAGAACTTTGCAAATTTAGATCCATGTACACAGAAACAAATATTGAAAGATTCTAAAATAGTCTTTCTTTGTCTGCATATAATAATATGCGTACAAAAAATCTGTATAGATCGGGATTTCATATATTATTTACATAATCTGAACATTCTAGCTTACCCTTATACAAAAAAATGTGTACATATTTTTTTAATGCATGCCTTTCATCAATCTATGTCACAACATGTCATAATACTTTTCTATAAACACCACGCAGATTTTGCCAATATTATATCCCACCCCTACTAGAAAGTTTATTCTCTTTTTCTTTCTTTGACCATATGTCCTCAAAGCAATTGAAAACACATTTAATTTTTTTAAATGCACTATTTTAAAAAAAAAAATTAAATGAATATATTTTTTTCACAAAGCTATTGCATTAAGAAGCAGTTTATTTATGTATTCATTAAACACCTATAATTCATTTTAAATTTCTATTACTTATTAGAGTTATACCAAATGGCCATAAGCAAACACTTTTTCTGGTCAGTGCAACAAATATCTAATGTTACACAACTGTTAAGCATTGAAAAAGAAAATTTTTAAAACACTAAAGTTATACAGTACAAAAGCAATTATATGAGTTGACATTTTAAGTTATATTTTAATGACAAATAGACAATGAAATGTGTAAGCTTACTGATGTATGACAAACTTATAACAGATGGTGGTTCTTGTATTTCTATAGAGCCAACTGTTCAGGTAAGCTGCCCATACATCATGTGGTTTTCACATTTCATTGTTTACCTCTCATTTCGGGGGTGGGGAGATGGGGGTGAGCAGGGGCAAAGTTGTGTCTTGGTGAGACTTATTAATTCTTAAAGTGCTTTGGTTTCACTTATGCCACTAATGAGTTGACCATAGCAAAATCTTTGCTTTCAACTATTATCCCAAATCATTCATATAGCACATTCTAGCATGGCGATGTTTATGTGTTTGTCATCTCTTCATATTAATGTTTACAGTTTAATACCACATCTATGAATGTGATGAAATACTCAGTATTGATAGCTTTAATGTGATAAAAATTAAACTGTTTATTTTGTATTGATGTAAAAGACACGAGTACTTCCCTTTGCTAGATTTTACAGTTATAGGTTCACATAAATGTAACCATGGATAATAAAATTAAGAGACAGATGAGATGAAGATTAGATGAGATGAAACATAATAATGTAGTTGAGCAGATTAGACTTGATCCAAAGCTTAGAGTGAATTAGCTAAAGAGATAAAACTGAAATGTTAAAAGTAATCCTCAGTTGACAATAATCATAAGTCTTTAATACAATAAACATGTAAATCAAGTTTACAATGATTCATTCTCATGAAGGTTTTAAAGCTTTGCACAAATAAATAAGTGGATGGTGTTTAGGGTAGCTTGGCATGATGTAACAATTGATAATATAATTCAATGCAACAACAACAAAAAAAGAGCTTTGAAAAATGCACTACTTCAGGTATATACATTATCTGCTGTAGCTTACTACCATTTGCTCTGTGGTGAGAAAGAAACCACACATTAGTTGTTGTATTCATGTGCTTACTGTTGTGTCACAGAATTTCCTGAAAACTTAAATGCTTTGATTGGTAAGTTGACAAAAGAAAACTGCCATGAGCTCTTACAATCTAGAGTTAGTAATGATCTGAAGAGAATGTAGTCACAAGACACTTACAGAAGTAGGCATGTTTGTGGATGAGCATGACGTGGCCTACACATAGCCAAATTTTCAGAAAGAACACAAAATAAAATAAAAGATGATTTAGTCAGACATTTCGTAGGGGGAGGTCAATGGTTTAATTCCATCTAGCTAATCTTCTGCAAATCAACCTAGAGAAGACTGAAATCATGACCCTGTTATTAAAAAAGCAGCAGAAGCCAATCACCCTTGGAGACAGGAAGCTGAAAGAAGTCACCTCTTTCACCTACCTGGGTAGCATTGTATCAGCAACAGGTGGTTCTGACGAGGACATCAAAGCCAGAATCAGGAAAGCTAGATACACCTTTATTACCCTGAGACCAGTCTGGAGGTCAACATCCCTGTCTGTCCGCAACTAACTATGAATTTTCAACAGCAATGTTAAGTCTGTCCTCCTCTATGGCTCAGAGACCTGGAGTCACCAAAACCCTAACCAACAAGCTACAAGTATTCATCAACAGCTGCCTTCGTGACATACTGAAGATCAGCTGGACAGAGAAACTAAAGAACACGAATATGTGGCAGCAGACAAACCAAGATCCCATAGATCAGCAGATCACCAGGCAGAAATGGCGATGGACAGGACATACCCTGCGGAAACCCCCAAAGGACATCACCCAGCAAGCTTTGCAGTGGAACCCCTAGGAAAGAGACGGGTCGGTCGTCCTAAGACCACCTGAAGACAATCCTGTGAAGAAGAAATGAAAGGGAGCTGCAATCTGTCATGTGGTGAACTGAAAAAGGCTGCCCAGAATTGAGTGCGCTAGAGAACTGTTGTCGAGGCCCTTTGTTCCTCAAGGAATCCAAGGAAATAAGCAAGTAAGCAATCTTCTGAGATGGACAAATGATGAGCCCAGACCCACAGAAGTTTACTCAAAAATAAGATGATAGGGAAAGAACAATGGTTATTGCATCAGCCAGGTCATATTCCCAATCACTGAAGTGCTAAATTGGCAGTAAGGGCTGTGACCTTGGTGCAACAAGATGATGGACACCATGAAGAGTAGCTTGCAAATACGATAAATGCTTGTGTAAATGGAGAATCTGCCACAATACTTCTAGAAACAAGTATATCTAACTCTGTGAAACCTGATGGCTACACAAAGAAGACAGTACAAGTGCAATTTGTAAATAGTACACAAGATTCATTACCGGTTGACCTTATCCTCAACTTTGTGTATGTTAAAGTGAAGATCAAAGCTGCTTATCTACCAGATGTTACTACACATTATATCATCTGTGGATGCAATATTGTATTTCCCTGTCTGAATCCTGAGACATGTTCTCAAGTGGTTGTAGTACAAACTCATTTCAAAGACAATAAAGCAGATAGTGGAAAGGTTTTCATTCTGTTACCACAGAATCACAGGTTGCTGGTGATTTGAAAAGTCCATGTAAAACCACTGAGAATGTCAGAATGAAAACTACTGAGCTATTATTTCAAAAAAGTTAAAAGTTATTTCATGTAAATTCACTCAATAAGTATAGAGAATATGATGCCATTGAAGTTAAATTAGTCATAGCAACTATAGTGAATGAAGATCTTTACAGTGGTGAATGGAGAGTGTCAAGAATCACAGTACTCAGTAGTTGTCCACTGATGTCAGGAGAGAACCAAGTTTGTCTAACAAAAGACTGCTGTTAATGTGTCTCTGATGTCTTATTCTTAACATAACTACCAGGAAGATCTCATTTGGCAGAGTTTAGTCTTCAAATTAAATTGTGTTAAACCTGTCAAATGTAAATCTTAACAACTATCATGTCTTCAAAGAGACACGAAAAAGAAAGAAGTCATTGAAATACTTGAGGCATTTTTTGAGCCTGCTGAATTACCATATAGTTCATCAACTTTTCTGGTCAGATAAAGATGTTATATAAACAGATTCTGTGTTGACTACTGATGCTAAAGCCAAGTGAAAAGAGTAGAGTACCTGAAAGGGAACATATTTTGTAACATTTGCCACTAAACATTTTCTTTGAAGCTTAATTAAATATTTCAGGTCAACTTAGTTTACAAGACAGACCAACATTTGCTTTCACTAAACCAGATAGGTGTAACCAGTGGAAGGAAGGTCATGCCTTTCTAGATTCATGATACACCTGCTACTTTCACTAAACCTGATAGGAGTAATCAGTGGAAGGAAGGTCATGCCTTTCTAGATTCATGATACACCTGCTACATTCACTAAAATTATGCACAATCCACTAATACCAATAAACTTAAAGAACTGAGAAAGAGTATCTAATTTCATGGACAATGAGATATGAAAAGAACATATGTTGCTAATAATATATATATGCTTGGTTGCGAGACAAAACTGACTGCAACAAAGTGCAAGATTGCATTTAACCAATTCAAGTACCTGTTTGTGCTAGCAAGATAACCGTTTGATAACATTTGTAGACTATGAGTACAAAAGATTTTATTCAATCTTCTATTTAACTGAATAACTAACAGTGAATAATTAATGTATTATCTTTTGTAGCTGCCTTAATTAGACTTGTAATTGTAGTCACTGAGATTGGTCTTTACAAACGATTATGGTAAATAAAAGTATTATTTTATAATAGATGATGTTCTGAGGACAGCCCTGGGTGCTTTTTCAGGAATTAACTCTTCTGCCATGTAGAAGAGCTTAGCTTGGATGCAATGGATAGTGTACAAGATGGTTGAATCTACCCTTGCCTCCATTCAATGTAATTCTTTAAACCAATCTTATAAAAATATTCAATAAGTTTAATTTTTTTTTTTTAAATGTTGAAAAATGGGTCTTTGTTGTTTGCATAAATGCACACACATCACCCATAACACTTGCATTTTCACATAGAATGTATCTTACAATGACCAGCAAAGGACTGAAAAAAAGTGAAGAAAGCTAGTTTAATTCTGATAGTCAATCAGGTTTTTGAAGCATGATTTACTGTCAAAGAGTATAGAGATAATAATTTTATTACTTTTTTAATATGATTTTAAACAGACTAAATAATTTATTTTAAAGTGTTTGGCAATGACATAAATCTTTTCTAATTTTTTTCTCTCATAAGATCTATTTCAAAGATTTACCTAACACAGAAATTGCAACATCTAAGTATCCAATATATCTAAGAAGTATCCAAAATTATTTAACTATATACAATTCCTTTTAGCCTTAGTGAATATTGTCATTTAATGCTATTTATTTCTTCTTTTTTCTTTAAACTAAAGAGAAAAAAATGAAATAAATGACTGGTTCAATTATTGTAATAGAAAAATAAAAGTAGGTATTAAACACATGTGCCAAATCAATCTATCCTGAGTCAGTGATTTGTGTGTGTATGTGTACTTAAAAGTACAAAAATAATGCCATCGGAGGACAGGAAGGAGAGAGAAAAATATATTTTATTTTTTAAAACTTTGCAGGAAATCACTTACATTATTGAATAAATATAAGATAGCAACTTACCCAGAGATCGCACATATAATGCGTTCTTGTCAGTTTTATCATATGATATGCCACCTCTTCTCTGCAGAAACAAAACAAATAAACAAACTTAAATGTTTTGTCATGATATCATAGCAAAATGGTCCTATTTGAGTACAAAAAGAAAGATTATTATACAAGATTTAAATATATATGTCTAAAACATATAGCATTAGAATAACAAAAGTGGGAGAGGGTTATAGAAAGAAACTTTAAAACTTCATCACTTTAGGTATCGTCTCTAACAATCAAAAGAAAAAAAGAAAAAGAACTTTATGTTTATCACAAATTTGTAAGTTAGCCAAACATGTAAACATTTTTCTAGTTATTAAAACTTCGACCAATTTAAAATATATCAAGTAATATTATTCTTATTACTGTAACAATACATACACTTTGAGGGAAAATGTTTATATGCAATGTGTATTTTAAAACTTAATGCTAGTGCTTATTATATTAGCTATTTTAACTGTTACAGTCTGATGTCAGTTCGATTACCATCTTGCGACTCTGAGGTAATAAATTTCAACAACAAAAAATCCCCACAATTGAAAGATGATGTGCATAACTACAACATTGCGGGCTGAGGTTCACTGGAGACAACACTAAAATGACACGACACAATCTGACGGCATCAGCAGTGAATGGGTTAACGGATTCAATTCACGGATTGCAAAATTGCTAGTGTCAATCATGAGCTTACAGGAAAGCGATATAAGAAAAATCTCCAGAGATCTGCCATTTATTAGAAGATAATACTGCCAAGTTCTTAGAGTGCAAAGTCGGGGACTGTCTCTATCTAGTCTCATTGTGTTGCGCTGCATTGTGTAGATGTAGAGCACTAATTTCATTTCAGTTCTCTTTATCTTATCAGGAGTGAAGTGTTGGAGGGAGGTGGTGGTGTTACATTTCTGGTGTGAAGGTGAGTAGTGAACAGCTTAAGATCTGATCCCTGCTTTCTTTCCTTTTATTATTTTTTTAAAGGAAAACTTTATATTTATTAATCACATTTTCTTTTCTCAATCTATCAGCGTCACATACTTAATGAAGAAATTACACTGCCTGGACTGAGTGGAGTTTTTTTGCACCTCAAAGCTTGTGTCATCTAATGAAAGAGATCGCGTACTTTCAATGAATTAGTTTTCTTTTACTACACCCACCCGCTTTTAATTTTAGCAGCAAGAAGTCTCTTGTCTTGATGTTCGGCAAAGGAACTGACTCCCGACTCGCGGAGGGTGGGGGTAAGACCCACGTCATGAAAGAAAGTTCTACAGCAGTTGGGGGCCAGCTTGCGATTTTGTCACAATGTTTTCAATGTAAGCTTTCCGACAGCGGCTTTCATGTGTTGGAAGCGAGGCTGCGTCAGGGCCACTCACTATGGTCTTGCCTTCAATGCGTCAAAAGAGATTATCAATTGAAACCTGGCGAATTTCACAAAAGGGACCTAGACCGCTCGCACACGCGCCGTAATCAAAAATCGCTGTATTGCATACATAAACTCACACAGCCTTTCTGATTACAGTGACCTTACCCTTCATGTCAATGCAAATATTCTAACAATGGAGAAAAGGGGAAGGAAAAAAAAATGAAAGGTAGAAGGTGTGTGTGGAGGGGGGTCTTTTTGAAAGCACCAAAATAAATTTCCATACATCATCTATACTGCTATCGATTCACCGTCAGGTTACATTGTTGAAACCGATCTCGAAAAGGCACACATTGGTAGAAGTAATGCAACTCAAGTCGTCCATCGCACAAACAACGCGATGATCGCACGATAAAAAAAATAAAAAAATAACTGCAATCTCGAGTTAAGTTTGACCCTTTCTCGACAAAACGTTAAGGTGGCGACTGCTGGAATCGACCTCTGCAAAACAAGGAGCCGGTCTTTTAAATACAGGACCAGCATTTCTGAACTGCAGCGCCTGCAAAGAACAGACACCACTGCCGCCACCAGTTGCGGCAAATCGATTTGTATCGGAGTTCCCCTTCGCACAGATGTGCGTCACAACGCAGAAAACAGACAATGTACGCACTATACATACGTCGAAGGGGTCTTTGTGGGCAGACTACTAAAAATAGCTCATGCTTCGAATCGGCGGCGATATGCTCCCCGAGAGATTGCGGTTTTCGGGCAGTAGCCACTTACGACTCCCCATTCCATTTCCAAATACACGTGTTACGAAATAACATAATACACGTGTTCCCCAAATAATATATTATTTCATTTGTCTGGTTTTGTTTGTTTTTTTTAAAGAAAAAAAAGAGTAACAGATATCTTTTGGAAAGTGTAAATCATCTTTAAAAAAAAAATATGTAACGAAAACCTTCACAGTTATGACGTGCATAACGTAATCGATATCGAATAAGTGATCGATGATTAGTCGGTTCCATTCAAAATTGTAGCTCAAATCAGCCAAGATATAAAGTAAATTTATAAGCATATGTATCGACTTTTAAAACCGCTGTGTGTGTATGTGTGTGTGTACGTGGAATATAAGCAGTTTTAACTTACTGACAGTCCCGCTAGACTAAAAGAGTCACTCAACACAGTAATGGATTGCTGACAAAGTAACATTGCACCACACACGCATTAGGTCACGGCTCCTAGCCCTTTTGACAGCTGGCATCCCATGGCGCGACTGACCTTTAGGATAAGGTTTTTGGATGAGGCCTTGACATGAGAAAGATTCACTCAAGTTCAACGCTGAATATGTAGCAGTCAGTTTCCCTGAAGAGTTAATATACTTGCATACAAATTCTGTTGACAGGTGACGTCATTAATTCAGAACAATGGGTTGAAAAATGTATCACTTTATCCAGAAGTAGACGTACGCAAGTTGTGCCATTTGACGTCATCAGTTCCGACCAATGGAGGGGTGGAATAGGAGTGGAGGGCGAGCCAGTGTGTCGAGGTCACGAGAGCTTACATCTATAATAAATGTCAGAATAACGGCAAGAAATCATCCTTTAACTAGGAGAGTGTTCCGGTCTAGTGGACAGGTAATTTACCATTTCTCAGAGCTGCAACATGTAACATCCTACTGATTGAGATGAAAGGTGGCAGTATCTACTAAAAATAATGACTAATTGTTAAGTTTATAAAGTCCTCTCTAACGCTTGCAGATCTCACAGACGGCTCTACTTATCTTAGCGAGTGACTAGTTCTAAAGGACTGGTCTCTAGACGTGAGTGGCTAATTCTAGAATACTGATCTCTACTTCAGATGAGTGATTTTCTACAGTACTAACCTCTATGCATGAGTGATTAATTGTAGATCACTGATTTCTAGACGAGAATTAATTCTAAAGTACTGATCTATTTTAGACGAGTGGGTAGTTCTTTAATAGTACTGATCAGAATTATTATAAAAATCATAAAAATAGGTAGGTAGGTTGAACCTATTTAGTGAAAAATGCCTATTGTTCTTCTTGATAATCCATCCTGGTGCCAATTCTTTCTGTGATGTAACTTTGACTGACGACATCTACATGTACAAACATGGTCACTCCACGACTTGTGCTGCCTTGCAGCCGGGCTCATAGATACGCTAGTCACTGATGACAGCAATTATCAGATGTTTCGTATTACAAATATAATATAATTTTCATTTCTTTTTTGCCTATTATTGTGATAATGGTAATGAGCTTTTTGTGCAAAGAAAATACCTATTTGGGTACTGCTTGTATAATCTGATTTTTCTTTTAATTGACACCAAGTATACATTTGGTGTTAAGTAAATACCCACTGAGGTACTACTGCTTGTATAATAATTGGGTTCTTTTCTTTTTAAATAACACTAATGATGAATTTGGTGCTAAGTAAATACCCATTTGGGTACTGCTTATATAATTTGATTTTTCTTTGATTGACACTAATGATAAACTGGTCTAATAATGCAGCCACGTGGGTATTGCTTACGTAACTATATTTGATACAGAGCGAGAAAAGGAGAGAGAGAGGGATCCAGGGCACTAGTGAATAATACATGTAAACAAACGGGAGATAGTATTTGTTTTTAATAATGCGGCCGTGTCACCAAAGCCCTGGATGCGCAACATATCTTACGCTGCCACAATTATCCCGTTTTCCGCATCTACTTCCGGGCCGCACTTGTAATCAGGTCGCCCATTCGTGTGCTAGGCATAAGAGGTCGCGCATTCGTACATTAGGCGTAACAAATGCGAAATACTTCAAGTTCCTCATGTTTTTTTCGGCGCATTTTCGAATTTGTTTTCCCCTCTGTACGCGTGTGCGTTTTCCCGTTTATTACTAGTTTATCTGCTGTTCATAAACATATAATTAAATTTGCTTGTAAGCAGCGGCATACCATTTTCCTCAGAAAGTATTTTAGTTATCCCCCGTTCTCTCTTTTTCCCTCCGAGAATATACAGGGTGGCCCAAAAGTAGGTTTACAGTTATTAAACTACCTTTTATATGGTTGAAGTTACGTAAAAAACATTCCTCAGAGTATAAATCTAACTTACATAAACAGCTTTTTCCTTGCTAATTGTAATTTATTTATTATGTAAAGCTAACTTTTTACTTGATACTATTTTTTAAATTTATATATTGTTTATACTCGTACTATTCAAATAAATAGTCTACGTGATAACTGTAAACCTACTTTTGGGCCACCCTGTACACGAGGTACATACAAAAAAATAAAAATTAAAAAAAATAAAAGAAGAAAAATAAACTTAACATCTAAATAATCTTGTCACTTTCTCAGTACTTATTCACAACACGTCTGGTGCCAACAATCTCCCCGTTTGATCAACTCTGTATCTGTACATCTTGTCAATACTCAAGCACGAAACAACAACTATGAAAACCATGAAGTTCATTCGATAAATTCTGAGAATCATTTGACTATGCGACTTTCGGTCGGTTTACACACACACACACACACACACACACACACACACACACACACACACACACACACACACACACACACACACACACACACACACACTCACTCCTAGAGGCAGTAACCATTTGGACTAGCTTCCCCTTGTCTACCTGGAGACACGAGCGCCACCACCCAAACTATGAAAAAGAAGACCACTCTAACAGGGACCAGTTTACATCAGCAGTTTCGGGTGCATTGTTAGCAGTGCGTAGGTACCACTTTCTAGCTTGTGTTAATGACGACAGGTCTGTTTACTGTACACAAAAAGCAGGAGAAGCGACGTCGACTTTAAGCGTTAGGTTTCAAATCCTGTGGGATTAAGACTTATTATGGAGGCGTGAGTTTATGGGTTTCCGTCAAAATACAAAAAGGTGGTTCCCTACGCTAATTTTCAAAAAAATATATATCATGCTCTGTAAAGAGGTTGAAAACAGTACAACCTCTTCCATTTCTATGCAGCACAGTACAACACATTGCTTTGATATGAAATCTAGCATGAAAGTGAAATTACAGAGAAGTCGACCTGTCCACCGGGTTGTGGAATGTCGGTGCGTGGTCTTCGCAAAAAGCAGAACACCAAAACAGCCCAGATCATGGAACAACTTACAAGTATGAAACTTGACAGTAAACGCATATACAGAGTTGTGTGGAATCACACAAAACATTGAATAGAGCAAGCACTTTGACAAACTACGCCCAGAACACGGCTGTTGGAAATCCAAGGAATTATAGGCATGAATTTACGAATATTCCAAAAAGAGAAAGCAATATCCTTGTTTATGTTTAAAAAAAAATAAGATGGTCAGGTATACAGGACTTAATGAGGATGTCCAATACAATGGATTTAGTCAGGTATATAGGGCTTACTGAGGATGTCCAATACAATGGATTTGGTCAGGTATATGGGGCTTATTGAGGATGTCCAATACAATGGATTTGGTCAGGTATATAGGGCTTATTGAGGATGTCCAATACAATGGATTTGTATATAGGTATATTTGGTCAGGTATATAGGATTTAAGAAGAATGTCCACTATAATGGATTCCGACAGAACTACAAGTACTGGAAATCCAAGGGTCCCGTTTTCTCAGTCGGTGTTCGAATTCAATTGTGCATCTCACACACACACACACACACACACACACACACACACACACACACACACACACCATCCTTTCTTTCGTTCCGTGGAAGACAATTTTCCTACCAGATATAACAAAAAATTGTTAAAAACAGACGGGTGTTTGGTGTGCTTACATTTCACTAAAATTTTTATCGTTATCGAATTTTGTTGTAAAATAATCCAGTATATATTTGATAAACAGTGCAGTGCTAATACCAATAAGTCATGCGCAATACTGAATAAAATAATTAAATTAATTAATGTCATACAAACTTTGCAACAAAACGAAAACCAAACAAATAAAACTAAAAATGATAATAATTCCCATTGTCAGAAGGTCGAAATCTATTTCGAGTAAAAACAACGCTACAAGAATGCAATGTGAATTTACTGTAATTAAAATTATAACCCTGGCTTTAAAATACAATGGGAGAGAATGAACTCGAAAATATTCTGACAAAGTGATACAGCGGATATGGAATTGGAAGGTTTTGTCATGGTGGTGATGGTGTGTTGTGTGTGCATGTGTGTGTGTGTGTGTGTGTGTGTGAGAGAGAGAGAGAGAGAGAGAGAGAGAGAGAGAAGTTATTTATAGAGTGCCGATATGTCAAAACGGTAGATATTTGATGCTGGTTTGCCATAACGGTGAGATTTTGATGTCTGTACGTCATAAGGTAACACAGTAAGTCAGTGCGTTCGTTATAGCTGTAAAATATTTTAAGACGGTACGTCAGTGGCAAAATGTTTGAAGGCACGTCACAATGGTAATACATTTTTATGTCGGTGCATTATAACGATAAGAGATTTTAAGTTGTCACGCCATAATAGTAATAGATTTTATACCGGGTCGTCATAATGCTAACGTGTTTGGTGCCGGTACCACATCTCGGTAAGAGTTTGCTTGTTTAAATGTCATACTGGCAAGAGTTTTATATCTGAATATAATAATGACAAAAGATCTGGTGTTACACTTAACGGGAAAAAGGTTACGTCGGCACGTGAAAATGAAAAGACATCTGAAACCTGTACACTAGGACTGTAAGATATTACAAACCTGTACATTGGGGTTGTAAGACATTTGGAAACTGTACACTAGGACTGTAAGATATTACAAACCTGTACATTGGGGTTGTAAGACATTTGGAAACTGTACACTAGGACTGTAAGATATTACAAACCTGTACATTGGGGTTGTAAGACATTTGGAAACTGTACACTAGGACTGTAAGACATCTGAAGCTTTTTAACTAGGAGAAAAAAATACCTGAAGCCATGTAACAAGGACAGTAAGACATATTAATCTTGTACACTAGGGCAGTAAAACAGTAGACTAGGACTGTAAGACATTTTAAGACAGTACACTAGGACTGTAAGACATTGTAAGCCTGTACATTAGGACTGAAAGACATTTTAAGACTGTACACTGGGACTGTAAGACATTAAGCCTGTACATTAAGACTGTTAAGACATTTAAGACTGTAAGACATTGTAAGCCTGTACATTAGGACTGTAAGACATTTTAAGACTGTACACTAGAACTGTAAGACATTTTAAGACTGTACACTAGGACAATAAAAGCCTGTACACTAGGACTGTAAGACATCTTAAGCATGTTCACTAGGACAATAAAAACCTGTACACTTGGACAGTAAGACACATGAAGCAGTTAACAATAGTAAAAAGAATGGATAAGATATTTTTTGTTTATCACTTTTGCTAATAAGAATGTTATTATATATTTTTTATTCAGTTTGTCCAAAGAAAATTAGAAAAAAAGTTACTTGATCTTCTCAATACACTTAAACACTTTAAAAAACAAACAAACACCAGATCTGTAATGTTTATGGAAAATAAATAAATAAAATAGGAATATTCATTGACTGTTTGTTTCAGTATATTTTATATTTTGCAGTTCCCATAATGAAAACGTCTTCATTACGTGTATACCCATTAACTACCACTTTCTTCACAATTCACTAAGAGTGATACACGCGGCCCGGAGCCTATCAATCAAGCAAAGTCCGGATGCCAAACAGTGAAGAGCCCCATTGTGTCTTAATCTAGCAGACATTATCCAGAGCTTTGGACATACACACACAATTAGAAATTTAAAAAATATTCTAAGAAAGAACATTTTTTTGAATGCACATCTCGCTTTGGAGGACTGCTTTTTTTTTTTTCTGCAAAAGGTCACCGTATACAACATGTAACCTGACCTAAGACAAAAGACAAAGGGTACTCAGAACTAGCTTACGACTAAGACAATAGGTACTCAGAACTAGCTTACGAGGAAAGACGTAGGCATTTAAACAGTAATGTTTATAGATCGCAGTTTTGTGTCAGCTGAATTCATATAACGTACGAACACAAAAACTCGCCAGAAAATTATGTGACGCAAGCACGTGTCATTGGAGGGGAGATGGGGGGGGGGGGGGCTACCTAGCCTTGAATGCTATCGCAGTGAACCTTTTTCGTTTTGCTTCTCTCTACAAGCTAGATTTAGAACCAGGCTCCAGAGCCAAGATAACAGGACCTGTGTAGAGAGCCAATGCCGGACTTCTAGAGGACGTGATCTGAGCAAAGAATGCATGCGGCTCAACTGTCAGCAATTTGTGCAGGTGAAACGGAAATTAAACTCCAACCTATGTGAGAGCAGGCGATGCTGAGTTTATACTACACCAACCTGAGCAAGCGTTGATAAGGTTACACTACACCCGACCTCAGCAAGCATTGTGCGAGGGATCTGAGTAAATCATGGGTGAAATTAACGTTAACTCAATTTCAGCAAGTGACGCTGAATTCGTGCAACCAATGTAAGCATTCGATGCTGGTATTGTACTAGAAGTGGTCTGAGCAAATGGTACTAAATTCCACAACTCTGAATTGCACAACTCTGAATTGCACTACAAAACTTATACTACAGGTTATACTATACTAAAGCAAGTGATGACATCCTACCATAGAAAATCTCAGCGCGTACTATACTTTTATATTACAACCTATCTCAGCGTGTAATATACATATACTACAACCTTTAATATTATAACCTAACTCAGAGTGTAATACTGATATTCTACTATAGCCTATGTCAGTGTGTAATACAAATGTCATACTATAGCCTATGTCAGTGTGTAATACTGGTGTTATGGGCAATTCCAGAAAAAAGCTCACATTTCACAAAAATTCAAACTTGATTAGACACTTAATTTCTATCATATATGTTAGTAGAAATGTCTAAACTATTAGATCCAAAGCGAATTTTGACCATGGGTGATGTCCCCTTGCCGCCATCTTGTTTCCTGAGAACAAGGTGCTTTTAGAAAGGTAATTCTTTACTGTTGGTTTTGAATTTAAGGCATTTAACTGTTCACATTGCATAATTTGTTCTGAAAACAAAGATAAGACTTCTCTTCCTCAGAGTCCAAGGAAAAAAACTGCTATTGTAAGAGCTCTTGTAGCCCATTTGGGACCATACGTACTGAAAAAGTAAAAACTGAAAAGGGTCATACCCAGAAAGGTTGATGACTTTTATAACAGTGATCACATCTCTTGGCAAATGCTTGGACATAAAGACTACATTACCACAATTAAAGATGGCAAGAAGGTTAAAGTTCAAAAGAAGATCATGCTCAGTAGAGTGTCTGAAGCATTTAAAGAATTTAAGAAAGAGAATCCAGATTGAAAAATCTACCTTTGCCACTCTTTATCCAGCTCATACCAGTTTCAGTTAAGGATCAGGCAGTTTGCTGTTACAAGTACCATGGAAATTCTGAAATGCTTTGTTCAGGGCTAAAGAAGATTAAATTTGACTTGCCAGACTGCATATCTTTAATCACAATGACTCCTTGTTATCCACAAAGTATTCATTGTAATCTTGGCAACTGTAAAGAATGATATGATCTTGATCAAAATATTATTCCAAATATCTTGCCAGATATTAAACATGTGGACAAATCTTGCACTTTCATTCAAAGGAAAAGTAAAAGCTGAAATGCTAAAACTGAATTGTCCAAGCAAATGTATATTCTTAGAGAGCAAAGCTTCATTGTATAACTCCTTGAAAAAAGACAGTGTATGCAAATTCCTCAATCTGACGAAATAATCCTGCAAGAAGACTTCTCAGAAAGCTTTGACGGAAACAGCAGAGTGAGATCATTTCAGCTCATTGGATTCAAGAAGGGACCACTATTTTCACTGCAGTGATTCATTCTAAATCAGGATGCACGTCTTATGCTGTAATCAGTGATGTGCTTCAACATGGTAAGTTTGCTGTCATAACTTTTAATAGAGCCATGCTATGATCAGTGATGAGCTTCAACATGGTAAGTTTGCTGTCATAACTTTTAATAGAGCCATGCTATGATCAGTGATGAGCTTCAACATGGTAAGTTTGCTGTCATAACTTTTAATAGAGCCATGCTATGATCAGTGATGAGCTTCAACATGGTAAGTTTGCTGTCATAACTTTTAATAGAGCCATGCTATGATCAGTGATGAGCTTCAACATGGTAAGTTTGCTGTCATAACTTTTAATAGAGCCATGCTATGATCAGTGATGAGCTTCAACATGGTAAGTTTGCTGTCATAACTTTTAATAGAGCCATGCTATGATCAGTGATGAGCTTCAACATGGTAAGTTTGCTGTCATAACTTTTAATAGAGCCATCACAGATCGTATTGCAAGCTCATGGATTAGCATTCAGAATTTTTTTTCATATGGTGCTGGTGGACAGTTTAAGAATTGTTTTAATTTGTCCACTCTTTCTCATCCCACATTACTACATAAAGATATGCTCTCAAGGCAATCTTTTTCATCAGAATTAGAATAACACTGTCTCTTTGGTGTCAATTTCTGTACAAAATATACATGTGTAAATTCATTTTACTCCTGCTACTCTTCTGTAAAGACATTTATTTATTTTTATCTGTTATATACTGTCATTTTATCTGTGGATTCAATTAGTGTTTTTGCATTATCTTCAGTTTTTAAAAGAAAATATGTTTGTAGTTTGTACATAAACCTTGTGTATTTTATCACAAGCGCGTTGAGCTTCTGTAAGGTAAAGAGTTTTTTTTTTAAATCTTCCTTTATTATCAGTCATTATTAAGTCAATAAATTAAAATATATAAACAGATCGGTAAAAATAAAATAGAATTATCGTTTTCTACATGTGATTTAACTTTGGAACGCTGAGCAAAGTCCGGAACTGTTCTAGTTCACATATTCATGGATAACGCAATCGTTCTCCAGACAATGACTTCTAAGCCATCATTTCTACAAATATTCTTCCAGGTCGTGACAGATACCATCATTTCTGCCACTGTTCTGCCAGGTCGTGACAATGAGATATCATTTCTACAAAAGTTCTTCCAGGTCATGACAGATACCATCATTTATGCCGCTGTTCTGCCAGGTCGTGACAATGATATATCATTTCTACAAATGTTCTTCCAGGTCATCATCAAAAGCATTCAGAATTCTTGATCAGAATCGATGGCTAATTATTTTAATAATCACTGCCAAACCAGAGAGTGTGCGAAATGCTGGAGAACCAAAGTTGAAACTGAAGGTGTTTGTTTCTAATGCCACGTACGAGTAAGTATAGAGATTGTTCTCCAGCTTAGATGTGTCTGTGTTTAACGCTACCTACGAGTATTGAGATTGTTCTCCAGCTTAGATGTGCCTGTATTTAACGCTACCTACGAGTATTGAGATTATTCTCCAGCTTAGATGTGTCTGTGTTTAACGCTGCCTACGAGTATAGAGATTGTTCTCCAGCTTAGATGTGTCTGTGTTTAACGCTACCTACGAGTATAGAGATTGTTCTCCAGCTTAGATGTGTCTAAAGCATTTGGAATAAAGTGAAAACTAAGTACCTCTTATATACTTACTGAATTTCAAAAACGCCAGTAACAATAATAACAAACAATATAAGGAAAAAATACCAATGGTTGGCAGTGCTTTACTTCACAGACTTGTCATTTTTGACTGAACAGATCAAAAAGACGAGAGGAAATTTCTAGAGATCCCTTTTAAGAGAAAAGTCTTTTTTAAAAAAAAAAAATGTCGACGTCAACAGACAGAACGGCAGAAGTCGGGAGAACGCATGAAAGAATAGTGTCATTGTGCCCCTTTGTAGTGCCGTCTTTACCATTTTATTTATAGCCTGAAAAACAAGACCAAAAATAACTTATCTTTACAGTCACTATGCTTATTTCCATTATTCTAAAGGGTTCGATTTTAAATTTAGACTCTGGGTTTGCATTGTATAATAAAAACCTATCGTTATTATGCAAGAACGGGAACATGTTAGCAGACGATAATGTACTGAGTGCAAAACTACTGCGAATCACAGAGCTACCTTTGTGATCCACTCGCGTGCGTGCGTGAATGTGAAATCTTGAAAAAACATCTTGTTTTACTATAAACAAGAATGGCACGAGAAACTTACACCAAGTGACTGATTTAAGAATATTCTGACAGGAGTTTGGGGACATTATTCAGTGCTTTAGCACCTCTGCTAGAGAAAACTTAAATTTAGGTGTGGCGTTAGCTGTACTAAATAAAACTCATGACAACCGATACAGGTATGAACTAATAATAACTGCTCTTGTACAAAATACACACAAGCAACCTGTAATTCTCCGTTGTTCTCACCATGCCAGCTTCAGACCAAAGTTTCTTAATGTGAGAAGTATGCTGAAAATTATAGTTTAAATCTATAAGAGCTCTTCTCATTACTGGCTCTTGTGCTCTATTATCAAGATGAAATTTAGACAGCAAACTGAGTCAACGACCGAAAGTTGGATTTTTTACAAATTAAGTGTTTACTAAATGCAATTGTATTAGTATTTTTAATTATCATTAGTAATGTATTTAAAAATTATAAGTATGGGTTGTAAATGGCCCTTGGAATTGGCTTTTTGTTAAAGTTATACCATGCTATAACTATAATGAAATTATGTAATACGCATTATCAAACTGTCATGTTGATTTATATTGCTGAAATGGAAAATTTTCTGCGTTTCCTTTACAGAACCAACGGCTTATATCACAAATAAATTCTGAGTTAGATCACATGTAAGTTCTGAGTTATATCACATGTAAGTTCTGAGTTATATCACATGTAAGTTCTGAGTTATATCACATATAAGTTCTGAGTTATATCACATGTAAGTTCTGAGTAATTTAGCTTATGTCTTATTCATATACATTCATATGATCAATTTAGTTCATATCTTATTCCTACGTTCAATTTAGTTCATATTTTATTCATAATTATGTTCAATTTATTCCATATTTTATTCATATGTTCAATTTAGTTCATATCCATATCTTATTCCTATGTTCAATTTAGCCCATATCTTATTCACATGTTCAATTTAGTCCATATCTTATTCCTATGTTCAATCAAGTCCATATCTTATTCCTATGTTCAATTTAGTCTATATCTTATTCACATGTTCAATTTAGTCCATATCCTATTCCTATGTTCAAAGTAGGACTGTACAAGACCTAGCCTAGTCTGAGGATCCAAGAAATTGTTTATGATTGATTAATGTTAGTATCACAATGTCCTCTACACACGAACAAACTGCTGCATATTTATTGGACAAAAGGTCTGAAAAATAGGAATCTAAGAGTGTGATTTGTATGAATGATAAAACTGAATTTGTCAGGTAAATCACAGAAAGCATGTACAGTGTAAAGATATATAAAGTGTCAAAACAGAATGTCTTGTGAGATTATGTAACCAATTTCATGGCTTCAACTTGGAATAATATAACCAGGTGACAGATGAAAGATTTGTATTGTATAACTATTTTAGAAACAGAAAAACGTTATTCACACATGTACACTGGTTGATAAGAATCCTTAAGTAGGCAGGTGATTTGGTGAGTGACATTTTATGAAACATTTCCATAACCTTTCTGTTATGAATCATGATTGAAATACCATATTTACTTCTTCGCTAGAATAAATGTTGTTTAAGAAAATACAAGACATTGCTAGAGTTGGCTGGTTACTGAGAATAGTAGTGACTGGAATGGAACACCAATATATGAGGGCATTCACTAGAATAAATGTTGTTTAGAAAATACAAGACATTGCTAGAGTTGGCTGGTTATTGAGAATAGTAGTGACTGGAATGGAACACCAATGTATGAGGGCATTCACTAGAATAAATGTTGTTTAAGAAAGAGTACTAGTCACAGTGTAAAATGTTTATGTTTTGGTAATCATAGAGTTTACAGAAAGAGTTGCCACATATTTTGCAGAATGCCAAAGATTGAGTACTTCAGTGAATCACTACTATAATATTAACCAATGAACTATTATTACACTATAAGTCAAGTGAACCACTACTAACTTTTTACACTATTAACTATTGAACCACTACTACATGCCCATTTCTATACTATTAACATGTAACCACTACTACATTACTAACAAGTGAACCACTATTACACTATTAACAAATGAACGAACCACTAATGCACTATTAACAAGCAAAACATTTCTATACTATTAACATGTGAACCACTACTACATTACTAACAAGTGAACCACTATTACACTATTAACAAATGAACGAACCACTAATGCACTATTAACAAGCAAAACATTTCTATACTATTAACATGTGAACCACTACTACATTACTAACAACTACATTACTTACTACACTAGTAACCAATGAACCACTACTACACTATTAACATGCGAACCACTACTACATTACTAACAAGTGAACCACTATTACACTATTAAAGTATTAACAAGTGAACCACTGCTTCACTATAAACAAGCAAACCATTTCTAAACTATTAACCAGTGAACCACTACTAAACTGCCCATTTCTATACTATTAACCAGTGAACCACTACTACATTACTAACAAGTGAACCACTATTACACTATTAACCAATGAACCACTAATACACTATTAACAAGTGAACCACTACTACACTATAAACAAGCAAACCATTTCTAAACTATTAACCAGTGAACCACTACTACACAACTAGTAAGTGAATCACTACTACACTATTAACCATTAAACCACTGCTACACTACTAACCACTGAACCATTACTATAATATTAACCATTGAATTACTACATTACTAACACCAGAAGTGAGTAAGCTAGGATGTAATTCTCCACTAGCCATATCGATAGTTACTGGAGATTCTGTAGAAAAATTCAGTCTCAGTTCAAATTTCATAAACTAAATACTTGTGAACCTTTACTGTAGCGTTACCAGGGAACATGACGTCTGATATTCCATTACTCATTTACAAGAAAAATAAAAAAATCAATATGTACGACGTCATTCAGCCCGATTTTGACATTTTAGAATATACGGAATGTTTAGCATGCTGTAAAACCGCATGCTACAGAATAAAATAAACATATTCTCATTGGGATAACGTCAGCATTTTACAGCTGCAAAAAATTCCATAAATCTTATCATTAAAAATGGTAATGATAACTTTAACCATCTACAGTGTGGCAGTGACCGTAAATAGTACAAGATATAGTATTAGTAATAGATATAGAAATTGTACAAGATACAAGATATCTGAAACAATTAAGCAGATTTAAGCGTCACTTAAAATTTACCCTTCATATTTTCGTCGTAGAGAGTTGAAGATTTTCATCCCATTTCTTTCTGTGGTTGTCAATGCCGACTCCATCAAAATGTGTTTTAATTCATAACTTAGTGTTTAGTACATAGTTATTTAAAGCTGTGTTCAAGACTGATTGCAAATGACATATATATATAGGAACTACTTGATGCAAGGAATGAAAAGAAAAAAATATCCCTTCTGAGGAACGAAAGAGACCGGAGAGTTACAATTGCATATGTACATACACACATTACACCTCTGTCTCAACACCACACCCCTCTCTCAGTCTCTATCTCCCTTTATACACACAGCCAAAAACAAAGACAGATTTAAGACGCACTTTTTAACAAGACAACTAACTGAAGCGCTAAGCCTGAAGCGCAATTCTTAAGACTAGCCACTGATGGCCTTAAAGCCGTGTCGAGCTGTAGGAGAGAAGACAAGGGCAAGGTAAAGAGCGAAAGTTCAAGTTGCGCCGTCAGCTGACACTGATAGGTTCAGACGCGAACATCTACGACCTACGCGAACAACAGCACTAGTCTGGAAGCTACCATTACTCGGAGAGAACAAACAACATATGCAAATACCGCCTCAGACTGCCAGAGATAAAAACGCACACCATAAAGAAAATATGTTAGAATCATTGTTGCTGGGGTGGTTTGTTTGTTTGTTTGTTTGTTTAATCATTGTTGTTTGGGCATTGTGCTGTTTAAAAATAAAAACAACCAAAAAGATACTTTGTTCTGCTTAACATTCTCATTTCAGTTGAGTTCATGACTCAAATGGAGGACGGGTCATCAATAATAATTTACTCAGTGGATGGTTAAAGATAGTGTGGAGGGTGTTTTGTTTAAATGTCAAATTTTTATTTGTTTGAAGTTTTAAAAATAGTATAAATTTCGAATGTGTGGCGTTATTTAAGCAATTCATAAATAATTCATTTTTATTAATTTTAAAAAGTATTAAGACCCGGAAAGATTGTGTGTTGTTTTTAAGTGCAATTTAACAATGAAATAAAGTGAAAAAGAATGTACAGCATCACTAGACTCAAGTGAGAGTAGAAATATTTTGAGTTGATAAATATCTACGCATTGTCATCAAAACAGTGCTCACAACTTAATAATAGACATCAAGAGCTGATAAATATCATTAAGATATTACTAATAACTTTATACTAACCACCATGAGTTGATAAATATCTATGCATCATCTATCTATCATCAAAATATTATCATAACTTAATAACCATCATAAGCTGATAAAAGTCTACGCATTATTAAAATATTGCTAACAACTTAATAATAGCCATCATAAGCTGATAAAAATATACGCATTATTAAAATATTGCTAATAACTGAATAATAGCCATCGTGAGCTTATACCTACGCATTATCATCAACATATTTCTACTTATTTAATAAATATCATAAACTAGTGGATCATTACGAAAATATCACTAATTACTTAGTATCACTTTAATGCTGATTGAACTTTTATTATATAGATTTTTAAATGGTGCTGTTTAACTTTGACTGTTGATTCTCCATGGCGTTACTGCTTTGTTAAGAGTTGACTGATCAATTTACACGGCGTTACTGCTTTGTTAAGAGTTGACTGTTCAATTTACATGGCGTTACTGCTTTGTTAAGAGTTGACTGTTCAATTTACATGTCGTTACTGCTTTGTTAAGAGTTGACTGTTTAATCTACATGGCGTTAGCTTCTTTGTTAAAGTGTTGATTGTTTAACGGTTAAACTTTAACCTAAGTGGCGATAAGTGTTGACTGTTCATTCTAAACGTTACTGCTTTGTTAAGAGTTGATTGTTCATTCATGGCGTTACTGCTTTGTAAAGTGTTGACTGTTTGATCTATAGGGCGTTGCTGCTTTAAGCGTTGACTGTTCATTGTAAACATACCGCTTTGTTAAGTGTTAACTGTTTAATCTACATGGTGTTACTGTTTTGTTAAGTGTTGACTGTTTATTAATCTACATGGTGTTACTGTTTTGCTAAGTGTTGACTGTTTATTAATCTACATGGTGTTACTGTTTTGTTAAGTGTTAACTGTTTATTAATCTACATGGCATTACTGTTTTGCTAAGTGTTGACTGTTTATTAATCTACATGGTGTTACTGTTTTGTTAAGTGTTGACTGTTTAATCTACATGGTGTTACTGTTTTGTTAAGTGTTGACTGTTTAATCTACATGGTGTTACTGTTTTGTTAAGTGTTGACTGTTCATTCTAAACAATGCTCCTTTTGCCGCTAGCATCGTTAGATTTCACAGAAAAGTCCCAAAGGAATTTATCTTCCACTGCCAACAATTGCTTTGATAATTTCTGTCAGTGTCCCCGTTTTTACTTCGTGCAGGCCAATCTTTACAGGTCATAGGAAGACCGGCCCTCCCTGATAAAGGGGTATACTGTGTTCAACGGGTATCGGTCCTGTCTCTTTAACACGAGATAATGCACAGTTGTCTAATGTAGCAGGAAGCCATGCACACACTTCAAGTTAGGGGTGAGTGTCGAGCCAGAATATAGCCAGAACAGTAATGGGTTAACTAAAAGCCGTGAATAACATACACTACGGTCGCAGAATGAAGAGTAAAATCGAAACAAAGCAGAAGTACCATTTAAGAATCTATAACCAACAATTGCAGTTACGCCAATTAAATATCACCATTCAAAGCTAACAAAACAAAAATAGCCACTTTAAATCTACAGTAAGTGCTAAACAAAACAATAGAGCCACTTTAAATCTACAGTAAGTGCTAAACAAAACAATAGAGCCACTTTAAATCTACAGTAAGTGCTAAAAATAGGAATGCGGGTGGGGAAAGTATCCGTAAAAACTGAAGACAGAAATGTCAGTGAAGTAAAAACAAAACGAAGTCGTAATGTTAATAACAATGAAACAAAAATATCAGTAAAAATTTATAAGTTAAAACTTAAACAAAGCTGTAAAGGTAATTAAAATTACAGCTTAACTACTCCAGCAGTAATGATTTGCTCAATTAAACTTTATATTTAATCCAATCTAAGTAGTAATCATTCGCTCAATTAGAAACTACAGTTAAAACTCATATAAAGAGTAATGAATTTCTCAATTAAAATCAACAGTTAAAACTCATCTGAATAGTAATAGCTTAAAATTACTTAACAGCTTACAATTGAAATCGACAGCAATATACAATTGAAAACTACATGTACTCTCTTCCGCTATGAGCGATGCAAAGTATGTAATGAGAGAACTAATCTCTCCCACTCTATATAATGAGAGAAAGAATTTCTCCAACTCTTTGCAGGGGGAAGTATGCAACGAGAGAACGAATCTCTCCCACTCTGAGCAGAGGGAAAGTATGCAATGCTGGAAACTACTCCATCCCGTTCCGCTAAAGGCGAAGTATATACAGCTATAGACTAAGGGCAAAGTATATACATTACAGACATTACAACACATGTACAGCGTTGACGATGACCTCTCTTCAACTCTCTATCTAAACACAGCCAACAAAAGGCCGACACCTAAACTGAGACAACTTGTGACACTCGATGCTGACTTTATAGATGAACTTGTGACTCTACTGGTTCTCTGACAACAATGGATTGCTTAGATGCCTCTCATCCTTCCCAGTATATCGCCAACAACTCAAAAAAAAACCCCAAACAATTCTGTGGCCCAAAATCCTGTTACACAGCGACCCTTCCCAAAACCACATAACTATAGCAAAAACCATGACTCACCCATCTCGCCTGACTTCCTGCCAACTGAAACAAAAGCAAGGTTCAAGCCTAGAAAGAAACATAAGCAAGGCTCAAGCCTAAGAAGAAGAAAAAACATAAACAAGGTTCAAGCCTAGAAAGAAACATAAGCAAGGCTCAAGCCTAAGAAGAAGAAAAAACATAAACAAGGTTCAAGCCTAGAAAGAAACATAAGCAAGGCTCAAGCCTAGAAAAAAACAAAAGCAAGGTTCAGCCGAGAAAAAACGAAAACTTGGGTCAAGCTTGGAGAGAAACATAAGCAAGGTTCAAGCCTAGAAAGAAACATAAGCAAGGTTCAAGCCCAGAAAGAAACAAGCAATGTTCAAGCACAGAAAAAACAAAAGCAAGGTTCAAACCTAGCAGAAAAAAACAAGGTTCATGCCCTGAAAAAACAAAAGCAAGGTTCAAGCCCTGAAAAAACAAAGCAAGGTTCAAGCCCTGAAAAAACAAAGCAAGGTTCAAGCCCTGAAAAAACAAAGCAAGGTTCAAGCCCTGAAAAAACCAAAGCAAGGTTCAAGCCCTGAAAAAACTAAAGCAAGATTCAAGCCAAGAAAAAAAATCAAAACACCCCAAACCAAATAGAGCAAATAATATGCACGGAAATCCAAAAATGAGGAAAAGAAAACAAAAAATACAAAGACCATACATGGCAAACAAAATAACAATTCCAAAACGTGCTACAGTACCTACGGGTATTTAACTACCAATTTAAAGACCTGCTCTATTATGTCACTGATGTGCTCTAGCTCCCACTCTCCACCACCCCCATCCCACACACACCTACAAGTACAAACATATACACTTCACAAAGGACAAACTAATGCCACTCAACAACGGTCACCAAAATCGAGCAGCACAACCAACAGCCAACCAGAAAACATAATTTCAGCCTCACACAACATCTGGGCCTCGCATTTGTTGCCAAAATAGCGCTTCACATGCCTAGCAAGTCACAAGGGACACAACTGGAGTGAATTCAAGACTGGGCCACAACAATGCTGCCATCTTTCATCTGCCTATAATGACATTTTTCTACCTCTGCACTTCAAACTGGTGCCAGGTAACAATCTAAACTGAAAGCTAAACAAAGCAGTAGTCGTTAGGTATATATGCATATAATAAAATGTTATGGATTTGGGTTTGTGAGGGCTTAAGTAAAAAAACAACAACAAGTACTTGACAGATTTTGATCTTTCTATTGTATATCTTAGTGCCCTTGCATCAAGAGAGGCCTCATAACATCATGCTATCCCATAAGGGAGCTCGTCAGTAGCCCTAACACTAGGAAAATTTCCCATTAGAAATAAAATGCATGCACGCTAATACATCGGTGTGATGGCCACGATCTCCATGCACAATGTTTGTGTTTCACTCACGACTGTCTGTGTTTCTCGTTCTGGGTATTAGATTTTAGGCTGTAGTAAATTTGGGTGGGATGTATTACACTTTGCGGTTAGCTCTTATTTTAGCCATGCCTACTCGAAGGAGACCAAATCACGTTTTCTTTCTATAATTCTCTTTCTCTTCTTCTTCTATCTCTTTTTCTTTCTGCCTTTCTCTTGATCAGGGTCCCTCTTTCTCGCTCTCCTGCTACAATATTCTCTCTTTTCCTTTATTATCAATCTATCACTTATTCCATTCCTTTATTTCTGCCCCTTCACCACTGCCCTATCAACTTTTTCATTCTCTCTTCCCTCTATCTTTTCAATTTTTATTTTTGTGTGCATGCTTTATTATGATTCTTACCTGGCCAAAAAAAAAAAAAAAAAGTACTATAAAATAATTTTACTTTAAGCAATATATTCTGAAAACTGATATTTACACTGAGGCCATGGGCAAAAACTAATTTAAAATACAAACACAGCAGAATTGCCATTTAGAATCTAAGGCCAAACAAAATAGTAATGTCACTGAAAATCTACACTAGCCTCCAAACAGTACTGCTTATGTCAGAATCTGAACTAAACTGAACAATAAACAAAGCAATAAATGCCATTTCCAATCACTGAAAATCTATCCTAACATCTACACAAGCAGTACTGTCAGAATCTGTAACTAAATAAACAAAATGATCTATGCCATTTCCAATTGTGCTGCAAGTGCTCAATAACGCTATGTGCTCTTTAAAATCCACAGAATATGTATAGGCAAACTGCATTTTAGTGTCTACAGTAAAAACTAAACCATTAGTAACATTTGAAACCTACAATAGTAACATTTAAAACCTACTGCCATCAAATTCAAATTGAAATATGTGTAACTTAACAGTCTACAGTAAATGAAGCCGTTAATATCAATAAAGTCTAAAAATAAAAGCCAGCTAATTTAATACTTTTTTAAAAAGGAGGGGGGGGGGATAAAAAGGCATATTTAGTGAAAGTATTGGGAGGTATCTGAACTTGTCTTTTTCATTTTTATTTTTCTGAATGTGTGTGTGGTGTGTTTGATGTGTTATGTGTGGTGTGTGTGGTATGTGTGTGTAGTGTGTATGTATGTGTGGTGTGTGTGTGGTGTGTGTGTTTATGGTGTGTGATGGGTATGTGTGTATGTGTGTGTGTGCGCATAGTTGGATGGTGGCATATGTGTGTGGTGTGTGTGTTTATGGTGTGTGATGGGTATGTGTGTATGTGTGTGTGGTTGCATGGTTGTGTGTGTGTATGGATGTGTGTGTGTGTGTGTGTGTGTGTGTGCGTGTGTGTGTGGAGAGAGAGAGAGGGGGGGACGCTGAGTCCGGACAATGAATAAATTACACTATCTCCTGTGTAAAACAGTAGTTGACTTTAAATGCTCGTGTATAAAATTGTAAGGTTATATTTATAAAACCTACTTGTAGTTGTACTATTATGTTTTAAATTCCTGTATTGATCACTGACAAGACTTTTGCTTGAAGATGAGCTCATGAACAATCAATTACCTCGTTCAGTGACAAAACTGTTGCCTGAAGATGACTGTTACAGACACTGCAGCTAAATAATAAGTAATCGCCCCTGATCAATGAGAAGAATGTTGCTGAAGATGACTGTTATGACGAGTAGTCAATCCCACAGTTAAAAGACTGTCGAGAATCAACTATGCCAAGTCATGTAAGATGATGCCAATGAAAATAAATGAAGAACTACTTTAAGTTGACGTCTAGATAGCAATACAATGGATATATCTGATTTAGGAGGTTGTGTTTGGGGAAGGTGGGTTGGAATTGAATACGGACGCTATAGTCGACTGCGCTGTAAATCCTACCCTCAGATCGCAAGCGCTTGTCTCACGTTTCTTTAAACCTCTTACCAATAAATATAGCATAGTTCTGCCATCTGACATTCGTTTTCTACACCTATAATTATTATCCAGGGCAGCTAAGAGTGCCTTCTCTCGACATAGGACGGCATTTATTTCAGTTCTGTAAGAAAAACTCTCATTCTCAACATGCGTGAATGCACAGACTTAATTGATTTCTTTAAATATCTATGGAGGCTTTTATTTCATTTTCATTTTACGGTCCAATGGTTAGGAGAAAATACAGACAATAAATGATCGAGTCAGGAAATTTAAACGATTTTGTCTAGAATGCCTCTCTCTCTCTCTCTCTCTCTCTCTCTCTCTCTCTCTCTCTCTCACTCTCACACTTTAAAAACCCATTTCGTTTTTACTATGGAACAATATGGTATTCCGCTTACCAATTCTTACCCCTTTCAATTGCATGATATGAATGTTCTCAACGAAACCATATGACATGAATATTGCATTGTTCTTTCCCCCAACATATTCCATGATTTAAATGATCTCAAAAGTTACATCATATCATACGGCATAACAGGTTTTCCCCTCGAATTCCAGATCACGAAGCATTGATAAACACGTTACCGACCATGACTATCCAACCTACCCATGACCATGACTACCCAACCCACCCCAGACCATGACTATCCAACCCACCCCAGACCATGACTACCCAACCCACCCCAGACCATGACTACCCAACCCACCCCAGACCATGACTACCCACCCCACCCCAGACCATGACTATCCAACCCACCCCAGACCATGACTACCCAACCCAACCCAGACTATGACTACCCAACCCACCCCAGACTATGACTACCCAACCTACCCCAGACTATGACTACCCAACCTACCCCAAACTATGACTACCCAACCTACCCCAGACTATGACTAGTCAACCACCACAGACCATGACTATCTAAATCACTCCAAACTATATTTATAGCGTGACTGATCTCAAAAATGGTAACGCAATGTTTTCTATCAAAATTCGTGATTTGTTTGTTCTCAGAAATACATTAATGGCACGACTGCCCTCAACCCCACCCCCAAATATCCACAACGTGATTATTCTCACGGAAATGGCAACTAATTCCATGACAGGAATGTTCTCCCAGACACAACAAAACTTTAAACAAATGTTTCAAAAGTGCCAACAACACTAATCAGTTCAATCGGTTCTGAGCTCTCAGTTACCATGAGGATATCTAGCGACACAAAACGAAAGATCTCTGTTACACAGGTTATAACTATCAGCTAGATCTGTTCTGAACCATTAATTAGTTTCTGGACGAAACGAAGCGGAAGTTACAGCAATTCAAAGTTATAAATAGTTTACTTTCGGTTGTATTTGTTTGGGGTTTATTTTATAGTTTGTTATTTCATGTCAATGTATTTACTAATTATTAACATTATTAAAATTATTAACTCATTCAGAATGTATTTTATTCATAAGAAAGACATTACTTTAAACAAAAATGCATCTTGTTCATATAAATGCAGTTTATTTTATACTTGTAAATATATTTTAAAGCAACAATAAATCTTATTCGTGTCAAAAGTATTTTAAAACAAAACTGTATTTTACTGATGTAAATGTATTTTAAAACAAAACAATATTTTACTGATGTAAATGTATTTTAAAACAAAACTTTATTTTATTGATGTAAATGTATTTGAAAACAAAACTGTATTTTATTGATGTAAATGTATTTGAAAACAAAACTGTATTTTACTGATGTAAATGTATTTGAAAACAAAACTGTATTTTACTGATGTAAATGTATTTGAAAACAAAACTGTATTTTACTGATGTAAACGTATTCAAAAGTGATATTTTACACATTCATGCCATTGCATAAGAAAGACCAACTTCCTGTAGACTTGGTAGGCAGACGTAGGTTTTATGATCTATTAATTATTATTTAATAATTTATCTCCGGCTGGGCTCAGCAGCGCTTGTAACGATCCCAAATAAGAAGCCATCCAAATCAGAGCAACCGTAAACGGCGGTGATATCAATTTCCGCAGACTTTGCAACTACGACGATAAAACCATTTCTTTATCAAAGTCAAAACTGAATTATCAAACTCCCCTGCTGTACATATGTAAGGAACTTACGGAGAAAACAAAATAAAATAAGGAAGCACAACAGGCAAGCCTCTAATACTGATTTTATTAATGAGCCAATAAAAACAAATTATGACGTCGATGAACTGTGTGTACTGCAATAACTCTTTGTTAATGTAACAAGGAAATATCTACTTCTCTAGCAGCAACGACATCTTTCGAAAGTACACGTACAATAATATACGTTGAATGGAGACCGACAGGACTTGTTTTATCTGTTGTGGATTTTAACTTTAAAAATTACAACTTGTCCAAAACTGTCTTGCGACTCAATGATTTGCTGACGCCTATACGCAACTTAAGTAGATATTTAGTTCGCCTGCGCGACTGCGAGATGAGCAAAACAATAAAACAAGAAGAGGGGGGAAAAAAACACTAAAAAAACCCCAAGAAATAAGACACAAGCTGCTTAAAACTAAAACAAACTAACTATATAACCTTTGCTAGTTTGTTTGGGATTTTTTTTAAATGAGGCGCCAAAACACGTCATTAGTATAATTACTGAATTAGTTTCTGCGCCGCAATTAACTGACTTGCCGGTCACACTGCTACTCAACGCGCGTACGGGATGGAAAGTCTCGTTATGTGCAACTGCGTGATAGCTGTACAGTAAATATTAGGAAAGTGCAGGATTCTAGGACACAGACAGTGATGATAAGATTCAGCAAATACCAGCACACGTTAACTCCTGCCGTCCAATCAGCTACTGATGGAGTCAGACGTTAAAGGCAGAATAAATGGCACTCATTTGAGTATATCGCCACATGAAATGCTTTCAAAGTTTCATCAAATTTGCATCGATAATAGGATCGAGAGCTGCGTGGCCTGATCTTGCACCAGTCACAACAAAAGTAACATTAAAGTGCGAGACGTGGGCAGATTTCGTTACGAGTCAGAACAGGTCAACGAGTACATCGGCGTGGAGGGCCAACACCTTTGAAACCTTTCACATCGACAGTTTGATGTATAGATTCTATTAAGCACTGCAATAATTATCATAAATGTATTTTCTTTTCATAACAACTGCTGCCTCTACAAGTTCGATTCGTGACGAGAGCGCTTTTATATCGAAAACTAATCAATCACAGGTAGTTGCTTGTAAAAGCAGTCACGTGGCAACTCAGTAGGCTTACATACTTAAAAGATGACGTAACGTATACCCGTATTGTTATTCTATGTTGATACAATCAGTCAATAATGCAATTAAATAATACAAACAAATAAAGAATTCTTCTCCAGGACTCCAAACCCGAAAACTGTTTCAGATTTTATTACTAATATTCCTTCTAGTTTAAAAGCACCAATGATATCTTATGTATTTCCTACACTGAAATAAATAAAATAATCATGAAAAAATTACAAAAGAAAACAAACTTAACGAATGATTGATCTTCAGTGTTACTTTGAAGTAAAACCAACAAAAATTTTTTTATTTATATATATATTATATTAATGTCAAACAAGTCAATAAAAAAAATAAAATGATCAATATACTGTGTTAATATGAAACAATGCCTTTTTATTATATAAAAAAAATATCAATATACTGTATCAATCTAAAATAATCCGAATAAAAATTGTCTATATACTAATTTTACTATGCTAATCTGAAAAAGTATCAATATAAATGATCGAAAAAATGTTTAAATCGGGAAGAGGGAGAACGAGAGAGAGAGAAAGGGAGATACAAAATATCAGTATATTGCGATAAATTTAAATAAATCCAAACAAAAAAAGGAATAAATAGGTGGTATACTCAGTGTTCATTTGAAACAAAAGACCAAGGAAAAGAATGATCGATGCACTTCAAACAAAGCCAATGAATAAGATCGATACACGGCGTTCACATAAACAAAGCCAATGAATAAGATCGATACACGGCGTTCACATAAACAAAAACAATGAAAAAAGATCGATATATAGGCACTTCAAAACAAAACCAATGAATAAGATCGATACACGGCGTTCACATAAACAAAGCCAATGAAAAAGATCGATACACGGCGTTCACATAAACAAAACCAATGAAAAAGGTCGATACACGGCACTTCAAACAAAGCCAATGAAAAAGATCGATACACGCACTTCAAACAAAGCCAATGAACGACTGAAACACTTGCTCGCTTGAAAGTAAATGAAAATGCGTTTTATGTCAGCATAATACGCGATGTTTATTGTTAGCAGAAGCATCAAGGGATGTAATCTTTTTTTTAAAAAATGCTTTAATTTAAACAAATACACTGGTTCTGCACAACCTCTGATGGGGGGGGGGGGGGGAGAGAGACGTTTCAGAGAATTACGTAAATGAAAACTAAGACAAGACTGCAAATGAAAGTCAAAACATTGTTGTTACTCTAAAATTTTGCTGTACTCTAAAACACTTTTCTCTAAGCACTTCATTTACCCTAAAACACAACTTAAAATATTGTTTAATCTAAAAAAACTACTTGAATATTCCTTTTCCTTTAATATACTTGTTTAAAACATTGCTTTACTCTAAGACACTCCAGTATTCTTTACTTCTTTACTCTAGTATCTCCAAAATACTGGTTAACTCCCAAATATTGCTTCTATTCTAAAACAATATTTTTCGTCTAAAATAATGTTTTACTCTAAACCATACTTTCCTGTAAACTATTGTTTTACTTTAAAAGTACAATACTGCTTGACTACTAAATAAAAATAAACAAACCAGCTACGCTGCTTACTTTGCAATACTGCTTCTCCTATAAAACACCGCTCTCCTCTAAAACGGTGCTTCACTCTAAAACGTTGCTTTCTTCTAAAACACTATTCTTCCTATAATAGTATAATATTATCATCATTTAAACATCGGCAGGTTTAGTATCGAAACGGCTGTCCAGCGTGCACAACAGAGTTCGTTGGCAAGGCTTTGTTCTTTCTGTTTTTTTTCTTTTTTTCTTTTTTTTGGGTGGTGGTGGTGGTGGTGGTGGTGGTGGATCGGGGAGGGTGCGTTTTCTCTTTCCTTTATGCTGATACGTAGCAGACAAAATAATTGAACTATAATATATGCAAAATGGGAGGAACTTGTTTTAATAATAGCTGAAAGTTGGTTTACAGGAGTTACATCTCTTTCCACATACCCCTTTGTCGGGAAACGACTCAATGTGAATAAATAATTTTTGTTTGCAATTTACTTAGAGAGAGAAAGAGAAGATTAGAATGAAAAAGTCATATCCCAATTTCCCCCTCTCCCCGCCCTAAAAACACACAAAAGCAAATTGTCATTTTAAATTAATAGGTCCTTTAATAGTGAGAATTTACTGAATAATTTTTTTCAGCATTTTCTTAAGTGTATGCTCATAATGGTTTTCTTTTCAAATATTAAACTTATATGATAGACTTTACGAAGTCTGACTAGACTGAGCCTGTTGAACGTGTTGAAACAGTAATTGCAGGGGAAGGGTCGGGGTGGTTTTTTTTTGTTTTTTTTGGAGGGGAGTCAAATGTAAACAAAGTGAATGGAGAAAATATGACGATAAATTGTTGTCTCTCAGAATAATTCACCAAATCTTTCACTGTCAATTTTTTTTTAATGGACACAAACATATGTAAAAGTATTTCAATGAAAACACACGTCCAGTTATTTCACTGACTTGATATATTTTAAATGTACTGTCTTGGCGTTAACTTACAGACAAGCGAAATAAATTAAAAACTAAACACATTAAGTCTTGCTCGTGTCTGCACTGAGTACATTGCTGCCTGCCTAAGGGTCGAGAAACTCTACCTAGTTCTAGAAGAATTTTAGAACAGAAAAAGTCTGTGAAAATTAAAGTTCTACACAAGAGACAGATTTGACGATGCAGTAGCACCTCGTAAAGAACCTTTCGATCCCCTTTCATTGTCATTTCAATCCCTTTACATTGTCATTTCAATCTCTTTTCATTTTTATTTCAATCCCTTTACACTGTCATTTCAATCCCTTTACAATTTACATTGTCATTTCAATCTCTTTACATTGTTATTTCAATCTCTTTGCATTGTTATTTCAATCCCTTTACACTGTCATTTCAATCTCTATGCATTGTTATTTCAATCCATTTACATTATCATTTCAATCTCTTTGCATTGTTATTTCAATCCCTTTACATTGTCATTTCAATCTTTCTTTGACAAGACCATCATGGTATGTGTCTCGTTATTCTATACATGATTGTTGTTTGCACCTCCTGTTAAAAATCTTTCAGCGTTTGCCCTGTCAACTAAAGATTTTCTTTCTTTTCTAAACAAAATAAAACAGAAATTGTAACTGCACACCTGGCTAGATATGCTATGGTTGATTGCAGTCTAGTTTTGAAGTATTTTGAAGTCTCAGTTTGAAATGATTTACACAGACGGATGCGAATGCCCATCAGATGGAAATTTTAGTGCTGAAGAATATGTGTTTGTGTTTGGGAGCGGGATTTTCATTCTGGAAAGAACAGATGTGAGTCTGTATGTCCGAGTGCAAAATGTGTGCAATGTGGTTTGGGGTGGGTGGGGGTGCAAGTGAGGTTCAGGCAGAACCTTTCTGTATTATATTTTGCTCGAAGAGTTGCCTACTCTTTTCTACTTTCAACTGTCAGTTATGTTACGTGTAGCAAGCAAGCAATCGTGCCGTTTTGAAGTGAGTAGGACGCATTGTGCTCTAGTGGTACACCCTTCAAAGTTTCTTCGGCGTTTGATTCTTGCCAGTCAGTTTGGTCAAAACGTAGACATTCTTGCGTTATGATGTTCACCTCTAGACAGTGGAGTAACTACTGCCTCCGAAATCACCGCAATGCAACAGACGGGGCCAAGTATTTGTTCCGTCAAAAAAGAATTGAATTTGAAATTTAAAAAAATATGTGCACGATCAGGTTTTCGTGTGTGTGTGTGTGTGTGTGTGTGTGTGTGGAAAATTGGGAGGTGGGAGCTTTTTTTAAGGGTGGATGGATGGGGGGAGGGAGCATTCACAGTTACTGCTTCCAAACTTGTTCTAAAACATTAAACTAGCGAAATAATTATAAATATTAGGCTACTCAATCGTTCTCATTATGCAAAGACGTAGTGTGGTTTGTAATTAATTATAGATACAACTCATACAGTTCACCAACCGAGCATTTTCATTTATAATTCCGGACAAGAATAAAAAAAAGAGATGCAAAATGACCTCTTTGTTCCTCTTGTCGTTTCTACTTTCCTTTCCCTACACAAAAATCAATACATATATAAAAATATTTCTCTTTTTCACTCTTTTGTGTGTATTTTTCTGCCAGCAAGTACATTAACTTTCAACATAATTTTATCTCCTTGGGTTTTGAATGAACAACACTGCTTATGCACACACGGCAGATAAATACACACTTTTATCTTCCTGATTACGTGAACTACTAGAAACCTAAACATTCCTGATACCTGGCTGAAGTATCCACTGTCATTCATTTATATACTTTTTCCTTCACATTTTTTCAAACTTTAAGCAATATTCACTATTGCATTCTTGAAACTGTGGGTTGCGAGTTAAATTAATCACTAAACACAAATGAAATAATCAAATACAGGTGTCAATTTGAAAGTCACAGTTGAAACTCGGAACAAACTCAAGCCAATAATAAAATAAAATTAAAAAAATGTTCCAAGTAAGTCTCTTAAGCTGGTTATTCCGGCTTTCTTAAATGGTTCAGTTCTTGATGAGTGTGTGTGTGCGTGTGTGTGTGTGTGTGTGTGTGTGTGTGTGTGTGTGTTTGTGTGTGTGTGCGTGTGTGTGTGTGTGTGTGTGTGTGTGTGTATGTGCATATTGGAGCACGTGCGCAAATGATGTGTGCACGTATAGGGGGCTGTTGTAAGCGGTAAAGAGTTGTACAAAAGCGAGTCTGCCTTTTCTGACAGAATTACACACACACACACACACACACACACACACACACTACACTGTCCTTTATGCACACACGCGTAAAACGAATGAAAGATTGCTAAGCAAGTGTGTGCACTCGCAGGATTATGATACCCAGTGTAACACTCCAGTGATCTTTCCATGAGCATACAGTCTCTTGAAGTAGCAAAGGCTTGGAGCATGCCTAGACACTCAGATGTTCTATCGGAGCGTGTATTTCATGCACACGTTAAATTACACATGCACAGAGTGACTCTGCAAAACTCACACTTAGCAACAACACCCTGGTCCACATCTGCGCTACCAGCAATAACGCAAAATGAGTTATCTGCTCGGTTACAGCGATATTATCTACACAACACTGAAACTATAAGCGTGGGGGTGCGCTGAACCAAACTTAATGAAGTGTACTACATATATACCGAACAGTAGCACTCACCCTCATGACTAATGTCGGGAGTTCGGATTGACACAAAGGTCACCGTATAGAGGACACTGTATAGAGGACATCGTATAGAGGACAATTTACAATGCAGAATGATGAGAGTGGTAAAAAATAATAACAAAGAACACTTGATACGGCACTCAAATCTTAAACAAATCTCTAAGAGATGTAGAATTAACTACACAAAGCACAAAGATATTTATACAAAATATGTAAACACATAGGAAAATGAAAAGTAATTTAACGAGAACAAAATGAATCCACATGCAAAATGACTATATATATAACAAACAACTGATTTACAAATGAGAAACATAAAGAAAATGAATTCAACAATATTTACAAAATGAAAATAAAAATGTACAGCTAAAACAACAAGGATACAGGAGAGACAATGCTATTCAAGCTTGGAAGGGGGGTGGGGTGGGGTGGATGTTTTAAGGCCAATGTCTCTTTACATCTCAGCCCCCTGTGAAAAAAGAAAAGAAAAAAGAATTCTAGGCAGATGGACCCTGATAACCAGGAATCGTTGACCGTATGAAAACTTCTTTTCGGAATGCTAAAAATGTCTGATGATGAGAAGAAAACATCTGAGATCAGATGGCTATATAAAGCTGGAAACAGTGATGCAGAATAAAAAGAAGAGATTGTTTTATTCTGCTGTGCATTGAAAACCATTGAGAAGTGGGAAAACATGATCGGTTCTTGGAGTTTTATCGTTTCCGGACGCTCCGAGAATAATAAAATAAAATCTTAACACAAGATGTAGTAAGACTTTCACGCACTATATTACACCATAAGAAGTTCACACACACTACATCACCTTAACAACAACAAAAAAAAAAGATGCAAAATCTTTCACGTAATATACATCACCTTAACACTTCAAACTCAACAAAATGTGAGCCACACAGACATATGTAGAACGCCGAGAGTCAACAATGACAGATAACCTACATGTGCGCCACATCACATACTGCCAAGTATTGCAATCACACTTCAGATACATGAAGTGTCTAAACAGTACTTGCATATCATCAGATAATCAAAACCATACATAACTGCTATGTCTTAACAACAATGGTGGGTATACTTAAATATAAATAAATTTTTTGCTTTTTAAAAAATTGCTTTTTATAAGGGTAGATATCCGCGTGTTCTGACAGACGTTCATCATTACCTGATGCCTTCCATATCTTAGTCAATTCATGCATTATCTCGTTGGCTACGATATTACAATATCACGTCAACTGATAACCATGTATACTAGCCCACACAGATGATACAGCCCTTTACTGAAATACTGTCATCGGTGTTGAGAATGTGTTACTGAGAGTGTTTAATTCTTGTCAATCGTGGTGACAGGAATGTGTTACTGAGAGTGTTTAATTCTTGTCAATCGTAATGACAGGAATGTACTTTTCTTTTTCTTTTAAATCAGTCATGTAATAGTTAGCCAGTAAAAAAAATTACCTTAAGTGTCTTGTTTGATCTGAATGAAGAGTTTTCTTCTTTTCTTTTTTTTAATCTGCAACAAGATTCTAGGTACTTTGCTTGTTTATTTTCTTGTTTGAAATACACTTTCAAGGAGTGAAGGGAGAATGAAAGAATTATAGAAAACGGTTTAGCAGTGTGTGTGTGTGTGTGTGTGTGTGTGTGTGTGTGTGTGTGTGTGTGTGTGTGTGTGTGTGTGTGAATTTCTAGCTATCACTGTATGCATTCGCTTTCTTCACTTGGCGAAGTAAACTAAGTCTCGAACCGCTACTTGCTCTCTTCATCACGTGTACTAAAAAAAAAAATACAAATTAAAAAAATCACTAACTGCTCCCTTCGGTTCTTGCTTTCTTCATTAAGTATACTAAAACAAATTATGAAATGCAAACGTCCTCTGCTCCCTCTTCTCATTATGTGTGCTAAAATAAGTCCCAGTAGTTTTTGCATTTTTCATTCAGTTCGTAAAATAAGGTCTCACGGCTAACTCCTGCTTGCATTCTTTACCCCATTTACTGAAATACGTCATCAACTGCTAAATGTTGCTTGCATTTTTTATTTCGTGTATTAAAATACGTCCTCAATGTTAAATGTTGCTTGCATTTTATATTTCATGTACTAAAATACGTCCTCAACTGCTAAATGTTGCTTGCAGTCTTTATTCCATGTACTAAATAAAATACGTCCTCAACTGCGAAATGTTGCTTGCATTCTATATTCCATGTACTAAATAAAATACGTCCTTAACTGCTAAACGTTGCTTGAATTCTTTATTCCATGTACTAAAATATGTCCTCAACTGCTAAATGTTGCTTGCATTCTATATTTCATGCACTAAAATAAGTCCTCAACTGCTAACCGTTGCTTGCTTTCCTTATTCCAATTACCAAAATAAGTCGACGACTGTTAACTATTCTTGATTTCTTCCTTAGGTCACGAAATGCAATGTTTATTTCTTCATAAGTGTATTAAAATAGATCACGAAAAACAAGCTGTTTACAGCTTACTGTATTCTTTATGTAGGCCTATTCTAAAATTGGTCACGAAATGCGAGCTATCACTCCACGTACAAAGTATTAGCATTCTTCGCGTACTAAAAATAGGTCACAAAGTGTACGCTGCCGGTTATTGTACATGCAGTTACTTTCTTTGTTAAGTGTAGTAAAATAGGTCACGAAGTGCAAACTGCCGGTTATTGTACGAGCACTTAACTTTCTTTGTTAAGTGTAGTAAAATAGGTCACGAAGTGTCAACTGCCGGTTATTGTACATGCAGTTACAGGTCATGGAGTTCAAGCTGCTGGTTACTAACATGCACTTACTTTCTTTGTTAAGTGTAGTAAAATAGGTCATGAACAGTAAGCTGACGATTTATGTACTGTATTTGCTTTCTTCAGTACGTGTACTAAACTAAGCCCCGAAGTGCAAGCCTCCGGCTAATGTACGTGTACTTTCTTTTCTACGTACGAAAACTGATCACGAACTGCAAGCTGCGGGTACTTGTTTTCTGCATTACTATATTCATCCATTATCGGTCGAAGAAAGAATGGATGGGGAGTTATTGACACTAGTATGTATGCAGGCTTTGCACCATAAAGTGAAAATGCGAAAAATTTAATGCCGATATTGAGCGAATGTTTTTTAGAGTTTCAAAACCCGGTTGTTTCCAACTTTCGCTAGTTCTGCAGACGCCAGCACAGAGAGGATGACTTTTATGGGAAAGGAGTGAGAGAAGATCGTGATATATATTAAGAAAATGTGGGCTATGTAAGACTATGCATATTTCAAGAAAATGTGGGCTATGTAAGGCATGTTTTAAGAAAATGTGGGCTATGTAAGGCATGTTTTAAGAAAATGTGGGCTATGTAAGACTATGCATATTTCAAGAAAATGTGGGCTATGTAAGGCATATTTTAAGAAAATGTTGGCTATGTCAGGCATGTTTTAAGAAAATGTGGGCTATGTAAGACTATGCATATTTCAAGAAAATGTGGGCTATGTAAAATTATGCACGTTGTAAGAAAATGTAGGATATGTAAGACTATACATGTTTTAAGAATATATCTGCTATGTACGACTATGCATATATTAAGAAAATGTGGGCAAGATAAGACTGTGTATATATTGAAAATGTGGGCTGGGTAAGACTATGTGCATATTGAAAATGTGGGCTAGGTAAGACTATCAAACTTTAATAATTTCGAAAACACGGCTACGCATGGGTATGTGTATCTCTTCAACATGAGCAAGAACGCGATTAATGTGGCCTGTTGTTTCTCTCATCTTTTTCCCGATTGGGCGTTTAGCAGTTTACATTTGCTTTCATCTGTCGCTGACACAAGTGTGTGTTCCTTGGAAAGAATATAAAAGTCTGCAAAGGGGGCCAGTATAGAAATAGAGTACTGTGGGTTTGGGTTTACAGGGTGCAGTATGGCAATGGCTAACGAGATGTGAACAGACCACCTATTCTTTAATTATTATTCTATAAATTAAAGGTATGAAGCCTGTAGCACCTTTAAATCCCGCGGTATCGTCTCTTCCTGACTAACTAGATACTAGACCAGCCATTCTCAACCTTTTACTCTGGAGGAACCTTTGAAATAATTTTTAGGTCTCAGAACTCTATTCGGAGAATCCCTGCATAAAAAATTACTATATCTACGGTGGTTTTTTTTTCTTTTCTTAATCACGATCTCTCGGGGAACCTCTAGTTTACCGGATATATTCATTTTACTGTGCTGTATTCCTTGTGAGTCTGCTCATTTCAGTTTGTTAATTATTTTGCTCATTATACTGCTGCTCATTTATGTTCGTTTGTTCATTTCTATCTGTTTATATGTGGTTGCTCATTTCTGTTAGTATGTTCATTTCTATTTGTTATTTTGTTCAGGCTGCTCATTTCTGTTAGCTTGTTCATTTCGATTTGGTAGTTTGTTCATTTCTGTTTGATAATGTGTTTGCTCGCATCTGGTTTCTCATTTATTAGTTTGTTCATTTCTAGTTTCTTAATTTGTTTGTTCATATCTGGTTGCTCGTTTCTGTTTATTTCTATTTGTTAGTTTGTTCATTTCTGTTAGTTAATCTGTTTGGTCGTTTCTGGTTGCTCATTTCTGTTAGTGTGTTCATTTCTATTTGTTAGTTTTAGTTTGTTCATTTCTGTTTGCTAGATTGTTTGTTCGTTCTGTTAATTTGCTAGATTGTTTGTTAGTTTGTTCGTTTGTGTGTTCGTTTCTGTTAGTTTGCTAGTTTCTGTCTGTTCGCTCGTTTCTATTTGTTAGTTTGTTGACAGGAATGTGATATATACACATCAAGTTTTCTGAGGACATCACTCCCGTTTCGTAACGAAGCGTATGACGTCAGCGACATCTCAACGTACTCATTCAACTCTCAACTGCCGAAGAACCTTTACCCGCAGGCACAGGAAAACGCATATTTATCGCCCCCCCCCCCCCCAGTAGTCTGCCACCACTCGTCCCACTATTCACAGGTTAATCAGTGGACAGGCATTATTTACATTATTTTCAACAAAATCTTGTCATCCTTTAAGTCATCTCGTCACCACGCAACATCTTTTCAGTTAAAGGATTTCAACCATCGATAAATCGTGCGTGCGGAAATGTATTTTGTTGCTGTTGGTGAAGATATGTTTCTTTGGCCTGTTAGCTCGCTTCCTGATTTACTTATATCTCTTCTGGCGTTGTTTTAAATGAATAGAAAGTATTCTCATCTTTTGTTAGTGTGTTATTTATTTATTCCGCCTTGCATCGATCATCGTGAATTAGAACAGAACGTGACAAGACCATGCGATTGTACTCATGTCAACACGCGTAAATTCGGGACTGCCACTGTAATATGTAGACAAAAGAAAATTATGGAAAGCCACTATAATCTATAAATTCGAATTCTGGAATAAATTATATCTCAATCAATCTACAATCTGCTTTTCGGCCCCAAAAATTCCTTCAGAATTTACTGTTTTTAAAAAGTAGAGAGTGTGTTGGGGGGGGGGGGGGGGGGAAGAGAGATTATAAAGTGTATTTGAAATTTTCAAGGACCTCTGAAGACCAATCTGACTTAACTACTCCGTCACAAGAATGAATTGAACTGAAAGGAAAAAATTATTCGAGTTAGTACCCTTCTCTTGACTTCATAATCGATGCAAACAAACATTGGGTGTACTTTGTTCTAACCGTCAAAAAAAAAAAAAAAAAAGGCATGCCGATGTACGAACCCTCTAAATAGCATATGCAATGTACACATATCCACAGATAGATAGATAGATAGATAGAAGTGGCCTTTTTAATAAACGTTACTCAAAACGTACTCAGTACTCTGGCCACGAGGTGGCCCTACTTGCGAGTGATCAAGATTCGAGTCCCAACTCACTGGTCTTAAACGAAGGACATTTTTCCAACTCATGCAAGCACACATACACACACACATACACACACACATTCCTATGTTCGAGATTGTCGAACTACACCTTGATTGTTAAAGTGTTTACAGAATTTAAGTCATAAAAAGCGCTAATAAAAATGTCTCTGTTTTTTACAAGAAATTTAAAGTTGTAATATGAAGCGCCTATTTAAAAAATCCCTATTATATATCTTTTTAAAAAATAAATCCTGTCAAGCTGTCTCGTGCGTCATGCATATCACACACCTGACAGATTAATTAAAGAGTTCAAATTTTTGTTATTCTTTTTAAAAATGTAAGAGGCATGTGCCGCGCCTATAGATAAATCATGCTTTTACTGAAGCATATGTTCGCCGAGTTTTCTAAAAATGTCAATTCTAAGTTCAGTAGACAACGGGAGATGTTAATACCGCTGTACGGGTTACAAGTCTTCTAAGCTCTCCAGGGTAAGGACAACTAAGGAAAACAGATGTTAATACTGTTGAACAACCAATGCTAGTACAATTCAATGCTCTCTAGGGTGAAAGGTCACCACAGAAATCGGGAAATGTGAATACTCTTGCACGGCCACCACTGACACTATTCCATGCTCTCCGGGGTGAAAAGGTAACCGATGAAATACCTCATTTTGACAAAAACCGGATTACACGGCGGATGTGTCAATACTCACTGACTGACTTGCTTGTCAAGCACGAGGGTATTATTAGGGCAACAACACATTCTATTTTTTAATAGGGCAACAACACATTCTATTTTTTTAATAGAACAGTGTGTACGTGGTAAGTATGGAGGATACAACGTTGGTTTTCGTTAGAAGTGGCCCAGGTTCGATTCCCAGAATAAACAACAAGTGAAACAAAAATACGATTAAAAGAAAATATTCCCTAACTCGAAGTGGTGATCTAGTCCGTCAGGTGGAACGATAAAATTGGGTCTGTATGTTAACAAGAAATAGGTAGTTAAAATTTGGAAAGAGTTGACTACTGTCCAAGCAAAACTGCACCCAGACAACCTACCAGCCTCCACTCCTTACTATCAACCTTTCCACTCATGACACTTTATCTCCCCTGTTTCCAGAACGCTCATGATACTATCTCCTGTGTTTCCAGAACATTCATGACACTTTTATCTCCCCTGTTCCCCCCCCCCCCACACACACACACACACGTTTCCAGAACACTCATGACTCTTTATCTCCCCTGTTTCCAGAACACTCGTGACACTTTATCTCCCCTGTTTCCAGAACATTCATGATACTTTATCTCCCCCGTTTCCAGAACACTCGTGACACTTTATCTCCCCCGTTTCCAGAACATCGATCATTCCTTTAATACTTGCACTTTTCTATAAAATCAGAAAGTTGTATGTGGATGTGAATATATATGTATATAACAACTAATCAACCTGCAGGGTTATAACCAAACTGAGGGATTATGATCATACTGCAGGCTTATTACCAAGCTGAGGGATTATGATCATACTGCAGGATTAGGAAGACGTGTATGTAATCGAAAGTGCGCAAAATACGCAATGGCCTTGCTTTTCAGGATGCAAACTTCTAAGAGAATACTACTGTGTAGTATAATTTAGACATCATTCCAAGAATGCTTGAAAAATCGGGAAGGATAAAAGGATCAAATATTTAAATTTTAATCCACTCTCGTTTAGCTATATTAGTACTCACAAAATTTTCAAAATTTAAACTAGAAAATAATCAAATGATGGTTAACACACAGACCTACTACTACTACACACGTTGCAACAGTTTACCTTTAACGATGTAAGAAAATGCATGTCTTTTTCATAGAATAAAGCACTATGTAAACAATTACATAAAGTGAACATCATATGTACGTGTGTACGTGAACAAATTTGAAATGGGTGTGTCTTTGTCATACATTGAATAATAGATTTCTGAGAGGTCTAAAGAAACTAAACGAAAATGGTAATTTTATTCTCATACGTTAATGAGATGGATATACCTAGCTGAGTACATTTCATAATTATATATTTTAGTAGATATCAATTTTTGCGCTTAACATACAGTGTTCTTAAAGTTGTTAGATATTGCGATGTTATTAGTGATAAAAATGCAATAGTAGAGAAACATAATAGAGTTGGTCTGTGTTATACATACATTTTTTAAATTAACATGCAATTTTTAATGCCATCTCTGACATTTACAAAGATCGACTTTTCGGATTTGCTTTGCAAAATAAAAACACCCCGTCTAGCGAGTCATCATCTTACGTTTAAAACACTGTCGTGTTCTTTCCCTTTATAAACGCTAATGGTAAAACAAATTTGCAATTGGAATTTATTTCTACCAAGCTTTTGGTGTCGAAAAGTCACGTTCTACCAAGTTTAGATTTCTTCCGTTATTTTCGTGTGTGGGAAATTCTTATAAAGTTATAACTTATGATTAAAGCTATTTTTTTTTTGTGCCTCCCGTCCCCAAAACATCACGTGATCAGTTGCTTTAGTTGTACTAAGATAACTGGAGTGACGACAGAAACAGAGAGCAGGCCCGTTACTGTCATATTTTGTGCACCATACTAGACTGACTAGTTGTATTCTCTATTACTTCAGTAATGCTAGCGTTTACAATAACATAAAGGCGTTTTGTTTTCAATTACAAAACTGTAAGAATGTACACTTTTACTGGTTACGTTTCAGTAAGTGATGTTGCAGATTTGTGAATTTGCACGAGTCTGGTGCTGCAGCTGAACTGTCAAGTGCGACCATGGCGCACAACAAATTAACGTGCACACACACACACACACACACACACACACACACACACACACACACACGATTATTTCGCGAAAAGTATTTTAAGAATGAATGTATAGGGTCACCGAAGTTTGATATTTTGCTCCTGGGAACGTTTCATTTTTGTTAATTCTGCTTTTACTATTGTATATGTATATACAATGAAATTTGTATATGCGTCAATTAAGATAACCAACGAATGCTCGAATATTCGTATTGCATGTGTGTTTATTTTTAAACACATTTCTTTCTCTACTGAAGTTTAAATGAACAATAATTTGAGTTTATTTCAGGTCACATCTTTTAGATATAGTAAATTGTTTCTTTTAGCGCCATAGGTCACAATTGACCATTGCAAACTGGTAACACGCATATAGTTATTTTAAAAACTTATATATGAGTGTGTTTTGTGTGTGTGTGTGTGTGTGTGTGTGTGTGTGTGTGTGTGTGTGTGTGTGTGTGTGTGTGTTCAACCATTTTCTTTTTTTTTTTAAATAACTGTTTGAAGATTTACAGGCATAATTCTGCTAAAAATTGTTAATAAAACCCCAAAATATTTAATGTGTCCAGAAGTATACACCTTTTGGAATTTGCTCGTCATATACATATTATAACTCACTTTTTACACACCAAAAATTTTATGTCAAAAAGACAGGAAGGTCTTAAATCATTTTATAGGTCTAATTGTGTTTCCTGGAGATCTGCTTATATACAGAATTCAAACAGCTTCAAATTAAAAATGTTTTAAGAACAGTAACAATTAAGAACAGTAACAATTACAGCTGATACTAAAAATATAAAGCAAATGACAAGTTCCAAAAGCTGAATATTTGGGTGTCTTGATTTTCAGCTGCTTACTAAGAAATATGAATTCTATATTTTATTCTTACTTGTTCAACCAAAAATAAGAATGTTTTTATATTCTGATATCCCTGTTTTCAAGTGAATGTTATTCTTACTTGTTCAACACAAAACTGTTCATGTTTGATTGGGGGGAAAGGACATTACTGTTCCCAACTGTATTTTATTTTTACTTCAGCACAAAGCTATATACATTTTTGGGAAGAAATGTTTTCAACACTAAGCAGTATTGTATTCTTACTAACAAAAAGGTGTGCATTTTTCAGCAACCTTGTTTTGCACGTACTGAATAGGGATATGAATTCTGTGTTTTATTCTTAACTGTACACTGCAAAAATAAAAAATAAAAATTTAAATATAATTCAAGTTATATAGACCTAGTCTGTAAAATGGAAAAGTTTGAAGCAATACCACTCTTTTATTTATAATTAACATCTGGTTTGTGTACTATTATTACAGTTTGAAGCAATACCACTCTTTTACTTATAATTAACATCTGGTTTATGTACTATTATTACAGTTTGAAGCAATACCACTCTTTTACTTATAATTAACATCTGGTTTATGTAATATTATTACAGTTTGAAGCAATACCACTCTTTTACTTATAATTAACATCTGGTTTGTGTACTATTATTACAGTTTGAAGCAATACCACTCTTTTACTTATAATTAACATCTGGTTTATGTACTATTATTACAGTTTGAAGCAATACCACTCTTTTACTTATAATTAACATCTGGTTTATGTACTATTATTACAGTTTGAAGTAATAACACTCTTTTACTTATAATTAACATCTGGTTTATGTACTATTATTACAGTTTGAAGCAATACCACTCTTTTACTTATAATTAACATCTGGTTTATGTACTATTATTACAGTTTGAAGTAATAACACTCTTTTACTTATAATTAACATCTGGTTTATGTACTATTATTACAGTTTGAAGTAATAACATCTGGTTTATTATGTGTTATCATTAGAATCTAGAAGAATGATAAAAAGAAATCAATCTACATTGTTGCATTATCTATTACTGTATTATCCCAGCTAAATTTATCTAGATCATTACTTTTTGTATTATCTATTATTATCCCTGATAAACAGATCTAAGTTATTAGGTTTTTATGTTAGCTATTATTATCCCAGCTAAATGGATTTAGGTTATTACTTTTTCTGTATTATATATTATTATCCCTGATAAATAGATCTAAGTTATTACGTTTTTATGTTAGCTATTATTATCCCAGCTAAATGGATTTAGGTTATTACTTTTTCTGTATTATATATTATTATCCCTGATAAATAGATCTAAGTTATTACGTTTTATTGTTAGCTATTATTATCCCAGCTAAATGGTTTCTTCATGGTTATTGCCTTTTTATCACCTATTTGTATCCTAATTAAGTGGATTTAGAAATTTTATATTTCCTATTAATATCTCAGTTATATGGATCTAGAGGGTTATTACTATACTTTTCCGTATAACTATTAACTATTATTATTGTTGTTATGAATAGATCTAGGTCATTGCTATATTTTTCTGTATTACCATCTTTTATCCCTGTTAAATGGATCTAGTTCATTACTCTACTTTTCAAAACTGCCTATTTTGGGTATTATTATCCCAGATGGATCCAGATGATCATTACTTCCGCAATTACAACCACAACCAAACCACACACACAAATACTCCATGAAAGATTACGAAAACAAAATCTCACCAAAAAAAACCCCAAAATCTCACAAACAAACAAACAAACAAAAAAGGAGCATGAAAATACAACCACCACCACAAAACAGTTCTAAACAAAATTCACAAAACCACAAATGCACACTTCCACCAAACTGAGAACATCAAAAAGATGAAAGGATTTCATGTTTTTCCTGTGGAGCAAAGAAGTTATCGGTGCTATTATGTTAATTTTTTTTTATATTCCCCAAAACACTAAAACAAAATCCAAATTCAAGCTGAAATCAAATGTAATCAAATTTAATATTAAAACCTTGCATCAATAACATGATCAAGAGTTGCATGCCTTGACTCCCATCAATCACAACCATAACATTAAATGTTTGTGATAGAAATAGATGTTGCTGTGTATCAGAATGGTTCAGGGAAAACACTTGAAAGTTTTAGTAACTGCAGTTTTGAATGAATAATAAAAATATACTAATTATCACAAGCACTCTATTATTTAGAAAATGTTACATCCGAATATTTGTTTCGTGGGACAATAACTTAAAAAATAAAATATCAAGAGACTTTAAAAATTAATTTGTGCAAACAGCTGACATTCACAAACAAATAAATTGTACCTAAGAAACTGCTAGAGTACAGCTAAATACCCACTAAGAGATAGCAGACAATACTAAAACTTGGGTAAATAATAAATTGCATATGTGTTTATATGTATATGTTTATAAGAGAGTAAGAAAGGGATGACTGTACAATAAAGAGGAGCATTTAAAGGAGATATAATGTATTTGTTTGTGTGCTCACTTCTGAGAGACAAGTGTGTTTTAATGTTTGTGTGTGCACTTCTGAGAGACGAGTGTGTTTTAATGTTTCTTAAGTGTCATGTGAGAAAGAGCAAGAAATAAGTGATGATGTACAAGAGAGAAAGTTGTGTTGATGAAATGAATTTGGAATTCTGAAAGTTTTTTGAAAGATACAATGTTAACTACTATTTTACTAGTTGAGTATATATTCACAAAAAAATACTTATTAACCATCCAAATTCAAGTGGAAATCATCTTTTCATCAGTCTGACTATTAAAACTTAGTATCAATAACATGATCAAGAGTGACTATTCTTATCTGCACCAATCACAAAAGCAACATAACATTCAAGAAAGAAACTGGTGCCATATCTCATAAAGGTACACTATGTTTAACAGTGTGTAAAGGCAAACAATTTTGAAACTTTCGATTAGAGCAACATTTTCGCATGAGATTTTTTACAAAGGCTTTAAGTGGGCAATACTTAACAAAAATGTATATTATTTCATAACTACTCTATTCCCAAGTTTGTTTCAAAGACAACTGGCTTTATTGAGGTTTTTCATGTATGTGTGAGTATGGGAGAGGAAAAAAAAGAGGTAAAGAGGCAGACATACATGTGAATAAATTAATGTGATAGCTGTATATAAGAGAAAATGTGATAGCTGTAATATAAAAGAAACACACTTAATGATTCATGTTTAAAGGAGAGAGTGGATGCTGAATGAAGTAGCTGTGTACAGTAGAGATGCAGAGAATCATATTTAGAGACAGAAGTGTTCAGAGACACACAGAGAGAGAGACTAAGACTAGTAAGAGAGAGAGTGAGAGTGAGAGAGGAATGTAATAGTAATGTTTAACTAGAGAAAAAAGAAAGCTGCATAAGTGAGATAGAACATGTACTGGACAGAGTTGTGAAAGACCAGAGGCTGAGAATATGTACTGGTCAGAGAGAGCTGTGAAAGACCAGAGGCTGAGAACATCTACTGGATGGAGTTGTGAAAGACCAGAGACTGAGAACATGTACTGGACAGAGTTGTGAAAGACCAGAGACTGAGAACATGTACTGGACAGAGCTGTAAAAGAACAGATAAGAAATTATCATAACAACAATATAATCAGTAGAATTGCACAAGACCAGGAGAAATAGGGAGGGGGGTACAGGGAAATAGAGGGATGTGTGTATATAGACCCTTTTCTTACAATCTGACCCCTTTCAGCACTTAAACAACACACAGCATAACCCTAACTGTAGCACCGCACGGCAAAAAGCCTGCTCACGCATATGACACACGTATTTTCTTTATCAGAGTCAAGTACCAATACATGGCATTATTACTGCCATGAAGGTCGTGTTCAAAAATTCTATTCAATTTATAAATCCGAACAAACAAACACGGCCGACAACCCTCCCCACTTACCCCATACTCTTCCCCATAGAATAAAAACCGGAATGCCGTGTCTTGGCACGCTTAACGTGCGTCATGAAGTCGAAAGAATGAACAAAAGGGTACCTGTATTCTAAGTCCCTTTCGTTTTTCACCAGTCGAAGAAAGGTGCATGTACTACTTTGACTCAAACCGTACTATATCCATATACGCGCTACAGTGCCGGACAAAACCATTACTCACCTGACAGGCCTGGAGGGAGAGAGATCGCGTTTGTTGTGGAGTTAAGGAACCGGGCTGTTTATTACTAGCAGCCATTGCAACATGAGTGAGCCCGATTATTTCACCACAATTTGGCGCAATCTGTGTAATTAGCCATTAAAAACTTCACCACATCGTGCTTATCTCAACGATACATTCTGCAAGAGTTTGGGGAGAGCCGCTTCGCGTTCCAAATATCCAGGTCCACTGTATTTCTCTAAAATCTATTTCACTCTTCACTTCAAGCATCCAGCTCCACTCCGCGTATCTATGCACTGGTTTTGTTGTTTTTCTTTGACAATATATATTTATTGTATGTGTGCGCGAAACGCATCTCAGGCCCACATCAAGCCCCACTCCATATAGTTTATTAACTGTTGGGTTTTTTTTACAACCTATATGTACAACGGGTGCAAAACCTCAGACCCACAGCTAACATCAAGCTCCACTCACTTTATGTCTATGCACTGTTTTTCACAACATATATGTACAACGGGTGCAAAACCTCAGACCCACAGCTAACATCAAGCTCCACTCACTTGGTCTATGCACTGTTTTTCACAACATATATGTACAACGGGTGCAAAACCTCAGACCCACAGTTCAAAACATCAAGCTCCACTCACTTTATGTCTATGCACTATTTTCACTACATATGCACATGTACTATGTTTAGATTCGCAGTTCTAAACATTACGTCCCACTCCACGCAGTTCTAAACATTAAGTCCCACTTCAAAGGCTCTGCCTTGTTTTCTACAGCATATATGTACCTGTACGGTACCTCACACCCACAATTCTAAGCATCCAGCCCCAAACCACGTAGGTTATGCATTGTTTTCTACTGACAAATGTACACGTGATGTACCACAATGGTTGAAAACATCGAACTTTACTATTTTTAAAATATATTTGAATAGACCCAGAGCTATTAGATATCAACCTCACATATCACAGCTATTGTGATATCGTTTCTTATAGCCTGTGCATTCACATTTTGCATTCTGCTCTTCAGTTCGAAACGACTAACGCCAGTATACGTATCCTCCATATCTTTTTACAGCCTACCTGTAACACACCTCAGACCCGCGATATTTTACTTACAACCACTTTACTCAAACCAAACTATTCTATGTAAATGTAACGTCCTCTGACCCGCGATATTTTACTTACAACCACTGTCCTCAAACTAAACTATTCGATATACATTAACAATAACATAATTCAGACCCGCGATATTTAGCATAGAATTACTGTACTCAAACCAAATTATTCTATGTAAACGTACTTGTAACATATCTCAGACCCGCTATATTTAGCATAGAATTACTGTATTCAAACCAAACTATTCTATGTAAACGTACTTGTAACATATCTCAGACCCGCTATATTTAGCATAAAACCACTGTAGTAGAAACTATCGCATAGTCTCTATGCGTTCAAACTATCCATATCATGAACCAAGGTTTACTCGACTATGTGCAATGTAGAATTGTTTCTGCAACTTGCAACCACCCCAAACTCGGCAATACACAATGTACAACCGATTTTGTAAATTGCTACCACCCTAAACTCAGAAATTAATGTGCAACATGTATAACCAGCTTCTGTAAAGTGCGACCACTCCACACTCAGAAATGCGCAATGTACAACTGGCATCTGCAGAGTGCGACCATTCTAAAAACAATATGCGCAATGAACAAACGGTTTCTGTAAATTGCAACCATACAAACTCAGAAATATGCAAAGTACAACAGGATTCTGTCATATGGGATCACTCCAAACACAGAAATGTACAATATATAACCGGCTTTAAAAAGAAAAAAATGTGACTTCTCCAAACTGCTTCTAAAAATATAAATTGCAACCACTCCAACTACATCAGAGCCGGGTGCAGCACCCACTACATGTCTTAATTAGCTAGTAATGCTTCAACTCAGTTTGTTAAATCATCACAACTTAGTGATTCAAGACAATCACTATAAATTGAACAGATCCTGCTTTAACTCCCAGTACAATTTTAAGTGTCTGGTACAACGTAAAGAAATCTGATTTATTAAACTATACAACTTTAAGAAAATCAGATTTACATGTAGTATCCAGTACAATTTTAGCAGAATCTGGTTGGAATCCAGAACATCCTTAGCAGAACCCGTTTAGTATATATAATATAGTATAACTTTGGGAAAACCTGAGTTAGCAAACCAGTACAACTTTACTTGGCAAAATCTGCCTGAGCATTCAGAGCAAATTTAGCAGAACTTATTTTACTATTTTTAGTACCTAGTACATGTATAACTTTAATCATCTGGTTTACTTCCCAGTCCAACTTTAATAAAACCTGATTTAGTACTTGGTATAACTTAAGCAGAATCTGGTTTAGTACCCTGGACAAATTTAGCAGAATCTATTTTTGTCTAGAATAACTTTCAAATAATCCAGTATGGCTTCAATAAAACTTGCTTTAGTACTTGGTATAACTTTAGCAGAATCTGCTTTAGTACCAGGACAAATTTAGCACAACCTATTTTAGTATCTAGAATAACTTTCACATAATCCAGCACAGTTTTAGTAAAATCTGTCTGAGTAGCCAGTACATTTTAGCAAAACTAAGTTTAGTACCCAGAACAACTTTAGTAAAACCTAGTTCAGCATCCAGTACAAATGAATAGAAACAAATTTAGTATTCAATACAAATTAAGCAGAATATAACTCAGTATTCAATACAAATTTAATATAAATTATAACTTATATAGAATATGTTAGTATTCAATAAAAATTTAGCAGAACCTGATTCAATACTTAGGAAAATTTTAGTAGAACTTATTTTAGCATCCAGTACAGCTTGAATATAATCCAGTACAAATTTAAAAGAACCTGGTTTTAGTATCCAGTACCATCTTAATATAGTACAAATAGAATCTGGTTTAGTAACCAGTACAACTTTAGCAGAACTTGGTTTACATTGCAAATTTAAATTTAATAGAATAGTCCACAAAATTTATTGACGCTGGTTTAGCTCCTCCTAAAAATTCAGATTCAAGAGCTAAGGCTTAGTAATCACTGCAACCTGTAAGTATATCTACAGGTGTTATGCTTTAATGTGGGTATGCTTGCGCGTGGGTGGGAAAGTGTGTGTTTGCTAATGCAACAACTAATGTCAAGTTTTACATAGTGTAGGTCTACAGCCTTCACCAAAACTGCAGCTGAAGACATAAGTTCCGATGGGGTGTACATTTTCAAAAAGCTGTTGAGAATCTAAAGTAAAAATAATATTTCAAAATGTAAACGAGTTTTGACTGGTAAAAACATACAAACTCACATTGTAAACTCACACACAGATGATAAAACATAAGCAATCAGGGTTTCTATAAACAGTGCACAGCCCCTTAAATTACAGCAGTTCTGTGCCCACTAACTCTCGGCTGCACTGTTTAGAGTTGGTTAACTAATGTCCTCTTTATATTTGAAAAAGAAATAGTGAAATAACAAGTGTGCAACAATGACCACCAAAATTAATTACAGAACTTGCAGTCCTTTAAAAAAAAAAAAAAAAAAAAACCAGCATCAGCTTCATAACCTTCACCCTAGCCCGTCTCAGTTTTTCTTGATTGTTGGTATTAATAGAAATGACATATGGTTGCGCGTGTTATTCATTTTACAACATTGCTCAATTTGACAATTACGACAACTATCCGATTACAGTTTAGGTACAATGAATATTACGTCCTCTTGCCCAGTCGCCCCTTCAAGAAATTAAATGCTACCACTGATACTAATATAAAGATTTGTACAAGAGTGAAGATGGCTGAGCGCGCAGCTTCTACCTAGTCTCCACATATAGACAAAGCTCTTAGAGACACAGATGTCTGTTCTGACCTACATGTGCTCTGACAACTGTTTCCAAATGTCAGGGAATTTTGTGTACAAGCGCAAGACAACCAACACCACTTGAGAACGCCAATCTACTGGTTGATAGTCTGGAAGTTCGGTATAAGTTTTTTTTTTTTTAAATAACAACCTAACTATCAGGTGGAGTCGAACCCAGGTCATCCTGGCCTCAGTACCGCACAGCCACCTTCGCACATCACACTTCTTTTCTCCTCGACTTGAGGAAATTGGCAATCGAGAGAGTTCTTGTTACGACAGACTGGCAGCTGCGTGCACGACACGCTGCTGTCCCGCTGACGGAATAGCGTTCCCCCCACCCCACCCCAGCCAGTCTCTCGCAATGTTACTTAGCACACAGAGTGATGTCAAATGCGGAAGGTCATTTACGCTACGAGTGCGAGCGAACCTCGGCTCCCAGTGAGAAGTACAACGAAGTGTTATCAACAAGAACTAGTATGGCCAGTGGGTCAGTGACTAGTTCATCTTCATGTTGTTGAGATGTACGATTATGAGCACCTGGCTGAATGTGTGAGGAGACTTTATGTGGGCGTGTTTGTTAATCTGGTTTCGTTCACGTCTAAGTCGTCTGTTTGTTTCCTATTTGTTGTTAACGAAGAGTGGAGAGAGGAGTCATGATTTTCTCTTGTTAAAAACATGGGTATATGACTATATGGCATTCTTATTTTGCTGAACCAATAAGACAGTTTATTCGATATGTAATTTCATTTCACACAGTGAAGAGTGGTAAGAGCTCAGATGTATTAGGCAATCTTTTTTTTCTTTTTTTTTTTTTTTGGGGGGGAGATATTGGTAACTTTGTAAATAATTATGTATTTTCGCTTTGTTTTACATCTTAGATCTGAACATTACAGCAGAATTGTTACTGACACAAATATTTGGCGGCTGTGTCGTAATACAAAAAATACTTACAATATCGCAAAAGAGCAACTAGACATTAATAGCATGGCCCGCAAGCAAATACATGTACATAAATAGAAAGTCATGTTTTTCTTGGGCTAAATCTCGAAATGAATGCATTTTTAGTTATTGTACTCAGTGTCAAATCTTTTTCTTATTATACCCACTGTATTCAACCCCAAGTCAAATTCATGTTTGTGCTACGTCACTTACAGCTATTCCAAGACAGATATTGTAAGGTGGTTTGTCACTTAAGTTATTACTGTATCCAAAGTATGATAGATTACGGTACTGTCAGTCAATGTACTCGGCCCAGAGTCACATTCAGGTGTGATTACAGCTACTGTAATTCTATTCCAAGTCAGATGTTGTAATGGGCTTTGTCGCTTACAGCCACTGTGCTTTATCCCACGTCAGATACAATACTAGCTTTGTCATTTATAATTAGTGTACTCGGTCCTAAAATCATACAATAATTTGACACGTATAGCTACTGTACTCCTATCCCATGTCTTAAACGGTATGCTTAAGTCATAAATGAAGTACTCAATACCAAGTCAGATACATAGTCTGCTTTGTCATACACAGCTACTGCAATCTAATCCAAGTCAGATACAGCAGTGTGCTTTGTCACATACAAATACTGTAACCATATCCCAAGTCAGACACAGACAGCAGTGTGCTGTCACATAAAATACTGTAACCATACCCCAAGTCAGACACAGACAGCAGTGTGCTGTCACATACAAATACTGTAACCCTATCCCAAGTCAGATACAGCAATGTGCTTTGTCACATACAAATACTGTAACCCTATCCCAAGTCACACAGCAGTATGCATTGTCACATACAAATACTTGCATGTAATCGTATCCCAAGTCAGTCACAGTAGTGAGCTTTGCCACATACAGCTATTGTAATCCTATCTCAAATCCAATGCAGCACAGCACTTCAGTATAACTACTACTACAGTACTACACACAATTCCAAATCAGATACAGAAATGTGCTAAATTAATTATATCTAGCGCAATCCTATCCCCAGTCCAATACACTATGACTCTTGTCATTTTATACCAAATGTAATCAACTATTCAGTACTACGTTTTGTCACTTATTACTATTGTACTCAGTTCCAAGACAAATTCAATACTGTTTTGTCAGTTATTGCTTTTATACTCAAATTAAAGTCAAATTCAGCACTGTGTTTTGTGTATTCATTCCCAAGTTAGAAAAAGTACTCTGCTTTGACACTTAAGCTAATGTACTATTTTCCAAGTCAGATAATGATTTTGTCATGTATAACTACTGTGCGTTTTTATCAATTCAAGTAAAGTAGTGGCTTAATCACGTATAATTACTACACTCAATCCTAAGTCAGATGCAACTAGCACACTCAATCCTAAGTCAGATACAACTATTACACTTAATCCTAAGTCAGATACAACTATTACACTGAATCCTAAGTCAGATACAACTATTACACTTAATCCTAAGTCAGATACAACTAGTATTACACTTAATCCTAAGTCAAATACAACTATTACACTTAATCCTAAGTACACTCAATCCTAAGTCAGATACAACTATTACACTTAATCCAAGTCACAAAAGTGGTGATATGTGTAACTCAAATATCTGTAGTTCTTTGCCGCAGTTTACAGAAAACCACTATTAATTTAAGACAAGATATGGCAAGATATAACATTCTACACTTTTATCCCAGTCGGAATATTGTTTTAAATGGAATTTTTAAAATATCAAATGGCTAAATACCAAACTCCTAAACTTCAGAAGTTCTTAGTCACATACGCATTAACGATTTTAAAATATATCATTCTTAGTAAGACTGTTTGTATACTTTCCTATGTGCCTATCGCAAAAAGATTACAGAACTGATTTTAAACAATAAGTTTCTAAACTCTAACGTCGATAGATTTTTTAATTAACATTTTAAAAAAACCAAGCAAAATTCGCAAACTTTCCTTATCAATCCTTTTCTAACATGCTTCAAGCAAAAATGAGTTGCGCTGCAGTGTCTAGAGAGAGTGTAGGCCTATATAAATTATAATTAGGCAAACGAGAGCTGTCGGTACATGTATGCGCTTGCAGTCAGATTTCACTTTCACCGGAAACTGTCGTAGGAAGGACAAACTAGATCCGAACTGCATTGTACATTAAATGTCGGTTATTTCCACATTTAAACTGTTGATATGTGATAATAAACAGCCTGGAAATAAGATCAACGAGAACAATTTCTAGATTAGTGGTATACTTTTCAACTCTGTCAACAAAGCACTGCAAGTATTGCTATCACCAAATTAACCAGCTCTGCATGATAAATATGTAGGCCTATGTAACTTGTTGATATGGTTGGGGTTGTTTTTTTTTTAAAAAAGTAAAACGTTTGACGAAACGATCAAGACAGTGAAAGTTACTTTATCTGTAAAGAAGATAGTCTTTATCCTATCTGTGAAAAATATACAATGTAATAATTCGACTAACTCTATGAATATGAGCACTTAATCTACACACAAAACTTTACACGCTTCGTACCACACACAAACCATCATTTCTTTCTCCCTATCTTAATTATCTCCACGCCGGCCTCCCGCGGCTCTCGATATCTGAGGAAGTTGGTTGAGGGTTAATACTCCAAGTCACCGAAAACTGACGGTGGGATAGAGAGGGGGGGAGGGAAGACTTGAATAGTGGCATATCTGACACTGAGAGAATACATGTTTAAATTATCCAAAAACTGCTTCTCACTGATATCCATGTATCTTAACATATGTGACTCTTTTCAACGAACACACGAAAGATTAGCAGAAATAACACACTGTGCACTTCAAACTAAGGGAGAGAAATCCACAACGCGCAACAACACCAAACGGGATGGGTTTTTTGTTTGGTTGTTTAAAAAAAAAAAAATACACGCACAGTCGAAGATACCAGACTGATTTAATTACTCCACACTCGTATTCAGCTATTTCCTGTCTGTCTTCCCTGCGATTCCGTTAAATTTGGAGTAGAAACGACAGGTTACAAACCTACCTCCAGCCTGGGCGCAGTGACGTAGCTGGAACTGGAAGAGAAAGACACCCCATCTCTGCGACCCAGCACACTCCGGGGCACTGGCTGGTCCAGGGGAAGGGTGGGGAGGTAATTCGCACCCTCGGGCCCCATCGCCATCACCTGCAGCCCCGACGTTCAAAACCCGCGCCGTTGTTGTGTACTACGCTGTGTCCGTAGTGTTAACAGGCAAGCGATCGCGGACTTCCTGGGAACCACGAGGCCCACGAGGGGCCGCTTTACTATAGTACTAAAGCCAACACTTCCCTCGTGCTCGGTTGCACGCATGCTATGCTGCGTATATACACACACGCACACACCACGCGCTTGTGTGCGGTACGCGTCACATTCTCTGCTACTATTGCGCGCGATTTACTCTCGGAGAGCGGTTCCACCAAGCTTTCTCAGGGCCGTACTCATTTCCCATAGCAGGGGTGTTGCTTTTGAATCAATGTATAGTATTCCACAGCCTCGCAGTCGTCTGCTCACGTTAGACTGCAAAGACTTGTGTTTGCCTATCGCTTTTCTTTACATAGTGACAAGGCCGGAAAATCCCTACGTTTTCACACCCTTCGACCCATACCTCGATCTATCATAAAAATGTTCAGTAAACTAAAAGCGCATTCTGTGTTTGGGTGTTAACCGATTCACCGCACACAGACATACAGAGATCCCAAACTCATGAAAATTACCATACAACACAGATGTATATTTTCAAGTGTACATACATGGTCAGGGGAGAGAATCTAGTTGCCCACCGATGGCTAGGTATAGCACATATATCTCTGTCCCTACCCATGAGAATTTGCTGAGCTTAACGTCCTGACGGCCCATGCAAAATAATATATAAAATTTTTTCTCAATGTAGAAATAATTATTTCTCCATACTTTCATTCAATATGTGAAAAAACAAGTTCCCACTTTTTCAATACAAATATTTCTTCTCGTCACGATCCCCACTCTTGAGTTGGGCACCGTGCAGGCCTGTAACAAAAGAACACCAGCGTCCAGTCCAGACAACCCGTTTGGCTCTACATGGCGAGAGAGCCCAGCTCCGGTTTTGCCAATTCTCAGACAGTGAGTGACCAAACTAAATCACCGAGTTCTGCCAGGACGACTGCCGCCTCTAAGCCAATTTTCCAAATCGATCGGTCCAGTGAACCGTTCACCGGTGATAGTGATACATAGTTCTCTACTGGAAGATGCGTGTCGGTCTGTGTTACAAGTGAACAGCTTCTCTGCTAAACTTAACATAAGTGTATATAAAACTGACTGTCAGAATGTTAGTCTTCTTTTGGCCTCGGGGGTTACTGAGAGACAGCAACGCTGAAGGTAGAACATTACTAACCTGTCGCTCAAGTGACCAGGATTCGACCTCTGCTCGGGATGACGCATTTTCCGGTGACCCTTAACTGCTCCCTAGCTCAGAGTGATAGGTATAGTAGGCCCACTATATTATAGTCTGTTGAACGGAAAGATAAATGTGGATCCGTGTGCTAAAGGCTGTATCGTACGCTAAAGGTTCCTTGGCAGTAATAAAATACATTTTGCCGCTGGCCCCTGCCTCGGGCATACATAAAAGTTCCACACACTCACATCTCTCTCTTCCAGCTAATGACATTATATGTAAATCTTTCCCTCTGCACTTGCGTCCGTCTGCAAAATCAACGAAAATCGAAGCGATCGAGAAATCCAAATCAAACGACTGGACGGCTATGTAAGAAAAAAATAAGTCAGGATGTTGTAAGCTCGAACAGACCAATAAAGTAAACGCCGCCAAAAGGAACGCAAAACTGACAGGCAAGCAATACAATTTTTTTTTTTAAGTCGATATCTAGTCGATGTATCGTATAGTAGCAATCGGTAATCTGTTACTGGTCAAACCAAGACAATGTTATAATTAGGTCAGATGATTGTCGGTTCCAGAATAGATTATGTGAAACACCTCGAGTTAACGATTTCCGGGTCAAATAATCTGCCAGCCGCCGCTTTCGTGGTAGTGTTACCAATCCGCAAAATGAATTGTTTTATTCACATAAATAAAATAAATTCATTCAACAACCTCATCGCACCTCGTCAAACAGACAACAAGTTTCGCTTATGCGAGAGAAAGCAAACTCTGCTGTAATTCCGTAGCTTCAGAATATGACGTTGAGACAACAAGGTGAACAACATATTAATAACGATGTTCATATTGCTGACATAAAAGTTAGCAAAAACTCTGAGACAACATGATTAACAACATATTAATAACGATGATGTTCATATTGCTGACTAATTGTGTCATTTGTTTATTTTGGTTGCTTGGTTTATTTTATTTGTTTGTTTGTTTGGGTTGTTTGGTTTTTGTTTGTTTATTGTGGTGTGCTTTATTTTATTTGGTTTGTTGGTTTGGTTTTATTTATTTCTGGGGGGGGGGGGTTGTATTGGTTGTTCTGGTTGTATGGATTTTTGTTTGTTTAGTTGCATTGTTGCTTGTTGTTTCTGTTCGCGACTTTTATTTGTTTTGGTTGTGTGAGGAGGATTTGGGGGGATGAGGTTGTTTTGTTTGTTCTTTGGGTTGTTTGGTTGTTTGGTTGTTTGGTTGGTTGGTAGGCTTCTTTTGGTTTGTGTAAAAGTTTTGTTGTTAGTATAGGATTCTGTGTTTGTTATGGGGAGGGGGGGTTGATTTAAAAGTAGATTTTTGTGTGTACATATTTTCCCAAGCACAGGCCAACAGTCACCACTTTCATATTGTCAACTGAGTTTAGAATTTTTAAAACACTCTAACCAGCAACACACTTTCAGACTGTCAACTAAGTTATAGAGTTTTTAGAATGCTCTAACCAGTAACCAGTTGTCAAGTGGACTCTGGACTCAAGACCTATCCCACCGTCCCGCCCCATGGTCACCAAGCCCACCACGCTGTAGTCGCCGGTCACAGTGACCTTGTGACACCGAGCGCCATGCTTGCTAAGAGAACGTACTCGACTACCTGTGCTGAGGTGTGAACTGTACCCTCAATGTGCAAAATTTCCTGTCTTTCAAAATCGCACATTCCACTTTTAAAAGTGCATACAAACAGTTTCAATCCCGGCTAGTGCGTAATCGACCTAGGTCGGAAGCGCTCCCCTTAAGCTCATCATATTTAATCCCGGTGGTGTTTCAGATCTCAGTAGCGCGAAAGCGGCGGAAGCCGGAAGCGCCCCCTACATTCAATCAAAAACATCTCAGTGGTTAGTCGTGTGATTTTCACCCAGAGCTGGGATCGAACAACGGACTTGAGGAAGCGAGAAGTTAAGTGGGTTACTTCACATGCACGACAAGATATGACAAAATGTTCTGAACGAAAACACACAGTCAAGACTTTTTTTTTCCTGTATATACTTCATAGGGACAAGCGACAACGCAGGAATATGACACTGGTGACGCGGGTTCGATTCCCGGGTCGGGAAAAATTCTTAACCGTTGCCTTACTCTAAGGTGGTGGAGTTGCTGTCTCATAGGACGGTAAAATTGTGGTTTCGTGATCCGTAGGCTGCGTCACACGCTAAAGATTCCGTTGCAGTTAAAAATCGGAAAGAGGCATGGCGTTGAATGCTGCTGGAACAAATGGCACCCAAATACGTCCCAAATCTTCAATCTCCCCACCCACGGCTTTCTTTCCCGACTTCGTTCGCTTCCCTCCCCTTTGGTGCAAAAAGATCCTGTCAACAAAACTCGGCGAGAGTTGAAAGCGGAGTAGAAACCTCAATCCAGCAAAAACCATAGCATGAGTTACGAGAGTAGAATAAAGGACGTTCGACCTCTTGTCAACTTTTCTACTTTCTGAATAAAAGAGTGGCCTTGTGGCTGGTCGTCATCGTCTTTGACCTCCTCTCGCAAAGGCGTGCATGCTGGCAACAGATAAAGTCTAGTGGAAACACGCTGTATACTGGCAACAGAAAGTCTCGTAGAAACTCGCTGAGTTTTTGGCAACAGAAAGTCTCGTAGCAACACCGCTGTATTTTGGCAACAACTTCTCCTAGCAACAAGTTGGCACAGTCTCCTAGTAAATGGTGCGCTGGCAATGAAGTCTCGTAAAAACACGTGCTTTCAAGTATTCATTGCCACTATAATTTTTCAATACTCGAAACGAATTTCTTTTTTAATTTATATTTAGGTTATTGTTTATGTCTATGACTAGTGGTGATTAGTAGATTCCAATGAGTTCAAATGAAAATCTTACTGATGTCTGAATCAGTCAGTCAGTCAGAGAGGGAGAGAAGGAAGGAAGGAAAGAAGGAAAGGAAAGGAGGGAAGGAAAGGGGAAGGTAAGAGAAATTATCTTAGTGCAACCATGACTTTAGCCGTGATCAAATCGATTTCCACACAACTCGCTCTCTCTCTCTCTCTCTCTCTCTCTCTCTCTCTCAACTCTCTCTCTCCCATACAAACGTATTTTATATTCATAGTGATGAGACCAATTTAAGCATATCACAAAAGGCCACCTAAAAAATATAAATCTAGTAACTCTTAATTAACTACTGCCTAGTCCAAAATGTAGTAGGTTAGTATAGTCCGTTGGATTTATACAATAAAACGAGTCAGCTGACAATCGAAAAAAGTAGGCTGCTGACCCCAACTTCTCAGGCAAAAGACAAAAATCCTCTCCTAAACAAACTCACATCTTCAAGCTCCCTAACCAAAGCATTTAATCGATAATTTCCAGAACTTAATTTTCTTTCTAATTACCTAGCCCGTCTGCAAAATCAATGAAAGTTGGAAACGGACGTACAAAATCTAAAAATCGAACAAAACCAAGGTGTATAAGAACAATCCTCTCTCAATTAAACAAAAACAACAATGCATTAAAACTAAATCAAACAAATCAACGATACTAAAATCCTATTTGATTTAAATTAAACGAAACAACAGTGCATAAAATATTCCTTGAACTAAATCAAAGGTGTAGCAAACATTCATCTAAATCAAACAGAACGGTACATTAAACCTATCGACCTAAAGCCCATTCGATCCGAATCAAACAAAATGATCGTGCGCCCGACCAGTCTGAGGTAATTCAAACAAAATGATCGTGCGCCCAACCTGTCTGAGGTAGTTCAAACAAAATGATCGTGCGCCCAATCTGTCTGAGGTAGTTCAAACAAAACAATGGTGCATTAAACCTATTAGATCTCAAACAAAAGTGCATTAAGTCTATTAGATTTCAACAAAACAACGGTTTTCCCTATTCCCTCAAATTC